>CATKHU010000155.1:0-47500 GCA_949752735.1 Lumbricus terrestris
GAGAAAAAATTCCAGTAAAACGCAGCTATTGATCTGAAACTTTCTACCTAGACAGAGGGCCATCAGGACCACCCAGTGGAGGGTTGGCGAATCTCTCCCACCATGGGGGCTAGGGTGAGAAACCCTAATTTTCGCTTTTTCACCGGCATGCATTTCAACATTGTTTTAGCTTTTCACTCGAAACCTTCACTACTGCGTGGGGTGTGGTGGGGTGGGGTGGGTGGGGTAGAGTGCGATGGGGTGGAGCTGGGTGGGTTGGCGGTTGGGGAGCGGGCGGTTGGGGAGCGGGCGGTTGGAGAGCGGGCGGTTGGGGATCCGGCAGTGAGGGTGCACATGGGGAAGTATGGAATTGGCCGGGCAGCGCCGGGTACCTTAGCCAGTAGACAATAAATAAGTGACAGACAGTCAGTCAGTCAGTCAGTCGGGAGGCTAGACATATAGTTAGGTGAAGGTGCCACAATGATCATGATTCGAAAATATTAGAAGGCTTTGCCTTCTCTATAATTATAAGAATGCTTTGGCTTCTCTATTATTATTAGAATGCTTTACCTTCTCTATTACTAGTAGAATGCTTTGCCTTCTCTATAATTATTAGAATGCTTTGCCTTCTCTTATTATTAGAATGCTTTGCCTTCTCTATTACTAATAGAATGCTTTGCCTTCTCTATAATTATCAGAATTGCCTTTTCTATTTTTATTAGAATGCCTTGCCTTCTCTATAATTATTAGAATGCTTTGCTTCTCTATAATGCTTAGAATGCTTTGCCTTCTCTATAATTATTTGAATGCTTTGCCTTCTCTATAATTATTAGAATGCTTTGCCTTCTCTATAATTATTAGAATGCCTTGCCTTCTCTATAATTATTAGAATACTTTGCCCTCTCTTTTATTATTAGAATGCTTTGCCCTCTCTATTATTATTAGAATGCTTTGCCTTCTCGATGATTGCATCGTCCTGCAGATAATACGAACCGAGACAGAGACTCTCGCAGGGTCCGACCAGTTCCGGTTTGTCGATTGTCTCTTCCGACTCGGTGCATTGTGGGTAGAAGACAGAGCAGCCGAAGGTCATCAAGTGCGGGGAGCAGCGAGTTCTTTCGGCGATGTTCTCCAGCTGGCCCCACCAGTACAGTGAAGCCCTCGACGACTGGCCCAAGAGGTTCCCTGACGCAGGGGTCAAGGTGAAGCCCAGGTCTCTGCACACATCGATCACAACGTCGTGGCACTTTTTCTGCGGCACATCTACAGAATGGCCGACAATTAAACATTGCATAACTTGATCAAGGATTGCATTTTATTACAAGTATTACATCGGATTGCATTATGTATGTATATTGTACACGTATGTATGTAAATGGGCATTATGTACGTATGTATGCACGTATGTGCGTATATGTGTGTACGTATGTGTGTACGTATGTATGAATGTGTGTGCGTATGCATGTATGTATGCATGCATGTACTATGTATGTATGTATGTATGTATGTATGTATGTATGTATGTACGATTGTACGTATGTATGTATGCATGTATGTATATATCTACGTATGCACGTGCGTGTGTACGTGTGTGCGCGTGTGCGCGTGTGCGTATGTGTATGCGTGTGTGCGTGTTCGCGTGTGAGCGCGCGCGCGTGTGTATGTATGTAGCTCACGTATATACATGAATGCATGCATGCATGTGAGCTATCTTACCCTGCCTGACATTGTGTTACTTTCCATCAACTGGTGGAAATAATATAAGGAATGTCATGCCAAAACACTTTGTCAACATATTCCCTTACTTCAAATCTTTGTAACGTCTCTTATTATCGGTTATCGCTTTGAAAATGTAAATATTTCGTAGCCAGGCGGCCCTCTAGCGGAAATTCCTCTGTTGTCTGCTGAAACATAAACCGGGTCAGGTGACCTCCAATGACGTCACATCACATCCACCGAACAGTCTTTCAAAATGGCTCCGAGACAGCGGCACCAAACACGTGACTTTTTTATTGAATGCCAACATCGAGCAATATGTTCCGCTGGCCTCATTCCTAATTGCCTACAATAATCTGTGGAGTTGGGAACGGCGGTGTATGTTCTGAGTGGCAAAGTGTCGCTATTTCCGGTCGTCGCCAGGAATAATACTCAAAGCTGCGATTTGGGTGCCTTTGGAAGTTCTAGAAAAGGCACCACATAAAGCAGGACAGTTTTTAAGGAATTTTTAGAACTGCAGAACTCCTTCTTTCCTTTCCCATCTTGCATGGCAAATTACTTCCAATCGGAGGACAATGACCTTTTTACTAGTTTTAGCTGTTCCAAAGTGCTTCTACAACTGCACAAACCCATTTAGAACTGCACATTTAGTGTACAACTGCACGTTAAAAAGTCCTGATATAAAGATGAATAATTGCGATTGCAGTATATGCCCACACCATCACACACCAATTCCCCTTCCCGCCTCAACCAGCACTAGATCTTGCCTTGCAACCTCATCACACTCCGAAATCTTCCCTTCCATCAACCTTCTCTTGCACTAACTCTTCCATCTCCATCCCCGCACATCCCAATGCAATGATGCTAAGTGGTCGAGCCGTTGCCTCTGGATGAATAGATGACCCTCGCATTGCCATGCACTATATCTGCAGTCAATTGCAGACCTTGCATACTTGCCATCTTAAATCTAGCCCTGCTTTGTCACGTAGCATTCGAACACCTTACAT
Source organism: Lumbricus terrestris (assembly GCA_949752735.1). Classification (NCBI taxonomy): domain Eukaryota; kingdom Metazoa; phylum Annelida; class Clitellata; order Crassiclitellata; family Lumbricidae; genus Lumbricus; species Lumbricus terrestris. The sequence goes on from CATKHU010000155.1 coordinate 2,703, forward strand.
CATACCTGTTGTTTCCGGTATTCCAGTGCACTGGGTCCCGTTTTCGTCAGGTAGACTTGAACAGCCACCTCCGAGAAGAACCTCAATCTCGGGTCGAAGCTGCGGACAGTCGGTAAGAACGGCTGAAACATGAACAGCACATACAGTGAATGCTTTACTGTGAATGCTTTATTGTGATGATGAGAATAGAGCAGCGAAACGTTTCAACAAGAACGGGTGCACCATGGTATTAGGTCCTAATAGCTGACTGGTTCACCTTCTAATTGACTGGTCGACGAATGAATGAATGAATTAATAAATGAACGGATAGATGGATAAATGAATGGATGGATTTTGGATGGATGCATGGATGTATGAATGAATGAATGGATGGATGAATGGATGAATGGATGGATTTTGGATGGATGGATGGATGAATGAATGGATGGATTAATGAATGGATAGGTGATTTTTGGATGGATGGATGGAGGGATGGATGAATTTTGGGTGGATGGAGGGATGGATGGATGAATGGATGGATGGATAGATGAATGGATAGATTAATGAATGGATAGATGGATTTTGGATGGATGGATGAATGGATAGATGGATGAATGGATGGATGGATGAATGAATGAAAGTACAAAAATGAATGAATGAAAGTACAAAAAATGAATGAGAGCACGTAAGAAGGAAAGAAAGAAAGAAAGAAAAAGGAAAGAAAGAAACCAAGAAAGGAAGAATGAGTGAGTGAGTGATTGAATGGACGGACGGATCTGGCTGACCTTTGCAAAGAGATCTACATGGCGGCAGAGGAACGTCATTGGTGCAGTCTGGAACGAAGACTGAGCACCAGAGCAGATAGAGATGGTCGCTGCATGGTGTCTCGAGGATCGAGATGCTCGCCAGTCCAGCGCTCAGTGCCTCGATCTGCGACTGGTGATGCAGGATGTTCGGATAGCAAGTCCGGTTGTAAGGGACCGACAGACAGATCGGAACCACGACCGGGGTATAATTGGAGGGTGGTGGCTCTGAAACAATACTATTATTAGTCGTCATAGTCATCATCGTCATCATCATTCGTCATCATCGTCATCATCATTTCGTTTTCAGCAACATTGTCATCGTTGTCGACTTGTCGTTGTCATTGTCATTGTCGTCGTCATCATTGTCAACAGCATCACCTTCATCATCATTTTCATCGTCATCGTCATCATTGTCATCATCGTCAACATTGTCATCAGCATCATTGTCATCATCATTTTCATCGTCATAATTGTCATCAACGTCATGGTCATCATCATTTTCATCGTCATCGTCATAATTGCCATCAGCGTCATGGTCATCATTGTCATCATCGTCATAATTGTCATCAGCATCATTGTCATCATCATTTTCATCATCTTAATTGTCATCAACATCATCGTCATCCGCATCAACGTCGTCATCATTGTCATCGTCGTCATTGTCGTCATCAGACCGTTGTCGTCACCACCACCATCATCGTCATTATTGCAATAATGTTAATCATTTCATCTGTCTTCTGAGAGGTTGTGTCGCCCGATGTGGAAGGACTAAGGTCTAAGGTCTAAGGTAAAAAGGCCCATTGTAATGGTATTGCATTATATTGCATTGAATTATTTTGTATTGCAATGTATTGTATTACTGTATTGTACTGTATTGTGCTGTATTGCATTGCATAGAGTTCTGCCCATTGTGCCTATAGGGTCTGCAAACCTTTCAGTGGCCAATCGTGCAAGTCTGAAAATGAGATATTAAAAAATTAATATCAGTGAATGAATTTGACGCAAAATAAAAAAAGATTTCGAAATCTAATTTAATATTTTTATAAAATTCTCGTGACGCAATTTCAATCTAAGATATAAATATTGCGTTAGACTGACTGTGGATATAATTATAATTATCCCGGAAATTAAATCTGAATAAGCTAACCAACATCAACATCACAGACGGTTGTAAATTATTGAGATATGAAATTAAAAGTGCGGGGGTTCGCGGATCGTTTTTTAACTCGACGTCACTGATACTGAGATAGATAGATAGAATTAGACATATAATTATCCCTATCATTTCTGAAAAGACAGAAACTACTGGACTGGATGTGGGTTGAAGGTTATGGGAAACTGAAAGAAGAGGCTCAACACCGGGAGGAGTGGCGCCGTCGGAAGTTCGAACCTGCCGTGGGGCAGAGAACATGAAGAAGATCACTTCTGAATAATGTAACTGCGTAATAAACTATAATGATATTATGAGTCTATAGGTTTACTGCAAAGCTGCCAGTTCGAATTTCAGAAGGCAAGAGCGTCGTCTATATGATAGACTCTATATAGCCTAACACGACGACTTTAAAAAGGCACTGCGCACTTCATGTAGTCGTGCATTCGTGCACTTCTGAACTCTGCACGGAGCATATCAACAGTGCACTTGTAGTGTATTGCATTGAAAGGTATTGTATTGTACTCATTCATTCCGAAAATTTATATAGTGCCCAATCAAGAAGCCTACTCAGAGGCGCTCTCAGCCCAGCCACGGCCAAAGAGAAAGGGTTCTGAGCAACTGGCAGAAAGCAGGCATATTGTATACTGCATTGCATCGTATAGAGTAAATGACAGCCTGATAGAAAGAAGATACAAACGAACGATACCTGTTGTGATGACGAGTTCATTGCGCTCCGGAATCTGAAGCCGCAGAGATCCGAGGTCGAAAACGAAGATTCCAAAGTCAACCGGATGCTGCGTGGTAGCGAGCAAGTCAACCAAGTCCGCTCGCAAGTCACGCACAAGATGGTCGCCGGTGATGACGACAGTGCATACGACTTCGTACTCGAAGAACCCGTCATCGAGGCTGAAACGTCAAGGACGGCAGGTGCATGGTGATGCGAGGCAGACCATGAGGTCATTGATGCAGCAGCATTAAAGAGATGACATTGTATTCTATAGTAAGAGGTATATACGCAAAGGTGAACGCTGATGTGGACCATATAATTACAGTCCATGAGTATAAAACTCGTTGTAAATTAGGCAAAAGGTAAAGTTTAGGATCTGTGGTATGGTTAGAGTAAAGGGGTAATCAATATTGGTCATGTGTATCGTGAGGTGCATTGCAAGGTAACTTATAAGGGTAGCGTGCTGTCAGTTAAGTTTGGGTATGGTTTAGACAAGGTAACGTAAATTCAATGGCCAAAGTAAAAGCAAGGTAAGGTCAGTTTAGCTAAAGTAAAGAAAAGACAATAGAAAGAGCCAGTAGAGTCACGGGGAAGCGAGCGGAGAGCCACAAGGTCAGTTCAGATAGATGGACCCACCACCGAGAATCAAATAGGAATGTGGTTCTTACTTTATTCTAACAACCTGGAAGCCAGTGCATTGCTTTCGAAATTTCGTCTTCTCAACCAGTTTTCGCAGCTGTGAATAAAGCAACGGATAAATACGGTTCACTGACTAATGTAATGTAGCTGAGCAGTTATATATATATATATATATATATATATATATATATATATATATATATATATATATATAGTCTACTGGCCTAGTTAGCTACACCGGTAAGCGAGAGCGGCATTCGTCTGTTGGTTGCAACGGAATGCGGTTCAAGCCCCGGGTTGGGAGTTGACATTCAGAGATTTAGATATCTCGGGCTAGGACGTGTGGGACGTAGGGGTACAAGCTCCTGCGGAGCGACCTTGTGCAAGTTGCTTACCCATCATTGTCTGTGGGGGAAGGCAACGGGAAACCACCTCACTCATCTCATCCCCAGGGGCGTAAAGCCAATGAACCTGCCTTCGGGCAGAGCACCACCACCACCACCACCACCACCACCACCATCATCATCATCATCATCATCATCATCATCATCATCATCATCATCATCATCATCATCATATATAGTCTGTAGAAAGTGATGATGCTTTGAATGTATTTTGTTGTGTCTCTTTTCTAACGTGTCGCCGTCTTCAACGTAGGGGTACAGCAGAGGTTTTCAACCTTTTTCTAGTGGCTGAACCATTCTCGAGGCACGCATTTGCTCGCGCAATACTGCGAGTTTCACCCGTTCAGTATTTCAAGAAATACATTTAGCCTACATGTGCAACTTGTAAAATTGTGTAATATTTACATTAAAAGTGGTATTTGCACTTCTATAGATATATGGTGCAGTATATAACTACATAGGCCTACCAATACATTGCAAATACACGCTTTAAAATTCTAAAGGTGTAGGCCTAGGGCACAAGGTGCGACTCGGTGTCCTATCGGTAACGCGCTTGCTCACGGAGCGGGCGGTTGCGGGTATGACTCCGGGTAACGACCTTGGGCAAGTTGTTTGCGCACACGTGCCTCTGTCACCAAGCAGTATAATTTTGTACCGGCGTAAGCTGGGAAGTAAACGGCAAATTTTACACTCGTTTCTAGTGTTCCAAATGCCTGGGTATGCAGGGGCTTCTGTTCCCTTAAACAGCCCCCGGCTTAATCCTCTAATCTCCCTCCCGGACCGGACTTGCCACCCCATGTGCATTTTGGCTCATTCCTCATTCTTCTCTGGTTTTCACTGGGCTCAAGTTGCTCCCGCCCTGTATTAGGGATAGAAACCGCTAAGAGAATGGAGGGTTTCAATCCTTTAGCTATTATTCTACCCCTCAGTCAATTAACGGAAATATTCTGCAGGGGTCAGGTTTTGACCCCCAGCCTAGTTGTTTCCTGTACAGGATTATATATTTACGGCAGTAGGCCTAAATCTTTCATGCAAACTGGTAATCTGTGAACAGTTCGACTCTCCCATCTCGTTATCTGCATCTGAAGCACGGACATATTCTCTCCGCACTATTTTTCAAGTAGAGAGGTCTGAGCCAGTGAGAGGAGGGTTTAAAGCGTCGCGCTTATAAGCTCAAGTCATGCTACAGGGTTAACACTTTATAGACCAGCTGCATGCGGTCGCTAAAGTGTTAGGAATAAAATGTTATCTGAAGGAGAACATGCAGCTCAAAAACTCAGAGCACAGTAGGCCTACTTTTATCAGGGTTTTTAAGTGTGCAGACGGTGCAGTTCTACGCAAAATTTGCAGGTCTACAATGTAAGTGGATTTGTGCAATTGTAGAAGCACTTCTGTGCAGTTAAAAATAGTAAAAGGTCATTGTCATCAGATTGGGAATAATTTGCCACCACGGAGGATGGAATGTAGACGAATAATAATAGCAAATAATAATATTCGTTTATTCAAATTCAATCGCAAAACAATTACAGGTACAAGTTATACGAAATACGGCCAGCTTCGCACGACACCCAGGTCGGCTACAACAGGTTCGGTAACTTAACACTAATGGCCTAAGTGCTGGAACGCTCCTGATCGGCCAAGCCAGGAGTGGGAGGGGCTAACTTATTTTCAACAGACCCGAGGCAAACAACACAACAGAAAGTGCCACTGGCAGCTAACAGAAAATTCAAATAAATTTTTGCCCTGAGCGAGGCTTGAACCCGGGTCGCGATAATGACTCTCAGCTTATCGGCCAACGCTCTTTACACTGAGCTACGGACCCCCACGAATGGGCTCAGCAGTTCTAAAAATTCATTTAAAAAGCCCTGACTTTATATTGCAGTAAAATAAAATAGGCCTACAACAGTGGGTGACAAATAAAAAAACAGAGCTGTGGTACGATAATGTAATTTTAGATTTATAGCGCCGCTCTAGGCAGTGACCACGATGCTGGTTAGCATGGCTATTTTTAAGTGCAACCTTTTGGTTTCTGGTGCACTCGATATCTCCTATATAGATCAGATTCATTTCCTACCCGGAAGGAAACGGAATCAAGGTTATGCCAGGGCCTGTGTTCATATCGGTTAATGACAATTTTTGCCGGACAGTTCAAACTGGTCTGTCGCAAAAACAGCAAGATTCCTACCGCAACACGTGCAATATACTCGCGTTGCTTACGGCATCCAGTGCCGTTCAGTCGTTTCGTGGAACGGGTCTGCGCCACATCTCCGGCAATTTCCGCCAACTGCACCTGACGAACCGCTTTTACGAAGAAACCCCTTAGCAATTTCTACAGTTCCCTACGCCCAATAATTATCGCCATACTACAGGGTGCAATGCCCGCTAAAGACACTTACATGTAACTGTATATAAAAACCACGGATGTCTGTTTTGTATGATTGAACGCGAATCTCAAGACGTAGTGAAAAGACATCTTCAAATTCATTCATTCATTCATTCATTCATTCATTCATTCATTCATTCATTCATTCATTCATTCATTCATTCATTCATTCGCTCGCTCGCTCACTCATTTATTCATTCATTCACTCATTCATTATCAGAATTTATATAGCGCCTATTTAAGGGTAATACTCAGAGGTGTTCCAAGCCTTAGCTCGACCATGATGATGGATGAATGATCATGAATGCTTGAGTTCTATAGATGGATCGGAGCGTCAAGAAGAGGTCGTTACAGGTCGAGGGCCTACCACCGAGAAGACACGGCTAAGCATCGTTCAATAGTTGATTCATTCATTCATTCCAAAAATTTATATAGCGCCCCTTCAAGAAGTCTTATCAGAGGCGCTCCCAGCCCAGCCACAGCGGAAGAGAAAGGTATTAAGCGACTGATTTAAACCAGGCATTGCTGCGGGTATACAGCTATACACGCATAGGTCTATACAGCGCACATACATATGTGCACTCTAAATTGGCATACGTACACACACACACACACACACACATACACACACACACACACACACAAACATACACACACACACACAAACATACACACACACAATCAAGCGCGCGCGAGAGAGCACACACACAAATAGCCTACACGCAACACGATCCAGTGACTAAAGAGAAAGAGACTTCTGGTAGTTTTCATTGTGTTTAAGAGTCAGACATTAAGGTAAATGCTTTTGTTTACACAAGGCACTCGCAGCGCGTCTTTGCAGCAATAATTAGGCATTTTGTCTCTGCTGCAATCTTTCCTCCTAGTTCTTGGACAAACTTCACTGACTCAGTGTACCTGCTACTGCGTTTTCGACTGCAACAGGGAGAATTGGTCTGACTCTAAAGCAGTAGGCCTCTTTTCACTGCCAAACCATCGTTTTGCGATGCTAATATTTATAATGGTCGCACATGTATTATAATAGAATTGTATTCAAGTGACGTAACAATAGACCTCTATTTCACTAGTCTGACTAGATTGAAGTCATTAAAATAATTTAAATGACGTGACAATGGTCCTTTATTATTTGAATTAGAAGATTGAAAATATTAATAATAGATTTGTTTCAGCGTCAAAGTGACGTAATAATGAACCGGTCGGCCTAATCACCAAAATAATTATTTATTTATAAAAATAGACGTCTTCACAGTTGAACACCTTTTTCTAGATTAAAAGTATTAATTATATGTGAGTGATTTCCATATCCGAACATAATGCAAGCAAATGGCGAGGGCTCAGTGGACGTGCATTGATGAAATTAACCATTTTTATGGCCTGATCGGAAATAGATTTCAGTCTGTAAGCCTACTTTAGCGATTGAAACAAACCGACCAAGGCTATTTAAAACAGATAAATTTGTCATTATTCAGCGTATTATCAGTTTCATGTCGCCATTGAAAAGCAGAAATATTGAAAAATTGGCAAAAATTTATCCGTTTCTATGTTTAACTAAGAAATATATAATTTTCAGGACTTGCTCGCGGACCCCCAGGCAGATGGCCGTGGACCCCCGGGTCCGCGGACCCCCATTTGAGAACCGATGCTATGTACCACCGCGCCCAACTTGTATCTGAACAACCTATCGCGATTTCTAAAAATATCACAAAAGCGCTTAATGATAGACATATTACGTCAGAATTTAAGCAGTCTGTATTTTCAAAGTGGACGTCAGGACAACAGAACCTGATCATTAGTATAATCGTGAACATTCGCAAAGTCACACAGAAATGCGATTCTGAGATCTGCAGCACAATCAGAGTGACGCAGCAATCATAGGTTTATAGGCTATAATATTTATTCTCAAAACGAACCCTGCATGTCAATCGATTTGCATCATAATCAAGTGACGTCACAATTGACATGGCTTTTTATTGACAAAATGAGCTTATAGGCTACTACAGTAGATATGCATCATAATGAGAGTGACGTAACAGTAGGATATAGTCTATGTTCTAAAAATGAACTTTATGTAATAATAGACTTTTATCATAACTAAGTGACGTCACAATTGGCATAGTTACTTATTCACAGAATGAACTTATAGGCCATTACAGTAGATGTGATCATAATCCAAGTGACGTAACAATAACTTCTAGGCCTAGTCCTAAGTAAAGTTATTTGCAAATGCAGCAATGGCCTAGCCAGTGTAAGAATTGTGGAAAAATAACTGGGGGTTGGACCATTATCCACTTGAAATTTGGGTGTGAAAAACAGATTTTACTATGGGCTCTAAGAAAAACGGGGGGGGGGGTTGAAACCCCCAACCCCGGCAATTCTCAAATTCTCACCCTGCGCCTAGTTGCAAGCTATAATTATGTAGACCTGATTTGCCTAATTTTGGTTGCAAGATCAAAATGTTTATTTTGATTAATTGACTGAACCTTGTATAATATGTCACTCTCACGTCCGCTAACCGTTATCTAGTTTACTATATATATATATGTATATATATTATGATTAATTAATTAGCAAATTAGTAATTTAATTATATTTGTTACGCCACGGTTTATGATTTCTCTGGGACAATAATTATACATTAATGTGCAGGATATCAATTACCACGTGATACGAAGTGGATGATATTACTATGCTGCCACCATTAGTGTTTCTATAACCAAAATTTTCAAAGTATAATATATACAATATATTGTAATCATAGTCATAGCGAGATTGATATCATCATCGTCGTCGTCGTCATCATCATCATCATCATGATAATCATCATAATCATCATAATCATCATAATTATCATTCTAATCATCGTCGTCATCGTCGTCATCGTCGTCGTCGTCGTCGTCATCGTCACCGTCATCGACATCGTCATCATCATCATCATCATCATCATCATCATCATCATCATCATCATCATCATCATCATCATCATCATCATTATCGTCATCGTCATCGCCATCGCCATCACCGTCATCGTCATCGTCGTCGTCGTCGTCGTCGTCGTCGTCGTCATCATCATCATCATCTTCATCAGTACCACCATCACCACCACAACCATCATCATTATCATCATCATCATTATCGTCGTCATCCTAATAATCCTAATCATCATAATCATCATAATCATCATCATCATGGTGTTGAGAAATTGTAAGCAATGAACTTGCTCTGGTTCCTTATACATGTGCAGTAACCGCGTCGTGCAGTGGAAGCCAGCTACATTGTATATGTTCAAAGATATAGGCCTAGCGCTCAAGACCTTCGACTATACCGTGCCTCGCAAAATGCTGTTGGAGCAGCGATAATGGTGGTAGTTGGTTGTTGTAGTGCTAGTAGTGGCTGTGGTGTCGCAGTTAGTGATAGTGTTGTTGTTGGTGATGCATTTGGTGTTTACTGCGTTGGGTTGTTATAGCAATCGGGAGTTTTTTTAATTCCATCTGCTACTGTAAAGAAGTCCATTCTCCTTTAAATTAGCGAATAGAGTTTTGTTGGACGTCATATGCAGACGATCGCTGACTCAAATCGACAGATGGCCAGAGGATAAATTAAGAGCGATCAGTCGACGATTAAAGGCTCTGTTGGTCCTTTTATGTTCGTACAACCGACTAACGAACCGACCGAAGACCGACCGACCGACGAACCAGGGCTTTTTAAAGGAATTTCTAGAACTGCACAACCCCCCCTTCTTTCCTTTCCATCCACCACGCCGGGAGAAAAATCGACTTCTTGTGTGCAAAATTTCTGATAACTTTTTTTCAGGGCTTTTTTTAGCGTGCAGTTGTACGCAAAATGTGCAGTTCTAAATGGATCTTTGCAGTTGTAGAAACAGTTCTGTGCAGTAAAAACAAGTGAAAAAGGTCATTTTCCTGCGAGTGGGAGTAATTTGCCATGGAGGATGGGAAGGTAAAGAAGGGGTTTGTGCAGTTCTAAAAATTCCTTAAAACAACCCTGCTTTTTTTAGGCATCAGCCCAAAAATGATGTCTCCATTTTCCGTCCGAAAAAATCTGATGAGCTTTTTTAATCTTTTGCTCTTCGAATTAAAAAAATTACACCTGAACAGCCACGTATACCCGTGTACCCTGGACCCTAGTTTTTATGCGCCGCATAGCCCCGTATACCCTTGATTACAATCCTGTTTTAAACTAGCTTTAACTACTCAGAAGTGCATCCACAACTGCACAAATTCATTTACAACTGCACATTTTGTGTAGAGCTGCACGTTAAAAAAGTCCTGCGAAGAACCGACCGACCGACCGACCTACATGAACCTTAGGGTCTCGCTTTGCCTTTGGTAACTTAATTGGTTCTTAAGTTCGCCTATGCTGGCTGCGAACTCGATTCTCAGCACTCGTCTATGGTAGCAGTTGCTATTTTAGTGCTAATAGAAACAGCTGTGGTAGTGTAATAGTTATGGTAGTAGAAGTAGTAGTAGTAAAAATGGTGGTAGTAGTACAAGTATATAGTAGGTAGTAGTGGTTGTTGTTGCATTGGAGGCAGTAACGGTAGTGGAAGTATAGATTACTTAGCGCAGACGTATGACATTCCCGTCTATTCAGAGAAGTCTCATTATCATTAGAATGGCTATTTATGAAATATGCATAGATCGAAGAAGTGGCGCTGCATAAATGCAAATAATTCATATAGCGGATATGAAATTTCTTATAGCGCATTGAGAATTAAGGCTGAGTATGTCTGACCTCGTACTCCAGACTTCGAATGAGAAACGTTCGCAATGTTTGTTGGTCGCAGTTCGTCGTTGTTTCATTGGGACTTGGTAGAACGTCTTCGACGACTCTGCCATTACCCAGGATGGTATGATTATTACCTATAGCAATGGATGGTAATTGCAGAGGTAACACTGGGTACATCAGGCTAAAGAGATGGTATAGAAAGAGGTACAAGACATCTACAGACGAATGGTAAATGCACAAGGTAACACTGCCATGGGTATACGTTCAGAGAAGGTAGAAAAGGTACAAGAGGTATAGCAATGGATACATTCACGTAATTAGTACCTTTAGCAGTGGAGGTAAATGCGATGTGAGGTTAAACAGAGGCTGGAATGAGGAACATTGATAACAATAATAATGATGATAAATACAGTAATAATAATAATAATCGTAATAATAACAATAATAATAATAATATAAAAAAAACAATGGGCGTGGTGGTGTAGTGGGTATGTTAGTTGCCTTGCAGCCAAAGGATTGCAGGTTCGAAACCACCTCAAGTCGCCACGTAGGGTCTAGGGACCTTGGGCAAGTCCTTCGCTCACAATTGCTCAGCGCTTCGGCATGAAACTCCGATGCAGTGTCCGCTCTGTAGTCTGGAGCGCCTCTGAGTACAAGCGCGAAGGGGTGCTAGAACAAGGGCACATGCAAACAAACAACATTAATGATTGGTTGCGCTACAGAGTTCGTAAACTTACCGGTGATTGGAATTTCAGATTCTGTTCTTCCTGGGAAAAAGAAAAACATTTTATTGACCAATCTGTGAGTGAGTGAATGAGTTATAGCGTCGACGATTATGACGATTGTGACGATGATGATGATGATCACTATAAAAATAACAATAATAATAATCGTCCTCACTGAAGTCCTTGTGACGATGATTATGATGACGATCGCTATAATTATTATAATAATAATATTATTATTACGACTACTACCACTACTACTGCTACTGCTACTGCTACTGCTACTGCTACTGCTACTGCTACTGCTACTGCTACTGCTACTGCTACTGCTACTGCTACTACTACTACTACTACTACTACTGCTACTGCTACTACTACTACTACTACTACTACTACTACTACTACTACTACTACTACTACTACTACTACTACTACAACTACTACTACTACTATTACTGTTACTACTACTGCTACTACTACTGCTGCTGCTACTACTACTACTGCTACTACTACTACTACTACTGCTACTACTACTACTACTACTACTACTACTACTACTACTACTACTACTACTACTACTACTACCACTACTACCACTACTACGACTGCTACAGTGCTACTACTACTATTCATGATACTACTACTGTTACTACTACTACTTCTACTATTATTATTATTACCATTATTATTATATTAATTTATTATTACTTTTCTATATATAATAATTATTGCTAAGAGCATCGTCATCATCATCATGAAAATCATCATCATTATTTTCTTTATTATCATTATTTCTAGCACCCAATCCACGCAGAAAGCAGCCCGCACATAAGATGACATCACAGTACCTCTGCAGCAGTAGATCGTTATGGCAACGATCACCATGACGACGCTGACGGCCACCAGACCGACAACAATCACTCTCCTGTTGCCATGGCGCATCGCACTCAACGACCTCGCCAGCTGAGCGGCTGCAGGGGTCTTCCTGCTCGGTCCTTTGTCCCTCCCTTCGATCAGCCGGCAGCATCCACCGCCACATCGCCATCCATTGCTCGTACCATCAAGGATACCCAGGTCATCCGAGATGCGGGACTCCCTGGCGGAGGCGGAGACGGCGGATGTTGGACCAGACGGTTCCTCGATCTCCATCCGCTGAAGCCGGGGACCGTTCAAGATCCTCGTCGTGTCGTCCGTCGTCATTGCGTTGAGGTCTTTGGAGCCGTTCGTTGCGGTTGGGGGTCGGTGGTGGTCGTGGTGGTCGTTGTCGGGGGGCATGATGACCAGATCGTCACATCCCAGGTTCAGACCACCCTGCTTCTTCGTCAGACAGACAAACAACAGTGGAAAGTTGTCCAGTTGTTGATTTTCATTGTTATTGTCATCGTCGTTATCACCATGATTCTATTTTTTAAATCTGGGTCATTATCATCTTTCTGATTTTCCACCCTTTTACTCTCCTCCTTTGCTACCTTCATCCTTCTCCTTCTCCAATTTATTCTCTACAATCCTCTTCCCCATCTTCGTCCTCCTCCTCCTTCTTGTTTTCTCCTCAAAGCCTTCTCCTCCTCTTCCTCCTCCTCCTCCTCCTCCTCCTCCTCCTCGTCCCATCTTCCTCTTAATTCTCATCTCTTCATTCCATTCTCAACAACCAATTTCTCATTTCTACCCTCTTCCATCCTCATCATCGTCGTCCTCCTCCTCTTCATCAGTGTTCTATCATCCGTCTTCCACTTCTTCCTTCTCCTTCAATTCACTCCACATCTTCCTCTTCCAGTCTTCCTCCAATTTGTTTCTACTCTCCCCTCCCTCCTCATCTTTTTCTTCTTCCTCTTCTTCACTCTCATTCCGCATTTCCTCTCTTCCTCCTCATTTTTTAATCCTCTTCTGCCCTCCTCCTCCTCCTCCTCCTCCTCCTCCTCCTCCTCCACTTCCTACTTCTTCTTCATCCATCTCCTCCTCCTCCAATTTGTTGCTCAGATTCCTATTTCTCCAATCTATTCCTTCCATCTCTCCCTCATCTTCTTCTTCCTCCTCATTTTCATTCTCAATCCACCTTCCCCCTTTTCCTCCCCCTTCCTCCACCTTGCCAACCCTCGATAGCCTCTTGTACCGCACAGCCTCAGATAATTCGTCGAGTCGTGACTGCATCCTGAGCCTGATTCGTATGGCCCTACACAGCGGTGCCGTCAAGAGGCACATCTAAAGTGCTTTTGCCAGCGCGATATTACCCTCATTGCCGGAATAATTCGCTCCGCCAGGGTCCTTAAAACGTCAAACGCCGCGCTTAACGACGTAGATTACACAATTAGAGACGGTCAGTGAGTAAGTAAATCTGGCGGCCAAAACACGATTGAGGAACTGCACTAAACAGCAGCAGCAGCAGCAGCAGCAGCAGCAGTAGCGCCGATATAGACGGAGATAACAGAGATAAGACTGATAGACAGATGCACGTAGACAGTAAGTGTTACAGAGAGAACGATTAGAACGACATAAACAGCGACAATAGCACAGAGAGACAGATAGGCACATACAGACAGGGATACAGACAGACAAAGATACAGACAGAGAAACAAACCGATATACAGACAGACACAGACAGACAGAGATACAGACAGACAAAGCGAAAAGAGTAAACTACAGATGAAAGTGATACGACATTCCAGTGATGGATAGAAGTTACAAAAAGACAGAGACCAAAATAGGGAGACGTAGAGAGACACCAAGTTAGACACTAAGCAGACTGGGAGACAAAAAGACACACACACAAACACACACGTAGATCAGTTTTAAAAAAAGATACACAGAGAGAGTTACAGAGAGAGAGAGAGAGAGAGAGAGAGAGACAGACAGACAGACAGACAGACAGACAGACAGACAGACAGACAGACAGACAGACAGACAGACAGACAGAGACAGAAGACAGACAGGCAGACAGACAGAGACAGAAATAGGGAGAGACAGAGAGAGACAGAGACAGAGAGAGAGATAAGAATACAGAAAGAGAGCGGTAATGAAACAGAGAGAGCAACAAAGATGGAGAGCACAGATTGAGGGGAGAATGAGAGAGACAGACAGGCAGGCAGGCAAGCAGGCAGACTCGCAGACAGACAGACAGACAGGCAGACAGACACGCAGACGTACATCAAAGGCTAATCTGGATCAGACGCGAAGGCCCTGCACCCTAGAACAGCTGCTGCACTCGAGTTGCAGCAGATGGAGATTAAAAGACCGATGAACGAACTGGACACTTAATAGAGGCGCCAAATAAATGTCGCGCTCAAGTTCTACCAACGTTCAGCAGTTCAGTTTATGAGTGATTGTCTCCTTCGTACTTTGATGACCGACAAAGACAGACAGACAGACAGACAGACAGACACAGACAGATAGATAGACAGACAGACAGACAGATAGACAGACAGACAGACAGACAGACAGACAGATAGACAGACATACAGCCAGACAGATAGACAGACAGACAGATAGACAGACAGATAAACAGACAGACAGAAAGACAGACATACAGCCAGACAGATAGATAGACAGACAGATAGACAGACAGACAGACAGGCAGACAGACAGATAGATAGACAGACAAACAGACAGACAAAGACAGACAGACAGACAGACACAGACAGACAGACAGAGTTTAAAACACAGCGGCGTTGACGGACTCTTTTTATACAGGAAAGCATTAACGCATATCCGCCTATGTTTGCTAGAAAATGAGATAAAAGAATTAAGAGAAAGTCGAGAGATAAAGCACCTTTTAAACCGACTTTATGCAACACATCTGTCTGCCTCTAATTCTAATGGTTCTGCCAAACTGAGGCACGAATTCCACTGTTACCACACTCCACCTTATGTACCAAACACCTTAGCGGAGACAAGAAAAACAGGGAGACAGACTGAGAAAGAGCGAGAGAGAGACAGAGATAGACAGATAGACAGACACAGAGTAAGAGACATAAAGAGAGAGAGAGAGAGAGATAGTGAAAGACAGAGAGAGAGGGAGACAGAGAGAGACAATGATACAGACAGACAGAGACAGAGACAGAGATAGGCTTCTAGAGATAATTAGATGGAGAAACATATGTATAGTGCAGATAAAAACAAAAAGGGAATGAATGAATGAATTAATGAATGAATCATTGATCAGTTCATGGAAAAGCGACCAATGCCGACGATTGTGCTAATATAAGCATTATTCTGTAAGCCACATTATTTAATATCAAGCCCTTGCTGACCGCAAAGACCTCTCTCTACTCAGCCAGATCTATGCACTCACTTTCTCAATCTACCTGTTTCGCAACCAAAAATATCTCTTTATATATGCGCACCTTCTCTGCTGCTGGCCGTGTAAAATGTTCCTTCAAAGGCTCGTAGCTATAGGGGGACAGAGGTACTATGGTCCCCGTGTGCCGAGAGAAGGTTTCGTCAAAGCAGGGTTGTTTTTAAGGAATTTTTAGAACTGCACAACTCCTTCTTTTCCCTCCTATTCTCCATGGTAAATTACTTCCAATCGGAGAACAATAACCATTTTTTGCTAGTTTTAGCTGTACAGAAGTACTTCTACAACTGCACAATTCCATTTAGAACTACACATTTTGTGTACAACTGCACGTTAAAAAAGCCCTGCATCAAAGTGAGGTTGAAATCAACAATTATGCACTTGATTTTTGACTAATTTTTCCCGTATAAAGTTATCATAATTAATTTAATTATATGATTTTAGCACCCCAAAATATCCAGTTGAATCTACATTGCACACATTCCTACAGACCGAGTGAATATCTTCAGGCTGTTTCACTAATATAAAGACCAGATGGCCAATGAGAATGGGATTACTTGGGTATTAAGTATGCTGCACCGGGTAGGAGTAGTATCTTTCCACTTGTGGCCTGTCACAGCATGCACGGACCCCGCATTCTTATACCGGGTCCTTGGCGGCAGAGAGTTAGACTGGCTTGGCTCTTGTTGCCCATGACTGCACCCAAGATCCCCAGTAAGGCAGATTATTCTAATTACGTATCATGAACACAGGGCGACTGCTACTAAGTCTCTCGGAGACTGATTCCTGATAGCTAGCCTACATGTATACGGGGGTCCCAGACACCCAGTGATTTGTTTACTTCATTGTGTCAAGAGGTCAAATACCAGCGAACTTTCAATAAAAAGCAGTCAGTTCGGTTATCCTGGATTTCAATTATTTCGAACGGTTTTTGATAAAACGAAACAAGTAGGTATATATATATATATATATATATATATATATATATATATATATGTGTGTGTGTGTGTGTGTGTGTGTGTGTTATTGTATTGTATCTATAAATTTATATAGCACCTCTCACAGTGCATACCAATCAGGGGCGCTACAAAAATATAATTTTCGTGAGATTTTATTATCTTCTGCTGTCATTTTGTTTTAATGCAAACATTTACTGTTTAAGTTAAAATAGAAAGTCTGGTAATTTTGTGCTGTATATAATAGGGCAAAACCACTATATAGCTCCTACTTTTTTTTATTTAATTGACAAATGATATGTGTTTTGAGGTTTGTGTGATAAAATTTTATAAATGAATTCCAAACGACACCTAATTTATTAGTTAAACATTACTTCGGCGTACCGTTTGCATAAAACTGCATCGTCGGCTGGTGGCTTAGAATTGTCAGTTATACTACTACTTGTATCATTTTCTGTAATTATTGTAAAATGTAAATATCATATAAAGATTGTTTCAATTACATAAATATGCTAATTACTCTTAATCAAAATTGTTTTAATAATAAAAAAAATCGATGGATTTTGTAAAGATACTATTTTTCATGTTCAAAACTACCTGGGTATTTATATTTTTCAGTTATAATAGTAACGCAACGTAAATCTTTAAACAAATCAATGATCAGCTTATCTGCAGGAATTCGCTTGCCATACGTTACCTTGATTACGTTACATTACCTTACATTAAACCGACTTCCTTATCCTTACATTGATTGATACCATTCTCGAAATCGTGCGTTGGTCCTACCCAGTGTTTAATCTAGTCCCCCTCCTCTGGGGGGGGAATTGGGGTTTCTGGGGGGGGACATTTGAACGTCTGAAGGACGCTCGTGATGCGCGTAGCACCGAGACGGGGAGGGGTATGGGGAGGGGGATGTGCCCTTCCCCATCAGAAACTTTTTGAATTTCCACATTGCAATGGCAGCATTTTAAGGTGTCATCTAAGCAAAATAGCTGTACTGTTTCAGTGACCCATTAGAAAATTTTTGAATTTCAACATTGCAATGCAAGCATTTTAAGGTGTCATCTTAACAAAATAGCTGTACTTTTTCAGTAACCCATTAGAAAATTTCTGGATTTCCACATTGCAATGGCTGCATTTTAAGTGTCATCTTAACATGATATTATCATATATTATAGTAGAAAATAATGTCATTATAATCATATAATAATAAATAATATCACGATATATTATAACACTTCATGTAAAACAATGATGAAACAGTAACTAAAAACCAATATCATTTCGTCAATTTTTTCTGGGGGGGGAAATGTCAATCCTGGGGGGGAACTTTCCCCCCCCAGAGACGTCTAGATTAAACACTGGGTCCTACCTCGTATTCCGTAACCATTGCCAATGAAAGTATTCAACGACGCAGCAAAACTCTTGTTGTGAACTCTTTGAACGGCAGGAGTCAGCTTCTTTTATTAGCCCTGCGTAGGGCAGCAGCAGCAGGCCCCTCCTACGTGCGACGACTATACCTTCACCCCTGGAAAACTGTGCCTCCCTTTCCCTTTTCGGCTGACGAGGGACGATTGGTGGACTGGCTAAGCCACCGTGGCGTTGACAGCAGCGTTTCTCATAAACAGACTCCTTCACCAACGCATTGAGCAGCTGAAGCAAATCGCTGAATGTGTTTAGTGTTTATGCCACGCACGGAAGTGGCAGTTTTTCACTGTTTTTGGATAACACGAGCAACGTGTGTCAGCCTGGTCGTATAGTTTTTTTTAATCCATATATGTTTATCTCTCTCTCCAACTTCGTGTTTCTTTCGCTCTGTATCTGGTTGTAGGTCTGTCTCTCTCTGTCTGTCTCTCTCTCTATGGGTATCTCTCTGTCTCTGCCTCTTTATCTTTGTCTCTGCCTCTGTCTCTGTGTCCGTCTCCGTGTTTGTCTGCCTGTCACTCACTCTCTTTCTCTCTTTCTTCCTTCCTCTCTCTGTCTCTCTCTGTCTCTCTCTGTCTCTCTCTGTCTCTCTCTCTGTCTCTGTCTCTCTCTCTCTCTTTCTCTCTCTCTCTCTCTCTCTCTCTCTCTCTCTCTCTCTCTCTCTCTCTCTGAGTTGGTCTATCTATTTTCTTGTCTGGCTTTGTCTCTATCTCCAGAAATCTCGTCTGATCTCGGTGAGGTGGTGTATTTGGTTGTCGTTACATCTATCAATTCAACCAGTCGGTCATTGAATGAGTCAGTAAGTCAAACAATCAACCAGCCAGTCAGTCAGTCAGACAGTCAGTTAATCAGTCATTTAGACAGTCAGCCATGCAGTCTGTCCCCTATCAGTCTGTCTGTCAGTCTGTAATCTGACTGCTTGCCCAAAACAGTCTATCTCTGTCTCTATCTATGTCTCCGTCTGTCGCTCTACAGGTATGTTTTTCAGTTCCTGCCCTTCTTCCTCATTCCGTAGTTGCGCTATTCACCTAACTGCGCTCAACTCGATGAAGCCAATTTTTTGTCGATTAACCTCATAAGCACACATGCACACAAACCCACACACACACACACACTGACACTCCAAAAATCCACTTCTTGTCGCGGTCCTTGCGGAATCCAAGCACCGGCTTGTTCCTCTGATGTGGAGCCTTCTAAGTGATGCGCTGGAACCCTCTGACGAGTGTTTCACTCACTGGAACCCACACAAAGAGTGCTCTGCTTTCCCCCATGCACGAGTAAAAACGGTCGTCAAATTTTGCTGGTCATAGATTCGCCTCTCCTCCTGTACTTCGTCGCGTGTACATATAGAGAACGTTTTCTTTGGGGTAACGACGTGTAGTTACGCTACCAATCCTCTCACGGTGTGCAGAATAAAAACTCATGCGCTACAAGAAAGCCACGTGAGTCCGTGAAGGGCACCGAGTTATTTCCGCGCTTGACGTATCGCACCGTCTGCTAAAATGCACCGCATAGATCTGTGTACAGTAGTTCTCTTTTTGGTTCTGTGACCTACGCAAGAGGTTGCTTTAAATAGCCGAGAGACAAGTGGGCGGAGACAGGCAGTCCATCTGTCAATCAAACCCAGTCACCTGATTCCGTTGACTCTCAAGTATTTTCCGATAAAAGCTACAGCAACAGCTGCTGAAGAAATTCTTCAGAAGAATTGAAACAATTTGGCCACATTACATTGGCCCCGGGGATGCTTATTGTTCCACTGAGCGAAGGTTTCGGCTTATCCCTCAGTTGAATTTGAAGCTGCTTTAACACAGTGGTGGATCCATGGGCGGAGACCTAGGGGGACAGGGGGGACGGTCCCCCCAATGGAAGTGTTGGGGGACGGCCCATGCATTTGTCCCCCCCAATCGTTGAGCGTCAAGACTAAAAAAAAGGTCATCAACTTTTTTGGCGGCGAAAATAGAAAATTTCGTCGAGATTTCGCCGGTCGTCAGAAATTTTTCGGAAAATCTCGCGTCTTCTCGCCCCCCCAATTCTCGGCCCAGGTCTCCGCCTATGGGTGGATCCAGGATTTCTTGCGTAGGGAGGCAATTGTTTTTGTGAGGAGTGTCACGTTCTATGGCAAAACTGATAGAACTAAATAACTTTAAATGATGGTGTGATGGTACACCAGATATTCTACCGGTTTGCACATAGTTGTTTCTATATCATCAAGATCATCTTTTAAAAATAATATCCACTTTATTATAACTTAAAGCTGATTTGATACAATAAACTGAATTGATATTTTAAAATAAAATATACAATTCGTAAAAGTCTGATTTGAGAAAAAAACATCCGTCTTAAAACTTTCACCGTCTGCGGATGTTAAATAGCGACAAACTTCAGAATAGATTTGAAAAGAATCACTAGACATCTTGACAATAATTATTGCAGAGATAGAAAAACTGATTGACTGTGCCATGGCTGGTTGACTGACCGACTGACTGGCCGACTGACTGACTGACTGGCTTGCTGGCTGAATGTCACAAAAAACCATGAGGTCACAGGAAACGAACTTCTGAACTCTGAAGTGAATGTTCGACTTCTGAGAACATCATGTTCGACATTGCCAAAGGAATAGAAAACGCTGCTCATTATATCTACGAACTCATTATTACTTAAGTTTAATTATATATTATGGTAGAATGTCACAATTGTCACATGGGTCATGCCAAAAACCCATGGAAACGATGACATGGTCAGAACCATCCAAGGAACAAGGCGGCAAGACGATTGAAGATCTATAATATTAGGTTAAGTTCATATCCTTATATATATAGTCTACACTCTCTCTGTCTTTGTATCTGTATTCATTCATTCCAGGACTTTTTAACGTGCAGTTCTACACAAAATGTGCAGTTCTAAATGGATTTGTGCAGTTGTTGGAGCACGTCTGTACAGTTAAAACTGGCAAAAAAATCATTATCCTCCGATTTGAAGTAATTTACCATGGAGGATGGGAAGGAAAAGAAGGAATTGTGCAGTTCTAAAAATTCCTTAAAACAGCCCTGATTCATTCATTCATTTATTCGGACATTTATATAGCGCTCCTTCAAGTAACTGTCTCAGTATCTGTCTCATACTCTGTCTCAGACTCTGTCTTTGTCTGTCTATCTGTGTACCTGTCTTTGTCTCTATTTCTGTCTCTCTCGGTTTCTGTGTCTCTCTGTGTCTCTCTCTGTCTCTCACTGCCTATCTCTGTCTCTCTCTGCCCTTCTCTGTCTCTCTCTCTGCCCTTCTCTGTCTCACTGTATCTGATTCTGTATCTGTCTATTTCTCTCTTTCTCTCTTTCTCTCTTTCTCTCTTCTCTCTCTCTCTCTCTCTCTCTCTCTCTCTCTCTCTCTCTCTCTCTCTCTCTCTCTCTCTCCCCTCTCTCTCTCTCTCTCTCTCTCTCTCCCCTCTCCCTCTCTCACTAATAATATAACAATTATTACAATAAAGTTAATTAGTACTTAACCAACCTCCCGCATTATTATTGCGCCTAAAATATGCATATTTTTTATTGCGTTTTTAAAATTGCAATATGTACAGGCCAAAAGTAAGAATTTCAAAATGAAATATTTACAGGCGATAGACAATTCATATTTACACATGATGATTGAAATTTCATCAAAATATTTAAAACAGAACAAAAGTTATATCACTTTTAGTGAGACCACCCTCGGTTTTATGGATGATTCAAAAAACGTCAAAAAAGGTGGGTGTCCTCACTAAAAGTGATATAACTTTTGTTCTGTTTTAAATATTTTAATGAAATTTCGATCATCATGTGTAAATATGAATTGTCTATCAGCCTGTAAAAATTTCATTTTGAAATTCTTACTTTTGGCCAAAATATTGGCAAAAACCTACTTTTTGTTGCGTTACGTTTTTGAAATCTGGTCATAATGTGTAAATATGAATTGTCTATAAGCCTGTAAAATTTCATTTGGAAATTCTTTCTTTTGGTAAAAATATTGGCAAAAAACCTAGGGGGTCTTTTTTTTTGGCGCACCCTGTATATAAATCATTGTTGTGAACACGAGCTCCAGAAGCTTCTTTGACGCCTACGCCTAGTCATATATTAATATTCTCAGTTTTCTCACCAGTAACGATTATAATAGACTGGGATTAATATTATATCCACCACGTCCATAAGTAATCGAGAATTTATTGGAAAAACATCCGCGATAATTTCATTGTAAATACAAGTGTTTATATTTTAATATCAACAAATGTAGGCTATCTTTAAACACGCTATGATTTTCGTTCCACATTTATTCTACCCAGTGCTATGCGCAAAATTGCATTTCATGAATGGATTTTGATCACACTTCTTTGTAATAAATATTCTATCCATAATTTATTGTTTCTGCTTTTTGTTCTTTATACTCGCGGCCGTATAAACTGAGACAAATTTCGCGCTATAGCAACAATAATCTTACCACTTCCTCTCGTAATCAATAACAATTTATTATTTATTTTATTATTATTTATTTCTCGCATTTGCTATATAGCGCACCATCAAGCTATAGCCACTCAGAGGCGCTCCCGACTACAGCGCGGACACGTAGCCTACTGCATTGGAGTTTCACGCCGAAGCGCACGATTAATTGCAAGTGAAAGACCGTGCGGCTTGAGGTGGATTCTAACCTGGAACCCTCCGGCTTCAAGCGCCGAACCAACAACTACACCACCGCGCACCGCAATGTAATGCCATACAAGGATATGAAAAAGCCGTCCATGCACATAGACTGTGACCTGCGTTATCGCACGTAGACTACTGTACCTGCATGGTTCAAGACGCATCATCTCATAATTATGGTTACTGGATGGGGAGGGGATAGTGGGACCATGGGCAAAATTTTAAACTCAAAACAACTCAGAGCCGTCGATGGAGACTTGATAATAGTAACAACAACAACAATAATAAAAAAAAACAATAATAGCAATTATAACTGTAATCATAGGCCTACTACTTCAACTGATGTCATTACAGCTGCTGCTGCTGCTACTACTACTGCCAAAACTACTACTACAACTACTGCTGCTACTACTACTACTGCTGCTACTACAACTACTACTATTGTTCTTTTAATCATTGTCATTGTCAATAATAATAATAATTTGATTTCATTCTGTTCACAGCGTTTCAACGTCGTTGCTTTTAGAGGAACCTTTGCACCACACCCCCGGGGTAGAGAACAACGCAACCTTGTACACATTTCTGTCTTTGAGTTTAGTTGAAAATTCTCAAACTGAAAAATGAAGACACCAAAGACAGAGGAAAGTGGAAGAGGAGGATCAGAGAGGCTGATCCCTCCGTAGAGAGGGATTAATTCAAGCCTGAAGGAAAAGAAGAAGTTTAGTTGAAGCTTGTGTGATCTTTTAATAAATGTTGAATTATTAAAAAAAATTAAAATAAAAAATAATAATAACTAACATGAGATACCATTATGGATATGAAATTCTATCGACATCCGTTTTGTTTCACGTCGGTTTATAACTTATTTGTATGTATGTGTACTTGTTATAGCGCCCCTTCAAGCACTCTACTCAGAGGCGCTCCCGACTGCAGAGCGGACACTGCATAAAGCACTTATATAAATGGATGGGTGAATAATCACACTCGCCATCGCCGCCCCCCCCCCAGCCAAGAGCAGAATAAATCCAAATGTTCATTCGCTAGGCGGCGCAAGTTGCGCGTGAATCACGAAACACGTTTCATGGTCCGGCGAGATTTGAAGCCCCGACATTCCGCTGAGTTTTGAGTCTACGAACCACTCCACCACTGCGCCAATCTGTTTAGACCTACGGTTACAACACTCTTAAGATCTTTCCTAGATAAGATTAGCGTTCCTGCTTACCTCATCTAATGCGGTGGTCCTTTGCGTCACCGACTGAAGGTTATCTTGCACCCCTCCATCTGTTTGGTCGGCTGGCGCGTTCAGAAGAGGTCGGGCAGGGAGTCTATTAGTCATATGGATCGACGTCGGGTCCTCCTTGGCTACCCTCTGATATCGGGGTGAACATAAATTAACGGTGATTAGCAAACGAGAGACCGATAAGCGCTGCGCCAAAGCGCTCGTTCGCTAAACGATTCTTGGCTTAAAAGGATAGCGCTGCAACTTTCAGTTACTATTATACCAGCATTGAGCGTCTATGACGGCGAACGGGCGCAATGCATATTCACGAGACGCTTTATGAATATTCATGAGCCGCATTGCATATTCATTAGGTTTTTTAGCAGAACGTTACTTCGGAGGAAAATTACTACAGCGACGTCGATCACGCGTTGTGATAAGTTTCGAAAGTGAGGCGTACGTGCGAGTTAGTAAGTAGGTATGTGAAAAATTGCTGATTAGGCTGCAGGTGCCTTGTAGAGAGGTTGTCGAGTCGCTGGTGTATGAAGATAAGGCGGAGACTGGTGGTCTGAGGAGACGGGGAGAGTAAGGAGAGAGACAGACAGACAGACAGACAGACAGACAGACAGACAGACAAACAGACAGAGAGGAGAGGATAGGAGAGGAAAGGAAAGGAGAGGAAAGAAAGGAGATAGGGATAGGGAAACAGAGCGAGCAAAGAGACAGAGACAGAAACAGAGATACAGAAACAGATAGAGAGACAGGCAGGCAGACAGAAACATACAGAGAGAGAGACAGAGAGACAGTGACAGACAGAGACCGACAGAGACAGAGCCAGAGACGGAGAGACAAGGAGAGAGACCGAGAGACAGACAGACAGAGAGAGAGAGAGAGAGAGAGAGAGAGAGAGAGAGAGAGAGAGAGAGAGAGAGAGAGAGAGAGAGAGAGAGAGGAAAGAATAGATAAAAGAAGAGAGACCTTACGCTTACAACCTTCTACGATTTTCAGGACATGAAATGTTGCGAGTATAGAAACGCGCATGGCAATATCTAGGCCTACCATATCTTTTTCACTTGGAATCATGAGTTTTGATTTACTTCCAGGATTGAAGGTCATTGAAGCATTGGATAAACTCAGCGTTGATTCGTTGTGGGGACGCGGTGGTGTATAGTGGGTGTGTAACGTGTGTTCATTGCCTTGGAGCTGGGAGAGCTCCAGGTTCGAATCCACCACAAGTCGCCTCATAGGACCCTTGAGCACGTCCTTCACTCGCAAATGCTCATGCGTTTCGGCGTGAAACTCAGTGTCCGCATTGTAGTCAGGAGCGCTTCTGAGTAGTATAAGCTTGAAATGGCGCTATAACAAGTGCACATACATACATTCGCGATATTAGACTATGACCTGAATCTGCATTAAGCTGTATTGGATACAGTTAACCGTCATTAACAAATTACAATAGATAAGTCTCCTCGTCATCAATGTCGCTTGGGACGATCACGACCTATAACACACACGCGCACGTGTGTGCATGTGTGCATGTGTGTCACAGTGTGTATGTGGGGGGGGGGGGCCCACATACACTCTGTGACACACATGCACACACACACACATGCATGTGTTTGTGTGTGTGTGCGTGCGTGTGTGTCACAGTGTGTCTGTGGGGGGGGGCACGTGCGCGTGTGTGTTAGTTGGGGATATGATGAGTGAGGTGGTTTCCCGTTGCCTCGTGTGTGTGTGTGCGCGCGCACGCGCATGTGTTGTAGGCCTATGTGCGTGTAGGGGGGGTGCGCGTGCGTGTGGGTGTGTGTGGGTGTGTGTGGGTGTGTGTGTGGGTGTGTATGAGACATATAGTCGGTTTATAAACGCACCTATTTTTTGCTATTATTTTCTGTAGAGGTATAGAGCCTTTCAAAGAAGGCACGAATGCTCTTATTCAGCATCTGAAGTCTCTATAAGGTCTTAGTTAAAGATGAAGTCGGATATTTCGCTATGATCCAATATTATATTCATGTTTCGTGCATCTGTTCAACTGCTTGTTGCTGCTGTGTCCCTCCCTCCACCCCCACCCCAATTAAAGCTTCTTTGCTGAAACCCTCGTCATTAGCCTGCAGCAGTCTTTATGCTTCATTGAGTCTTTTGCATTGTCTAATTTTTCAAAGGTATACGGATTAACTCCAAAGAAGATCAGACACCCACCTGCTTCTTCTGAAACGCAATGACCTTTTACACTATTGCAAGGGACATTGAAGTAAGATAGGCTATAGGAGGAAAGAGGCAGTCCAAGTGTCCATGGCATAATATTATTACGCATGGGATGGGGTGGGGTGGGGTGGGGTGATCTGATTATAGTTGATTTGCATACGGATCCGTACGGCGGGAAGAGGTCTCGACAAAATGTAAGCCTATACGTGCAAAAATAAATCTGCAATTATGATGTCTTTACAATAGCCTTATAACCAGGGAGATAATTGCCGGGGGTTTGGGGTTTCATCCCCAGTCTTTGCTAGAGTCCATAGTAGTCTGCTCTTCACACCCCAATTCCAAGCGGATCATAGTCCAACCCCCCATTTTCCCCCACAAGTCTCATACTGCTTATAACTCTGTATCATCTATAGATCTATAGGCTATAGTTATTTTTAGACATTATATTTATAAATTCTGTTATGATCTATAAGCAGTAGCCTAACCATTGACAGATAGAGAATTTCAGCTAGCAAATATGATGTCTAACAAACAAACAAACAAACAAAAATTGTGTCCGTATAGGGTAAAATAAATGTTTTGCGGATGAAGTTTAGCCAATTGACTTTTGTAAGGGAGCAGCGCTCACTTGTAGGTATGCACGCATAACGCACGGAAGAGGGAGTTAACAAAATGTACGCTGCGCAACACGGGAAGGGTTGAAAATGCGATGTTTTAGTTTTGCATACATACATACATACATACATACATACATACATACATACATACATACATACATACATACATACATACATACATACATACATACATACATACATACATACATACATACATACATACACATACATACACACACATACATACACACATATACATGCACAATTATATACATACATACATACATACATACATACATACATACATACATACATACATACATACATACATACATACATACATACATACATACATACATACATACATACATACATACATACATACATACATACATACATACATACATACATACATACAAGTGAATGGACCCAAAGTAAACAAGGTTATTTATAATTGATAATTAATTCTGCACTAAACTAAAATAGTCTTAAGATTCATTCGTTTGATCCTTCACTTCAATTCACCCCATTAATTAATCGGCAATTAGAGCAGCACAAGTGATTGTCCATTTTCCTTTTACTGGCTGGCATAGGATGATGAATTTTGCACGGGGTGGTGGTGGAGTCGAGACATAAGCAGATTTAATCAGTTTTGAGCTGCACAGGACAGTGGAGCCCGACGTTAAGATGGAATGGTGAAACGGTGACGGAAAGTTTGCCGTTTCCAGGACCCTGTGGCGGTTCTAGGAAGTATCCGGTTACAATTGAAGGAAAGAATTTCTAAAAATAAGTCGGTCGTGAGTCACCGGCTGTCTCAAACATTTGAGAAATTCATGTCTGTCTAAGACGCAGAGAATTGGTGGCTTGAAAGAATTGCACACACAGTGTGGTCCGTAGTAGTCTCTTTATTAGAGTCGTAGAGGCCCATTGATGCTGATGATCAGTTCTCTGTCCTAAGAGAGACCCATTGGATTTTATTCTGCTAGGGATGAGACATAGGCGTAGGAGGCGGGGGTCCAGAGGGGCAAATGCCCCCCAAATTTCGGGCAAATGTGTTTTTCGGGCATAGCAGGCATGGGCGGACAAACCTTTTTCGGGCAGAACAGGCATGGGAGGATTTTTCAGGCACACATTGATAAAACAGCTATATTTTCTGAAGATTTGATTTGTACAAAATGACTAAAAAAAGGTCATCAGAAATTTGGTCGACAAAAAATGTCGGCGACTCGCGGTCCGCCCAAAAAATTTTGAGCATGCTTTTCGGGCAAAAGTAAAATCTTTGCCCACTCCCCCACTGCCGAAATGTCCCCTACGCCTATGGGATGAGATGACTGAGATGGTGGTTTTCCTTTGCCTTCCTTCTGCTGAATAACTCACATGACTCTGACGCAACCTGCTGAACCTGTTGTATAGCTGGCTACGTCAATTACTGTTCAATTAGGCCTACAATTTAATCAAAATAATACCATCGGATAATACAGAATTATAAAACAGGTGGATGTGGGCGTCATAACTGGAAATTTATCTCTCTCTTAGGTAGAATTTGCAGAATCTTCTCCCAACCGCCGCCGAACGCACCCTTACGAAAATCGCCTAAATCCAGTGGACCCCCCACTTCCTGCTTAATGTAATGAATGACCTTATGTATTAAAAGGTCAATGTAGTATAATGTCAATTAGATTGTACGTCGAGTAATCTGTTATCGTTCGGTTGCTTAATCGTCTTTTCGGAAGCCTTAGGTGTACGAGGATTGTCTTTTCTCGTGCATGGCTCGATCCAGATGCTTTGTCTGCATACATGTAGGTCTTTCTCAATGAAACACCCACCACCAGCTTGCTCCGCCTTTCTCTCTGGTAGTCTTTCCGCGTCTTTCTCTCGCCTCAAATCAACTGCCTTCAGAGCTACGACCACACCCTGGGACTCTAGGCCTATACCAAAATCCTTCCTTGCTAAACTTAAAACTTCTTTTTTCGCCGCGCTGGAGTCGTGAGCGCATCTGAGTAGTTTTTCTTAGAGGAGGCGCTATATAAATTTCCGAATGAATGAATAAATGACTGAATGAACTAATGAATAGGCATATTCCGAAGCCCATTATATAGGGACAAGGCGCCTAATATAGCCTATAGGGCAAGGCGACTACGTCTAGCCTATGTCGGAATAGGTAAAACAATACGTCGCACTTAGAGATAGACCTATGCCTCTATTTAATACGACAATCCA
This sequence comes from Lumbricus terrestris, assembly GCA_949752735.1. Lineage (NCBI taxonomy): Eukaryota > Metazoa > Annelida > Clitellata > Crassiclitellata > Lumbricidae > Lumbricus > Lumbricus terrestris. The sequence continues at coordinate 31,871 of CATKHU010000155.1, forward strand.
GGTAGCTGAATTTGCCGATTGATCAACCACAAGTAGCCTAACTTTCGAATCTCTTTATCGTTATAAAACGCTCATCCTCCATGGCGTCTAAAGATTCTCCTGTAGTTAGCGATCGAACGAGAGTCAACGCAAACTGTTACAACGCGAATGTGCACAGCAAACGATGGCGTCATCAGTCTTTGGCAACACGTAGTCATGACGTAACGATGTGACGTCACGTCGGCAAAAGTTGAGATAGATCAGTCTTCTGATGGTTTCTAAAACGAAGACATCAATTATTTTGAACAAATTGTAAATGTTTTTAAAACTTGCGCATGCAGCACATTCAGGTCTTTCAGCAAGATGCATTGGATATAATGTCCTGTCTATAGCCTAAGTTCTCTCCTGCATAGTTCATAACATGTCTATTTTTAGTTGTATAATATGTTTATTGAATAGCATATTTCAATTTGTCGTGATTGTAGCCTACATGCTTTAATTATTCCCTTCTTGTCCATTGTTCCCGCAGTGCGTTTGCAGGCGGTTCGACAAAGTACATACTTACTTACTTACTTTACAGAGCATGCACTTAGATAGGGAGTTCAAATCCATGATTTAAACCTATCGTTCACATTTAATCTGTAATATTCTTTTGTTTCCATTTGTTGTTTTGGTCTATGATTAGCTTTCTATTTATTTCACTCATTTGCTATAATAATAATAATAATAATAATAATAATAATAATAATAATAATAATAATAATAATAATAATAATAATAATAATAAAACAACATTTTTGTTCCAGCGAATCTCGCTGATGATACAGCGCTTCAATGCAGTTGCCTTTAGGGGCACTTTCGCCGATCAGAACACCGAATATGAATAGGGCCGTTCCAGACTGTGATTTTATATTAGGCGGTAGCGAAGTCCCTGAGGGATCCTGTATACCTCGGGGCAAAAAAAATAAAAATAAATAAAAATAAAAATAAAAATAAAAAAAAATAAAAAAATAAAATAAAAAAATAAAAAAATAATAATAATAATAATATTCTCTTTATTAACAATCCGGTTGACACACCGCAACCGGTTACAATGTAGCCTACACTTATGCAATTTAAACAATTCACAAGAACGAAGATCACAGAATACACAAATCTTAACTATACCAACTGAACAGATAGCTTTGTAATTACACGGCGCTAATAGCAGCCTACAAAGCAAATCCGCCCAACGGGGCTCGAACTCACTACCTCTCGCTCTCTTGGCCAGCGTGTTAACCACTACTCTACCGGACCCCCCCCCCCAGTACGGTACTATTAGTACACCTTCAAGCTCTTCGCTCAGAGGCGCTCCCGATTACAGCACGGACACGGTATTGGAATTTCACGTCGAAGTGCACGAGCAATTGTAAGCGAAGATTCCTACGCGGCGGCTTGAGGTGGGTGGATTCGAATATGAAACTCCAAGGCACCGAACCCAGCACCAGACCACCTCACCACCTCGCCCCGCCAACTATGTTGATTATTATCGTCTCGACACTTTGTATTATTGAGATTTGATTGATTTGATTGGATTTGATAATAAGCAAAGATCTGATTGGCTGACAGGTTACGGTATCATATCCCTGCGAAGGGCTATTAACTGAAAAATCTGGGCAACGATTTTTTAATAGCGACCATTGGACCTACCGAGCTATTGCTTTGGACATGATCGCAGTGACGCTATGTAATCTATACGGTTTCAGCGAAGACCATCCCAGAACAATGCTATCTCTAATTTGTTGAGATTCTGAGGGATTATACTATGTAGACTACATCAGGTTAGAAAAAGATAATTTAAAACGCGTAAAGGTTGAATGTTGACATTATCGGAGTAGCAATAAAACCAGCTGTCATTCTCACAACCTGAGGTAAACATATTTTTGGTTGCACTTAATAATAATGATAATAATATTTAAAAACATTTTTAAATCCCGAAGACGAGGCCTGATCGTCAAGTCAAATTTCCTGCTCTTAAAGCACTTTTTTTTATAAATCTCGAGGAATCCCAGTCTTTGATACCTTGGGTAAAAACAATAATAATGATGTTAATAATAATTCTACATTATGCTAACTTGCTGAAATGTACTAAATTTCCCTCACATAATTGTTTTAATTAGATCTTTCTTTAGTTTTTAGTCGCCTTCGAACTTCCTCCCTTGTCGCCTTATCGCCCAATACAGGTGTAATATCTTTCTATAACATTTCATCATATTTGTTTTCATTTTTTATTGTCCCTATTTTTCACAGGTTATTCCATTTGTGGGTTCCGGTGACACGAAACGGAGTATCCCCCTGAAAGCTATCCGGGGGGGGGTGAATTAATCTATCCCCCGGATGGAATTAACCGGTCTATATTATCCGGGGGGATAAACCATTCTATCCCCTTTTTTGAAAAATGAGCATAATAAAAAAATTTATGCTGTAATCAAAATTTAAAGTGACTCTAATTGTTTTAAGTGTCCTAAGCAATGCTCAGATAAAGGCAACTCGAATTTATTTAGTGACTCTGAGTGTTCTTAAGTGTTTTAAAAGTTTTAAGTGCTCTAAAAACAGAGCAAAAGAAATTATATAGTAAGAATAAACATACTTGTTAGTGTCATTGTTCAACATAAAGCAGATGAAAATTAATTTGCCCAAAAAAATACATGCGGAAGCGGTTTTTTCGACTTTTTGTAATTTGGGGGGATACAATTAATACGGGGGATACTCTATTTCGTGACACCGGCATCTCTTATGAGTTTCGGCAACGTTGATTCCTATAAAAAGACACGTAACTATTATTGCCAGTTTATTATTGCAAAGAGTCTGTGAACACATTAATTTTTGTGAAAAGACCAAACGAGGCAGACAGTAGGCCTAAGGATAGATCTATAATGGTCGACAGTATCAAAATCTGAGCTGACATTAAAAAACCTTAAACCTGTCTGTGATTGAGATGCTGTTTGCTTTGCTCTTGACATGCTAATATCCATCACCTACAGATCTTCCCTGACGTTGTCCATCCAAATCTTTGGTCGCCTTGCTCTGCTTCTCTCTCCTTCTATATGCCCGTGCATGGCTGCGAGTGGTAGTCTTTTCTCCTCCATTCGCTCCACATCACCGAACCATCTGAGCCTTCTTTTCCTGATTTTATTCACTACCGTTTCTTCTGCGCCCAGCTCCTCTCTTGTCTTCTCGTTCCCGATTCTCTCCCTTCTCCTGCCCCTGATTCTCCTCAGCCAGCCCATGCATTTCAGCCACCAGCAATCTTCTCTCGTCTTCTCTACGTAGATACCAGCACTCTGATACGTACAGCAGTACTGGTACCACCAAGGTTCCATTGAGTTTCATCTTGGTTGTGATTGAGATGCTGTTTGTCTTCCACATTTTGCCAAGTGAGTCAAATACCGCGCATGCTAGGCCGATCCTTCTCTTGGTGTCCTCTGTGCATTTTCCATATTATCTTATTATCCCTCCTAGATATGCCAACTTCGTGACTCTGCCCTCCAAAGTCACTTCTAACTCCTCGTGTTTTTCCAATTATCATTGTTTTTTCTCCGCATTTATCTTCAGTCACATTCTCTTGCTACTACCGTCCACCTTGTTCGTCAACGCCTGCAACTTTTTTGCGATTTGGGTATTATGTAAATATCATCGGCAAACCGTATGTCTCTTCTTCTGTCGCTCAGTTCTATATAGGATGATGCTATCCTCTCTCAGTGTACTTATATAGAACCTTCTGCTTGGCGTTTCTCTATGTGCTGCCTTCATTTTTATTTTTGAACCCTGCCATCACCAGTTTGTGGTCGGATGCTATGTCTGGTCCTGAGAAGGTTCTGCACTTGGTCACAACACACTTTTCCATCTGTTGTTGTTCACCATCACAAAATCTATCATATTCCTTGTTCTATTATCTGGTGACTCCCATACCATGTCCATTTCCTGCTTTCTTTCTTTTGTTTCTATGTTTGTATGTGCACTTGTTATAGCGCCCCTTCAAGCTTCTTTTGGTAGAATGTCATATTCACTATCTGCAGGTTGTTGTTTAGGCAGAAGTTGAGCAGCCTTTCTCCTTGCTAATTCTCATCTCCGTAGCCGAATTTCCCTATCGCTCCTCCCCAGGTCTCCCAATCTCTTCCTACCTTTGTGTTTAGATCGCCCATTACAATGACGAGATTCTCATGACTTGGTATTTCCTGCAACGTTTGTTGCAATGTTTCGTGTCTTATTAGGTGCTATATTGAACCACAAAGTTTGGAACCTCTGGTCAAGGTCCGCGGAACCTTTGGATTTCGGGGAACCACCAGGGCTTACAGTGTGGCAGCACGGTCATGGACGGCGTCCAGGCACTTATTTTCAAATCTGCATGCCGTCCTGCCACTTATTTAGCCAGCAACCTGAAAAGGTGATGGGCGTCCAGGCACTTCTTTTTTTACACTTTAAGCACTGGGAACCACGGTCGAAATGCAGTGTGCAGTGTGTTAGTCGCAGACAAAAGTGTGTATGTCGCCTTTTAATAGAGCGAGTAAAGCGTTGGTTCAAAAATGTTTCAAACTGTCGTTGTATCATGGAAAAATCCAGCAGGCAGAGATTCTCAGATTGTGCGTTCAGCTGCCTTCGGGAGTTTCAGGCAAAAGACGAAACGTCTACTAAGAGGTTGGTCGATGAAGGCCATCCAACTGAGGCGTCAAGGCGTTGGGATTCTAACGGTAAACTTGGGATAAGACGGAGCCTGGGGTCGATTACGACCTGAGGCCGGAGTGTTGTTGTTGGCAGCGCAATGAGCGAGGAATGCCGACGATGATAACAATAGTAATTTTGCGCCTTTCGGAAATCGACGCATTGTTTATTCTCGGCAGATCGTGCAAGAATGTTAGGCGCTAGGTTTCGAGACGACGCTGGCGCAGACGGTTCGCTATCGTTCTCGCTCTCCTTCTGTCTTTCTCGGTTTCTCTCCATCTGCCTACCTCTCGATCGTCTCTGTCTGTCTGTCTGCTCGTCTCTCTCTCTCTCTGCTTGTCTGTCTGTCTGTCTGTCTGTCTGTCTACCTTTCTCTCAGTCTGTCTGCCTACCTATCTGCCTCTACCAGTCTGCTTGCCTGTCAGTCTCTCTGCTCGTCTGTCTCTGTCTGTCTGTCTGTCTTCCTTTCTCTCTGTCTGTCTGCCTACCTATCCGCCGGTCGCCATTGCCAGTCTACCTGCCTGTCTGTCTGCTCGTCTCTCTCTGCTTGTCTGTCTGTCTGTCTGTCTGTCTTCCTACCTATCTACCGGTCGCCATTGCCAGTCTACCTGCCTGTCTGTCTGCTCGTCTCTCTCTGCTTGTCTGTCTGTCTGTCTGTCTTCCTACCTATCTACCGGTCGCCTATGCCCGTCTGCCTGCCAGTCTGTCTGCTCGTCTCTCTCTGCTTGTCTGTCTGTCTGTCTGCCTACCTATCTGCCGGTCGCCTCTGCCAGTCTACCTGCCTGTCCCTCTGCCTCCCTGTATGTCTGTCTGCTTTCCTGCCTGTCTAACTGCCTGTCTACCCCTCTGCCTGCCTCTTTTTCATCTGTCTGTTTGTCTGTGCGCATCTTTCGCAAGCGCCTTCGTCGTTTATAAACTTCTTGATGCACGCCTTGTGTTTTGGTTGTGCAGGATATGCACAGCCACCTAGCGAGCAACGCAGCAGATTCTTGCGCAATGCAGAAGAAGACATTACCAAGGCAGCGTCTGATAAAGTAAGGTTATAATTAAGCTTATGTAGACCAGAGCCGTATATTTCCAAGAGTCTGGCCATCTGCAGCTAACGAGCGGTTCCGGTTAATCCCGGGTCTTAGTTGTGGATCACGTGGTTACTGGCCTCCATTTTGTCTCCTTGCAACTGGATGAGCTGTGTTTAGTGTTTACGCTAAATTTTGTGTGTGAAATATTTGAAATAATGCCTTGTTGCGCTGCCGTTAACTGTTCGAATCGACACGAAAAGGGGTTTCGGTTGTTTCGTTTTCCGAACAACAAGACGCGTCGTGATTTGTGGATCGCGAAATTGAAGAGAGGCAACTGGAAGCCGACATCGTGTTCAGCTCTCCTATGCGAGGTAAGCAGCATCTACTCTTGGCCTTCCTAGTTAACTTCATAAAATTAAATTGTATAATAGTCAAATCGTAAACAATCGGAATTTCTACAGCGTCCACAAAAGCCAAGTCGCGGGAACCATGGCGATCATGAAGCGTACGCTTGACCCGGCCTGATACTGGCGGGATTTGCCTTAAGTACCTACCGCATTTGAAGACGTTATGTGATTCTGCTATTGCAAATAGCCACAACGTTCAGATAATGTTTACTAGCACAGTAGCACTGCTTAACTTAAACTGAGACATAAATACACATTATAAGTTAAGGAGGTTTAACACATGATATCTCTTCCCCTACTAGTCTTCCTTCTTCCTTATTACTTAATTCCTTAATATTATTATTATTCCTTAATATTACTTCAAAGTCATTGCAATCCGATTGAATGGCGCCTGTTACGAAGGATTGGGTTAACTGTTTTTGGCGTTGGATTGGAAGTGGATAAGCCCATGCCTGGCTGTTTCCTGGATGGATGGATCCAGATTTGATGAGGGCTTATGACAACAGAGGCTGTACACTCTATATTTTTGTGGCCACCTTAATTAAATTTTTGTGCGATCTATAAGATGGTGATTATTATGTAGGCACATTTCGATGAAAATCAGTTCGAAAGAAATCGTAAGGACGGATGGAGAAAGTTACGACCCGATGCTGTTCCAACACTCTTCACACACAGTGCTGTGGTGCATGTCAGAAAGCCGCCACTGAAACGCAGCCCAGAAGAAAGCCCGACGAAGACTATTGCAAAGAAGCGATTGCGTGTCGAACACAGCTACAGCAGGAAATCCTCGACAGACTTCTCTACCGCTACCACTACTGTCACGGCAAGCTCTGGGTCGTCCACAGCATGTCAACTTCACGATGGTAATTCATTGTCACTAAATTATTGCATTACAATGTTGTTACTGAGCATACAGGGGCAGAGTCTGGATTTTTGAAAGGGTGCTGGAGGCAGAGGTATGCAGCACCTACATGAATTCATGCACAAATTGGTGCCCTCAACCCATCTAGAAAATGCAGCACGTTACAGAGTGCTGTAAGCTTGTGCAGTGGCTAACAAATTTTATGGCCATATCATACTTAAAAGAGAACTTAGATCAATGCTGGTCTGCTGAAAATCTAAGATTCAAGGGGGTAATCAGGTGGTGTCTGGAACAGGGTGAAGACCTCTGAAGTTGAAGACATTACGTTAAATGACGACATGTTTCATGCTTGTAGGTTTCTAAGTGTTTAATGTTAGTAATCTATCCACGCCTCAGATTCACATGTTCTGTGTGACCTTGCACGCGTGACAAATTTATATAATGACAATAGAAATATTTAAAAGTAATAAATTGGTGACTGTGTGTGTGTGTCTGTAAGGACTTTATGTCTGTCTGTCTGTACCAACTTTTTAAGGAAGTTTAGCATCATGTTTTGTTGGTGTCATGTAGTGAGATGTAGAACAAATGGAGCCTTGCGTGGCTGCCATATAGCTAAATTCGACTCCTGTATTAACTTGTGATCAATCATTCATACTGTATCTGTAATCACAATGCGCTGTGTCAGTTTGAATATTAATAAACGAAGATTATTATCATAATTATTATTATCATTATGTTAATTCCATGCAATCATTGTTGTCTCCATGAAAGCCTGAGTTATTTACTTAGATCAAAAGGCACTAATTGGACATGATTATTGTCGTTTCAGTTTCTAACAAGAACGCCACTGCTTTCTCAGACGAGTACCTGACTACATCTGGAAACTTAGCAAAAAGCAACGCAGACTCTACATCCCACTCCGTTACGGCTTCAACATTGTCAGCAGCTGTCACTGCTTCTGATTGTTTAGGTTGTCGCACTTTAAACAGTCGTACCAAGAAATTGCATAGGCAGTTTTTAATACAGGCTCGTCTTATTGCTGCTCTACGTGTTAGGCATAAAGCAGCATTGAGAAAAGTAAGGAAAATTTCGAAAGCGAAATGTGCTTTTGGCTTTGCAGTTAAGAGATTTTTGAACATCGATCAGCAGAAGGCGTTGTGCAAAAATACGCAGAGGGGTTCTAAGTGGAGCTCAGTGACTGTAAAAAATGCGCTGCAACTGCATTTTGCATGTAGTCCTACTGGCTACCGTGTGCTATTGTCTCAGAAGTATCCGCTGCCATCACTGCGCACTTTGAGACGCAGCATCCAATTTGTGAAATTTGAAAGTGGAATTTTAACAGAAGTTTTCCAATTTCTTGCTATTAAAGTTCGTGACATGAGCGAGAATGTTCTTTAACATTGGATGAGATGTCGATAACAGCAGGTGCTGAATTTGATACCCGGACTGGCCGTTTCATTGGTGATGTAACGTTGCATGATCACAGTGGTATTGCTACACATAGTTTGGTTTTTATGTTAGGTGGTATTACTACACGCTGGAAGCAAACTGTTGCCTATTATTTCACTGGAAATTCTACAGATGGCAGTGTCTTTGCTCCGATTGTGTTAAGCATTATTAAACACTGTCACGATATTGGTTTGAATGTTGCTGCTGTTACCTGCGATATGGGCAGTGCCAACCGGGCAATGTGGAAAAAACTTAGTATAGTGTGTGGAAAACAGGGTGTTACCATTAACTCATTTCCTCATCCATGCATCCCAGAGTACAAGATTTGTGTTCTTGCTGATGTGCCACATGTGATAAAGAATGTTAGAAATCACCTGGTCAATGGTCAAAATATTGTGTTGCCTATGCATTTTGTGCAGAAATTTAATTTGCCCTGTGATACAGTTTGTATAGCGCCTCTAAAAAACTTGTTGAATACCAAAAAGACAAAGATTTAAAACCTGCTCCAAATCTTCATGCCAAACATATTGATCCTTCACATTTTGATAAAATGAAAGTGTCACAGGCCTTGAATATTTTCAGTCATTCTGTTTCAGCAGCACTAAGGTTGATGGTTGAAACAAACAACTGGGACCGTAACATATTGACTACGTGCTGGTTTCTTGACATGATGAACAAATGGTTTGATTTGATGTCATCGCGTCATCCCATCATTGCAATTAGCAAATTTGATGTTAATCAGTACAAATCCACTTTATCTTTTCTGCATTCGGTTGTTGATGTATTTGAAAGTATAGCTATTGCCAAGCCAGGCATGACGGCTTCTTGGAAGCCAGTTCAGAGTGGTGTTATACTGTCTACGCTGTCGGTTTTGCAGTTACAGACACATTAATACATTGTTTCAAGGATCTTTCCTTCAATATGAATAATTAAACTTTTCTAGGACAAGCTATGTTTATGTTTCCCTTAATTTCTTCTTTTGTGTTTGTCAATACTTGCATATAGGTCTACATTAGACCCTACGTAATAACATTTAGAGTGTAATATGATACGTTACATAGCCTTATATTTGCTATGTTCATGCAATTTATTCCGTTTGTATTTCATCAGCGCTCATGAATAAGCTCAACGCTCATGAATAAGCTTGTGCCCTGCACTTGGCTTTCGAGTGGCACTCAATAAATTTGGAGATTACGATTGTAATTTTGCTGTGCATAGTTCTTGCATAGATTAGGAAATAAACTTGTCAATATTACTGGCACACCATGATGCCAATATGCAGATATAAGCTTAGGTCTCTTTCGGGTTTTTCCTTTTTTCTATTATGTAAACGTTTCAATATCCTGTTACTATCAAACTTGCAATATCGACTTTAATCACATGTCATTCCACTATTTGAAGTTGATACTGCTAATATTCAACATGATTGGACTGAATACTGATTTCTTATATTATAGACTTACTGCTATGATCCTGTTTGTCGTGTTTGATTGCATTGCTTGTCACGATTGAATAAAATTTAAGATTTCGTTCCATTTGATAGTGTTGTGTAAAAAGGAGTAGAAGCCTAAGATATGATATAGTCTTCCCAGTCGGTCTGTTGGATTCCTTGCACCAATGACAGTATTATTTATTTATTTAAATTACAAGCGGTTTTAACGTGCACACTGCACAGTCACACAGAAATGGAGTCTAGCATCACTATATTAGCAGGGTCGGTGAGCATATTAAACCGTTAGTTTACGTTGCTAAGTTATTTATAAAACAGGAACAAAGAACATCATTGGGAATATCATGGAACATGGAACACAATATTTTTTTATTGTACACAGAACAGAGCACATGGAACATACAAAAACAGGAACACGGAGCATAATTGGAAATATTATAGAACATAATTTTTTATTGAACACAGGACAGAGAACATGGGAACAAGGAACACGGAGCATCATTGAGCATCATAGGGAACATAATGGAACAGAGACTTAGGGAGCTGAGAAGAAGGAACATCACAGAGAGCAGAGGTTAGGAGATGTTCTATTGAGTGCACGGTGGGCACATACACAGGGAGACGCACAGACACAGGGAGACGCACAGACACAGGGAGACGCACAGACACAGGGAGACGCACAGACACAGGTAGACGCACACACAGGGAGACACACACACAGGGAGACGCACAGACACAGGGAGACGCACATATACAGGGAAACACACAGACACAGGGAGACGCACAGACACAGGGAGACGCACATACACAGGGAGACGCACTGACACAGGGAGACGCGTCTCCCTGTGTTTGTGCGTCTCCTTGTCAACGTATTTGCAGATCGCCGCCTGGACTAAAAATGGCGTCCAGCAACCACGTGACTTGGCCAACTTCCGGGACACTAGTTGGCCAGACTCTTGGAAATATACGGCTCTGATGTAGACTATGTTCGTACAGTTCGTTTAATTTAAAATCTGACAATTCCTGGTGATACACAGCACCCGGTTACATGTCAAAAATGTAAAATAAAACAGAAATAATAATAATAAAGCATTGTAATAATAATTAATAAAGTTTAACAAATAAATTAGCGACAGCCATAAGCAGGCGTCAATCTGTCTGGTTGTTAATGTTAAATCCAAGGTTTCTTGACTAGGCCTAACCGTTATGTCCCGCCAAAGATGTAGCCTACTCGGAAGGATAAATGCCGATGTTATACTTCTGCCAAGATGATGGCAGTAAAAGAGGATGAATGTTGTAATAATATGCTGCAGCCCTACAGCGAAACTCTTGGATGACGCAATTGACGCGGTTGTTCATTGAAAACACACAAGCGACATCTAATACAGAAAAGATGTTAAGGAAGCAAGGTAACTTATTAGGTAGGCTAAATGAAAGGTAACTTAGGCAAAGCACAGTAGCCAGAGTAGTTAAGACCAGGACCGTCAAAACAAAAGATGGGACCATCTGATGACCGATCCGAGAGTGACAGAAATACCTACCAATAGATAAGACTATAGCATAGTCTAAATATTTTTTTCATTCAAGAAATTAAGTTGACATAGGCCTGTCGCAACTTATTACATGAGGAAACATATGAAAAGCTGACTAAACTATCTGTTTGCAAAATTCTAGGCTGGTAAAATTAGTATGACTGATTTCTAGAGCTTACACTACGAACGGTCCGAAAGAGAAGATCTACTCGAGAAATGAAGTTAAAGTAGGCCTAAGCCTAATATTTTCATGGGTAATTAATTCAAAGTTGTGCAGTCTGGAACGAAGAGCAAACGGACTACATCAGCTGTGTGTGAGGCGCCCTTGTAGCGGTCTGGCCGTGTTACGGCGCCATATAAATTGTCGCCTTATAATCAACCGAACAGAGGCTACGAGTTTCATAACCGCAACCTTCTTCATATAATTTTGTTATTCGTTAATTTTAACTGAGGGATCTGCGATGCTTCAAAATTATCGATTCGAAAACCAATAGGACGAAAGTATTCGATCCGATTCGGGAATGACACCATGATCCGAGAAATGATTTTCCATAGGTTTTGTGTTCTTTTAAATTAGGTCAGAGCACTGTTTAGGCCTAAAAGGATTTTTATAACTGCACAACCCCTTCTTTCCCTTCCCATCCTCTATGCATGGTAAATTACTTCCAATCGGATGACAACGATCTTTTTACTATTTCTATCTGCATAGAAGTGCTTCCATGGGCGGGGTTTGGTTTCTGTTCTTGGGGGGTGGCTAAGTTTTGTTGACGAGCGGCGCTGATTTTTTTCCCCGAGCCCAAAAAAGTTGATGACCTTTTTTAGTCATCGGTTTGAAATCTCGCCGAAAAATAAAAATTTTCCCGGTCAAAAGAATTGATGACCTTTTTTTAGTCATTTGTAAGTTTCGCGTTCGTGAAAAGAACCATTTTCCGAACAAATTTCTGAGTCTGCGCCTACCTTGGTGGGGGGCCTAAGCCCGAGAAAAGATACCGTTTACACGGTAAAAATGACTCTGGGTCTTCTTGGGGGGGGCTTAGCCCCCCAGCCCCTGATAAACTCAGCCCATCAGTGCTTCTACAACTGCACAAATTCATTTAGAACTGCACATTGTGTCAAGAACTGCACGTCAAAAGAAACCCTCAATTTATTACACACACTCTTTTTGTAACTGCATGTTGAAATGTCAACAAAAGCTCAACAGACGGCAATATGAGATCTGTTGTCCTAACTCTGCTTAAATTAACTTAGTATTTTAGCTCAGTTGTTTTAAACTGCAGAAAAGATGTAGACTATTAATAAATTGATAATTGTCTTACTGCTCTATGGACTGCTCTATACACGCTACAAACGGGTATAGGTCTACAATTAGTCAGGGAATAGTCGGAATTCACCAGCAGGGCCATTCGCCTTCGCAGAAATATCTCGATTTTCCGTATTCGCCTTGCAAATACTTACACACGAATACAGGGCCGAATTAAGGCATGTTCGACATGTTCGGCCGAACAGGGGTCCACACTTTAGGCAGCCCCACACATAGACTGCAATATGAATATTTTTTATCATGGTTTAATAATATTGCAATAGCAAAAATGAGTCTAAATCTCTGAACATATTGCATAATTATTCGAAAACTAGGCCTACTGATTTTAACATCTGCAACATTTGCACATTAGACTGGAGCTTATTTTTTTATTTGTGAAATATGATCTTCGTACCCCCTCAGTTTTTCCCTATATATGAAATAAAAATTCTTGCAAAATATCAGCACAATTGAACAATATTTAGGGGTAGCTCAATGATGGTGAAGTTTCTGATACTCCCGAGCTGTGGCAGCCTTTATATTTCGGATACAACTGAAACTGGCGTTTTATTTCTTAATTAATTCTGATCATAAATAAATAACCAAATCTTATTTGCTAAGTAAATTGAAACATTCTCCAATCATACACTCACATAGATCACATTGTTTTGCTGACAAGACACAATTTCCATGAATTCGTATTACAGACATGTTCAGACTTGTTTACTCTTTGGACTGACTATGCTGACTAAGCAACACTGATGCAGCAGTAGCCGCAGTAAGTGCAGTATGTTTCTTTAGCGGTTGGAGGCATTGTCTCAGTGATGTCTCACTTATTGATACATAATAAAACAGTTTGAATTTACTGTCTTCATTTCGAAAGAATTATTTACAGTTCATTGTTGTAATTTTGCTGATTGATGATCGATACAAACGCAACCTTTCTGGAATCTTTAATTTCTCATGTAAAGATTGGTGAGTTACAAGACTATTATTTTAACTGTTTTCAGGGTAAATAGTAAATGAATATATAGACAGACAGACAGACAGACAGACAGACAGTCAGTCAGTCAGTCAGTCAGATAGATACTTAAAAGTCATAACAAAAAACACTTATTATGCTATAGCCTTTAATCTCTGGTACTATTGCAGTGGAGTAGTTCCTGCCGGCCGCGATACTGAATAAAAATTCCTGGTGGTCCGTGACACTGAAATATTTGAGAAGCACAGGTATAAGCCATGAAATTTTATAATATTTCTTTTAGATTAATTCCAAAAGAAAATGTCATCTGTTGCAAAAGGAACAAGATCTCAAACACAGTTGTATCTCCTCGGCGACTCTGTGACTGAATTGACAGGCAGCAAGTTACCGTCATTGCGTATGGCTCTCGGATTCTTCTTACATCGCCATCTCGAACTGAAGGAGACCATAAGACAATCGTCGGCTAATACGATCAAAGAAATAGCAAAGTTTTGGGAGAAAGCTAGAATCCCGATGCATGATCATCACAACTGTCAAAAAAAGCTTGAGCAGATATTTGAAGAATGGCGTCTTTTGAAGAAAAACAAAGCGCGAAATTCATCAACTCAATTCACGAAAGAGTCGGCGTTTGTCTCAAGACTCGAAGACCTTTTTGATGTTGCTCATGCTGACGCTCTGACCAAGACATCAGTATTACAAGAAGACAAGGATTTCTTGATAGCCCAGCGAGAAAAAGGAAGAAGGGGGTCGATGGCTGGAGTAGACGTAACGCTTGCTACAAAGGAGAAAAGGGCATCCGAAAGAGAAGAACAAATGATTGCCAGGCGACAGCGAATGGAAGAAATGAAACAGTTAGCAGTTTTTACAGCTGAACTGATTTCATCGGGTTCTGAAGACAGCTCGGAAGAAGATGATGAAAAGATGGAAACAGAGGCCAATGCAAGCGAGGGGGCTATTGGAGGCATCCCATTTAAGACACCGAAAAGAAAGAGGGGGCGAAAAACTGTCCTTACTCCAGAACTCGCAGCAGCTCTCGATCGAACCAAAGTGTCAGACCGTAAGGCCGTTTTTGTTATAGCGGAAACTGCGAAAAGCTTGGGACAGAACATTGATGAACTTGCTTTAAACAGAGACTCAATTCGCCGACATAGAGTAGAACACCGAGCTCAAAGATCAGTAAATATAAAAACAGAGTTTCAGGGTAACACTCCACTTGTTGTTCACTGGGACGGCAAGCTGATCCTTGATCTTACTGGAAAAGAGAAGGTCGATCGCCTGCCAGTATTGGTTTCAGGGAAAGGACTTTCTCAGCTACTCACAGTTGCCAAGCTTCCATCTGGAACAGGCGAAGCTCAGGCTGCTGCTGTCTTTGGAGCCATTGAAGACTGGGGCATAGCCGACAGCATCCGAGCTATGTGTTTTGATACGACCAGCTCAAACACTGGTCGGATCGCTGGTGCCTGTGTCCTCCTAGAGAAGAAGCTTGAGAAGGAGCTCTTGTCACTGGCTTGCAGGCATCACATTATGGAATTGATAATTGGTGCAGTGTTCAAAGTGTGCATGGGGCCCACCACATCTTCTCCGCAGGTTGCACTCTTCAAACGCTTCCAGGAATATTGGGGACTCATAGACACGGCCAAGTATGAACCAGGAATTTCAGCTCATGACGTGGCAGCTCTAGTAGAAGACATAAAGCAAGACACCATCGATTATGCCAACAAGCAGCTTCAACAGAGTCATCCAAGAAATGATTATAAAGAATTCTTGGAGCTTGCAATTGTTTTTCTTGGTGCTGCTCCAGCCACAGGAGTGCGATTCGTGTCACCCGGCGCAATGCACCATGCCCGATGGATGTCCAAAGTCATATACAGTCTCAAAATCTGGATGTTCAAGGCTCAATTCAAACTGACTCCTGCAGAAGAGAGAGGATTACGGGATGTATGTGTATT
>CATKHU010000155.1:52500-59609 GCA_949752735.1 Lumbricus terrestris
CTAAATATGCAAATAGAGTCTATCGCAAAAGAATCAGACGTTTCTGCGCGGCCTTTTGTTTGAAATCGAGGGGTTCAACCGTTGAAGGGGCCACCACTGAAGCCCTGCGCAGGGGCCCCCAAAAACCTTGCTACGCCACTGTCCAAGAGCATAGAATTTGACATAAAAATTGTAAGAAGTGAAACTCTACATGTAGAGTTTCCAATTCTTCATCGTTCCAATTTTATGCGCCACCAATAAATAATTATATGATCGAGTAGGCCTATATTATAGGCAGACGACACGCACAGACACCCTTATCCTATCACAGTTTGGAACGTGTTCCAGTTTTAGGTACCAAAAGAAATTCTGGTCTGGGCATTTGATCCTGATCTGAAATGTAATATTTTTACATTCGTAAATGTAAGAATGTTTTTACCCGAGGTTCAAGCTTGACAATTCAATGCATGCATAAATACATGTAGGTCTACACGTATGTAGCCTATAAACGTACGCAAATGCATGCATACACTAATACATACTCAGATACATACATGTATACATGAATGCATGCATACATGCACGCATACATATAATTTATGCCTACTTAAATGCATAATTGTCTGCCTGCACAATGCATGTAGCATATACATACATAGTTTAATAGGCCATAGAGCCGATACCACACCTGAACATGATTTGAACGGTGCCTTACATTTGTTGAAATTATCTTGTTTTGGTATAACTTTGAGTTTTTTGTCTTTAATGATATCTTACTGAAAACAAAGTCAAGGTATAATGGCGCTATATCAATTTATCGGATTAGTTTTTGTCACTAGCTGCGATCTTGTATAGAACTGCTCGGACAAGACGAGATAGGGCCTACATAATTATAACCCAAATTGAACTGCCAAGCAGTTTGACAGATGGTATTACCAGGCGGGCGATGGCAAAACCATTGGTCCAGAAACTCCAGATGGCTTTGATCTCTGTCTTTCGCTCACTCTTACCCTCTAGACTGACTTGCAGCCGAATACAATTGATGGATAGTCGTTGAAAAGTCTGTTTGGCCCACGTACCTTACGACTGAAAGTCTGACGTCTTTCAATCACTTCTTACCTTAAGCCATTACAATATTGTAATTGTAATTACGACAATTTACATATAGCATCATCGGTAGCAAGACAATTCTAGTATGCTCTACAGGGTTGGCCATAATAAAGTACCCCTAAAGTTTTTTGCCCATATCTTGTTCGAAGTAAGAATTTTTAAATGAAAAGTTGGAAGCTTTAAGGCAATTCATATTTACGTAGGCCTACAATGTCCAAATTTCAACAAAATATTTTAGACACAACAAAAGTTACATCCCTTTTAGTCAGACCACCCTCTGTTTTATGACGATTCAAAGACATAACGTACCGAAAAGTAACAAAAAACCGATTTTATTAAGTCACATCTAAAAGAATTGTTATCAAATGAACTTGATAGTGCTTCACAACTTGTGCTCAATGTGTCCACCACCAGTGACCATGCACACTTGCTCAGATGACGATGGTTCTCTGCCCAAAGGCAGGTTCATTGGCTTTACACCCCTGGAGATGAGATGAGTGAGGTGGTTTCCCGTTGCCTTCCCACAGACACTGATGGGTAAGCAACTTGCCCAAGGTCGCTCCGCAGCAACTTGCGCCGCCGCGTCCCATGCGCGCTAGTTCTAGATATCTAAATCTCTGAATTTCCACTCCCAGCCGGGGCTTGAACCGCAGTCCGTTGCGACCAACAGACGAATGCCGCTCTCGCTTACCAGTGTAGCTAACTAGGCCAGTACTTGCTCAGACTATCTCTGTAAAGTTCTTGATGACCTTGCATGTTGATGTATTCCAGAGCTGAATCTTCCAATCTTCCCATATCAACTCCAAGGCATTGCGACCATCAATTCTCTTTTGTACGCGAATTTTGGTATTTCTCCATTATAAGTCTCCGCATAATCCATCGGGTTCAAATCCGGAGATGTGTGGGCCATTGCTTCTTCTCAATGAAACCAGAACAATAATATTGACATAGAGCCGATATCCTTTCAACAACGGCTTAGGCTACAGAATTCTCAACCTAATTATTAATTTCTGCGCTCTCACTGTTTATCAGAATAACCGGTGATTATGGCTTTAGCTTCAGGACCTTGCTCTTAAAGTGTCTGAATACACATTTTGAGCATTTTAATTTTTAGAAATTTAAATTTCATTGTTTCAATAACAAAATTAGTAATCCGACACATTCCTTATTTACCCAACTTGATAGTCATCGTGCTAAGTGACTTCACAGTGATGTGCAGCTATGCTTGTTCCCTGATTCTTTTCTAAATAACAATAATAGGAATTGTCTGGCAATATTAAGTTAATTTAATAACGATTATTTGAGATGTGACTTGATAAAATTTCGTTTTTGTTACCTTTTGCTGTGTTATGTGCTTGAATTGTCAAAAAACAGTGGGTGGTCTCACTAAAAGTGATATAACTTATGTTCTGTTTGAAATATTTTGGTGAAATTTGGCCATTGTAATTTGTATGTAAGTATGAATTGCCCTTAAAAGTCTGTAAAATTGCATTTAAAATTTCTTACTTAAGGCCAAGATATGGGTAAAAACCCTAGGGGGTACTTTTTATGGCCCACCCTGTATATACACACACTGACACACTCTACAGTAGGCCTAACTGTTAGCGTAAATGCGAATGCTCGAGAGCGCGTAATAAGCAGTGCTTAATAGTTTAATATAGTCATCTGCTTTGCGGAGAATTTTTAGTTTCTGAGGGGGCGAGACAAATGGCCATTTTGGGCAAAAGGCATTCACCGACGACATTCTTCGTGTTCACATTGTTTTTCTAACGACATTTTAAAAGTCTTTCACCTAAAATTTTCGAGAATCATATAGTATATATTCTATTTTTACATCTGATGACCCTTTTTCTTTAAGAAAACCATTGTATGCAAAATAATTTAATGTAAATCTGATGACCTTCTTTTTTTAATCTTTCTCATAAGTTTCCCGAGAAACAAAATTTTCTTAGATATCGCCATATGCATATATGGCAAAAATACCTTTCGAATTTTGCTGGAGGGAAAGTTATGTATATAATTTTTCTGAGCGGGGAAAATTCTACCCATGTTGGCCGATACATGTGTACAACAAGTCTCTAGATTGTTTCTTTGGAATGTCATTCCTGGGAACTTCCCCGCCCCGCCAGAGATGCCTATAGATATTCAAGTGCTTTTTCAATCTAAAGACTTTTGGCCTTCTAATAGGTGTTGGAAGACTGCTTCAGTCAGATGGACCATGCAGACACCCCGGTACCTAGGGCTTTGTGTCGTGGTCGACCTACATGTATAGGCATTGTGTGGCATCCATTCATCGTTCCTAAATTAGTCACAGGTCACGTGAGAAGTCACGATATAACTATTTCGATACACATTCGTATGAATCATCATCAAGGGACAACCGGGCAATATTATTAATTAATTGCCCAACCAACCATCCATCGTTTCACAGTCGATAATGAAGCGCGAGTAAGAAATCAATGGTAGTTCTGTTCGGGCAATTATAGTAGGCCTAATACGTCTCCCATGCACTATCCGAATTTTGGCAGCCCACGCATTAGCGTTTGCCTTAGGAAAATGCACCGGTAAGTCTACGTTGCAGCAGGTTCTGCGTTTTTGCACATTCAAACGTACATTATTTTGTTTGTATTTTCAGTGCAGCGATCGTGCAAATATATGGATTCATCACGCCCACGTGCTTCGTTGTTCCTACGTGCTCCTATGCGTTCAAATAATTATGTTTGCGCCGGTTGACGTGGATCCTCGATGTTTAGATGTTTAGGCTATCGCTCTGACTGCAATAAATTGCTATCTACAAAGCTGGAAAATTTAACAGACAATAGCTCTTTATGGAAGAACACATTTATCTGATGGACGCATAATAGAAAATGGACGGGACGATCGTTTTTGTGGAGGATGTCTATCTAACCTGACTAATTTTTGCATTGTTCTGACAATCTATCTCCATTATTACTGCATCCTCCTCCTCCTCATCCTACTCTTTTCCTCCTCCTCCTCCTCCTCCTCCTCCTCTTCCCCTCCTATCCTCCTCATTGTCCATCTGTCCACTTCCCACTTCTTAGTTCATTCTCATCCTACTCCTTCACATTCTCATCGTCATCGTCGTCATCATCATCATCATCATTCACTATTTGTTCTTTTGTTCATTGTCTTCCTATAAATTCTTGCCTAAGTCATCGTAACTATGGCATGTTGGGATCCATAGGGACACAAGCGCGTTTTAAAATGAAATGATATGCATGCAAATTTTATGCACATGCATGAGAAACCGAAATGTTATTACATTTTATCATGTATTGCAAAGAATTATATCTGTGAATAGCAAAATTTCATACCGCTGACATGAGACAGTTTTAAGCATACACTTGAGATGTGGACCATATCGGTCCACATCTCAAGTGTACGCTTAAAACTGTCTCATGTCAGCGGTATGAAATTTTGCTTTTCACAGATATAATTCCTTGCAATACATGATAAAATGTAATAGAATTTCGACAGATTATTAATATACACTGCAGTTGGAGATAACGCAATGGCTCAGTTTTGTAATTCAATCCACAATTTTATTTTGCAGTTTTATTGGTATAGCTTATGAAAAGTTTATCATTCTCTGAGTATATTGCAAACTATGTTGCTATTAATTTATGTTTAGGAACTAACTCAATTAGCATCAGCATGATTTGTTCCTGAGTAAATTTTCAGGCTGGCGTGTCTCTTGAAGTCTTCAAGGAATTTACAGCAGACTTGCTCCTTGATGAAAAGAATATATACGCACTGCATGACACAGAAGAGATGAACTAGCATCAATTCTAGAAATCTAGAAAACAATCGGGTCAAACGCCACCTTGGTGCTTGAGAGCGGTATCTGATTATCTGGATGTATCCGCTGACAAACCTGGATCCTTATTTTCTTTTTCTGGGATAACGTTCATACATAAAAGTATTCAATGCATATTCCTGAAAGGACTGACACATGCAGTCTCTCGTGCAATAAAGAGATGCGATTGAGTCTCACGGTAGCAATATTTCAAATGGTCCAAGACCCATCATCGAACCATGTCACGCAGGCATTGCTGAATCAGACGAGAATTTTCCTGGAACAGTGAGCATGTCGGTAGGCCCTATAGGCCTATGTACCATGTTGGTAGCCAGACCGCATGAAATCGTCGAAGTCTCAAAGGCACAAACTGGTGAAGAAGACAAACTGTTGTACCGTTGGTAGCAAAAGTTGATCCTTTGTACGTGATGGAAACATAAATGTGGTGTGCAGATCATGCGATAAATAGGCTAACGCAAATTGCGTGTCATTGGCGTCTCATATATGTATACGTGCACTAACGAACTATAATAAAGTTTAGTAGGCCTATTTGTTCACCCATCATTAAAAAGCAGTGCAAATTGTTATGTGCCTGCCTTAGTTAGATACCCGGGAACATCATTATTTACGAGTAATGTACCGGACTGCAGGGCTATTTTAAAGAAATTTTTAGAACTGCACAACCCCTTCTTTCCCTTCCCATCCTCCATGGTAAATTACTTCCAATCGGATGACAATGACCTTTTTGCTAGTTTTAACTGCACAGAACTTGTGACAGAAGTGCTTCTACAGCTGCACACGGAGCCGTTTTAAGGCATAGGCACGCGAGGCACGTGCCTAGGGCCCCGCGCAACAGAGGGGCCCCGCGACGACCCAAATAGACTATATCGCATAACCATTAGCAACATGTTACACGAACCTTGACGTATGCTGAACTTAAATTTTATTTTACACTTGTAATTTGTAATACATGCACGAACTCTGTGACATTAGGACCTATTTACTATTATAGGGCCTATGATTGTATACGATGATAAAATCCATTAATACAACAATTATATGATACACTCATATGATATTACAATGAGTATAATTTACTGTTAATATTTGTGCAAAGACTATTTTTTATAACCAATTGTCGTCTTTCCAGTGCCGATTTTCAAATTTCAAAGTGTCAAAATTTCAAAATGATTTGTTCCTTGAACACTTGTAAAACAGCATCATTACTACATGGCTTCCCGATTTTGGTAGTTTTTCCTTGTTTTGTGTAGGCCTAATATTTGTAACAGTTCCGCGAACGGTGTCCTGGGCAGCAATGCAGGATTTTTTGAGCAACGGGAATAAGCTAATTCCAGTGCAAGAAAGTAGGGCTTATATAATTATAACACCTGTCTTCAGTTATTCATTATAGGGTCTAGGCCTACTGTTGTGATCCAGAAGCAGCAGAACTGAGTTGCTTGAACTTAATTGATACGTAAAGAAATTATTTTTGTAATAATAATTATAGGCCTACTAGGGCCTAATGAATTTTTAAACCACTCTTGTTATCAGCACTGAAATAATAGAGTACGGTAATTTTGTTAAAATAACTGGAAAGATATTATAATTATTGTAAGAATATTTGTTCAAATCTTAGACTAGCCTATTCATGTCAGCAGTGCAATAGTCGAGCAATGTTTTTAAGATGGCAGCTTTACATGTAAATGCTGCCATTGCAATGTGAAAAATTCAAACATTTGTGGTGGGAGAGTACATTCCCTTTCCATGCCCCTCCCCTCTCGGCGCTACACGTCAGTAGGGGAGAAGTACCACTAGTAATCCACCCACGTGACCAGTGACGTCATCGGGGTCAAGGTCAAGGTCAAGGTCAAGGTCATCTTAATTAGGTCACATTAATTAGGGCATATTAATTAGGTCATATTAATTAGGTCAGATTAATGGGGTCACGCTAATTAGCTAAATTAATTAGGTCATATCAATTATATTATATTAATTAATAATAATTAGAATTTATTAATTATATCAATTATCGAACCCTAATTAGCAGCGCAAGCCCCACTCCGACCAGAAATGACTCATCGGAAGTGCCGCAGGGCATTATGGGGGGCTGCACTGGCTTCCACTCCTCGGCACCCTCCCCACAATTTATGCAAATTTCATATCCTCACAAGTAAGCTGAACCCTACTTTGCCGCGCAAGGCCC
>CATKHU010000156.1:0-10000 GCA_949752735.1 Lumbricus terrestris
GTTGAGAATTCCTAAAGGGAAAATTTAGAGCAAAATATTCAATGAACTGAGCTCTGCAAATATTGTGTTGCTTATAGGAAATGTAATGGATGTATTCTTGTAATTTTTTAGGTTTGGGTTAACTGAGACTCATGTATTTTCAAATCGTGTTTATTCATTATTTATTCATTAATTTGTTCTAGAAATTTATTCATCGTGCTTTGTGCTCTTTGGCTATGAAGAAGCTCATGGTTCCTTTCACTCTTTGGTCACATAGCATTGAGCCTTCTCAGTTGTTAGCACCTCCACTTAAAATGGGTTCGCGCTGCACTTACTACCTCAGAATAATTTGACTGCTTTCTACCAGTTGCTCAAGTCCTTTTCTTTGGCCGTCTCTGAACTAAGTGTAGATCTGAGTAGACTAAGCACATCGGTCAAATGCATGGGTCCATGATTTTGTAATTCTCGTCTTGTAGCCATTGAAAAATATAGATAAAAATACCATATTTGAAACAATTTAGAACTGCATTAAAGCATTATTGGACCTGGGGGCCGTATGTACAAATATTTATGCTCTGTGTGTGTTAAATTGGTATGAAATAGTGAATGCAGTGCTTTTTATTTTTTAAATCGAATCTCATTTTAAATCGAATCTCATCAGTTACGAACATGTTAAGTTTTTCCTCATCTTTCTTACTTGTCTGGCACTGTGTATATACCAGTAGGGTTGTCCAGAAAAACAAAAAGTTTCAGAAAACACCCAAAGTGAGGTTTTTCCCATGATATTCATGTGTGGCCTACAGATATATGTCATTCTGAGGTCCCTCATGGCCCCTGAAGTTGTGTCAAGGCATTCACAACAGTCGCATTACTAACAGTATGTGAAAAATAGGGATGTGAACCATATGAATCGATGATATGATGTGACGCTGGGGGAGGGGCTGGGTCACACATCTGTGACTATTTGTGACAGTTTCTTACTAGATATTGTATGAATTTTGTGACGACGTGTAATGAGAGGGTTCGAGGTCAAAAAATCGTCCTAAATTGCGTGACGTCATTTATGGACGGCCCCCTTATATTGCTCAGAATGTACATTTCAACTTGTTTTATTGCTGATTAGTCGAGTAATGAAAATTATATCAGTTTGGTGTCTAATAGTGCAACTGTGAGTCCTATCTGCTTCGCCATCAGTTGTTCGTATTGAAAATACAGTGCGATTTCTATCAAAATCGTTCCCAAAGTTCAGGGGCCATGAGGGACCTAAGGATGACATTTTAAAATTCTGTAAAAAATATCTGTAGGTCACACATGAATAAAATCATGGGAAAAATTTCACTTTTGGTGTTTTCTGAAACTTTTTGTTTTTTCTGGACAACCCTAATATACCAGTATCCAAATATCGTTAGGTCATTCAAAAATAATTCCAATGGAAAGAAGACAACCCTTGACTTAGCAGGTTTATAAGCCCTTTAGGGTTGTCCTTTTGACATCTACAGCAGAGAACTCTTCTGTAAATGTGTTGTCATTGCATATATTTTGTTGCTTTTTTGTTTGTCATTTAATAAATGACTTCAGTCAATACGATTGTAAATTTCGAGGGTGATTTTAGCATGACTGCACACTTTTGTCTATCACCCTCCAAATGGGTTGTCAAGGACACTATGTGTGAGGTCTATTGTCACATTATAATTAAAAATTGTATTCATTCTTTTTTTGTGATACTATTAATAAAATTCTGGTTCTTGTTTTCAGATGTTCCTGCAGTCATCGATCTGTAACAATGATCGTCGTGTTGCAAACGAACTTATAAATGAATCAAGAACATAATTTTTTTCGTAGTCGACTCGAAAGCGCTGATAATCCACGGGATCGATGGCGCATCTCCCAACATCCTCTGCACTCGAAAGATACTCTCGATTGCCAACGCTCAGACTCTGAAAATCAAATTCTGTGATCTAGCTTTGCTACATTTTTTATCAACAAGATTAACAATTTAACCCATTTTAGCCCGAATTTTTTTTCAGAATTTTTTTTCGTTTACACTATTGCTTTAGTGCCAAAATGAAGAGGAAAAATATTCTGTGAAATTTAATTATATTTTTTCCATAGAAATTTGCACAAAATATGTTTGTTCCAGAAGTGGAACTGTGGGAATTTACAGGTACATGAACATTGTTGTAAGATAATTTCTTATTTAGTTTTGATGAAGTTTCTAGTGAAGCTGAACAGCAAAAAGTTCACAGCTTGCATGTCTAGTGGGTTTTGTGACAGTGTGGGAAGCAACTTTCATGTATGTATGTATGTATGTATGTATGTATGTATGTATGTATGTATGTATGTATGTATGTATGTATGTATATGTATGTATGTGTATATGTATGTATGTATGTATGTATGTATGTATGTATGTATATGTATGTATGTGTATATGTATGTATGTATGTATGTATGTATGTATGTATGCATGCATGCATGTATGTATGTATGCATGCATGCATGCATGTATGTATGTATGTATGTATGTATGTGTGTATGTATGTATGTATGTATGCATGTATGCATGTATGCAACTATGCATGTATGTATGTATGTATGTATGTATGTATGTATGTATGTATGTATGTATGCAACTATGCATGCATGCATGTATGTATGTATGTATGTATGCAACTATGCATGCATGCATGTATGTATGTATGTATGTATGCAACTATGCATGCATGTATGTATGTATGTATGTATGTATGTATGTATGCATGTAATGTAATGTAATTAGTAATTTATATAGCGCCGCTCACAACCAAGGCCATTCAGTAGCGCTCCCATTGCGATAACCTCATAGAGTACAGAAAGCAAAAATACAAATTTTAATTTGCCATGGTGCTGTTGTTTCCCACAGTTCCACATATGGAACAAAAGTTCAAATTACTAAATTCCTTAGGATAATTGTTTTAACACAATTTCGATGTATTACATAAATTTCTATACAGTATTTCCCGTTGAAATTAGTTATGAAATTAAAATTTGAAATAAGTAATGACATTGTAATAATTACTTTCTTCTGGACATTTCCAACGGTAACAGGAAATAATTAATGTAAAAAGGAAAAAAATTGTAATTGATTAATTACAAAGAATTTCAATGAAGTTTCACCAAAAATTGATGTATTGTTTATTGCTAAGCACTTCCTGTCCATTACTTTCGGTGGGAAGTTCAAAGTACGTAACCCGTGACATTTTATCCCCCTTGTTCCAGAAGTGGAACTGTGGGCTAAAATGGGTTAAAATGTAAAATTGCTAAATGTACTGCTTATTTTTTATGGAATGACCTGCTGCTTGACTCTGATTTCTCTGGATCTGCCTTCAGTGACTTGCCACATGTCCCCTACTTTGAAGTCTACAATCTTCTTAAAAGCATGGCTCCTAAATTATCCCAAATGGATTTCATCCCAACATCTCTTATGCTTTCCTGCTCTGATGTTTTCTCCCACCTTATTGCATGCTTGGCCAACCTGTCTTTTGCTGGAGGACATTTGCCGTCATGCTTCAAATCCGCTCTAGTCACACCCTTGCTTAAAAAACCTAACCTAGACTCTTCAGCAATCTTTCAAACTTCAGACCTATTTCCAGCCTTAATAACATTTCTAAGATCCTCAAACGTCTGTTTCTCACTCATATTAAGAAACGTGAACATCACTTGTCCCAACTTCAGTCCTTATCAGTCATCTTACCGCAAAGGCTATTCCACTGAGACCGCCCTTGTCTCTACACTGGATATCATCTTCTCGTCTATTGACAACGGGAAAGCCTGCCTCTCAGTATGTCTTGACCTCAGTGCAGCCTTTGACACTGTTGACCATCAGTTGCTTCTTTCAAGACTTGCCAATAGCTTTGGCGTCTCTGGGACAGTCTTAAACTGGTTAGCTTCTTACCTGCGTGACCGGAATCAGCAGGTCTGCATTGGGACCGCTCAGTCTGAGTCCACTGTTTGCACTGCTGGTCGTTGTATAGTTCATTGCAATATTGCGTCCACCTTTGTTTGCATTTATCCTTATCCATTTTTATATTTCCGTCTGTGTCCTTTATTGCTGTTTGTTTCGGTTGCCATTTCCTGTTTACTTCCTTTACAAACTTGTATGCCTCCATTGTTTTCTCTTCCATTGTGCACTTCTCAATCTGATTGCATTTTTTCTATATCCACCCCTGTTTATCTTTCTTCGCTGAGATCTTTACTCTGTTACACAAATTTTTGTATTGTGCTGTAATTTACTGTGAATCTTTCATTCTAATTTTCATTTCCATTTTTTCTCTCGCTAGTTCTAAAGTATCTGAATCTTACTCTTCGAATTGACTTAATTATTTTAGACTATGTGTTGTAGCAATTTCTATTGAGTAACAAATATGAAGTGCTTGTACCCTCAGATATCAAGTACTCATATTTGAGATTGTTTATCGTTGGAGTGTTTACTAGTTTTTCTTTAAGGTCTATGTGCTTTATGCGCAGCGTTATAGTACTTTAGTTTGCAATTACGGTTGTCATTCAGCCGAATGAACTGTAGTTCATGATTTGCTCATACCAATTTATTTTTAATTGTTCGTTTCTTTTGTAATAATTCCTGCACTTAAGTTGAGATCATTTCTGTTGCATATTATAAAATATTATGACTGCAATGTGATCAATTCTGCAATGACTGATACATTTCTGTAGAAATTTTTCTTTTATCTTTGTATTCACACCTAAGCTTTGGGTTATATTTTTGTTTGTATGTGCACTTGTTATAGCGCCCCTTCAATCTCTCCCTACTCAGAGGCGCTCCCGAATGCAGAGCGGACACTGCACCGGAGTTTCACGCCGAAGCGCTGAGCAATTGTGAGTGAAGGACTTGCCCAAGGTCCTTACGCGGCGACGTGAGGTGGATTCGAACCCCGAACCTTCCGGCTTCAAGGCAACAACGCCACCACTACACCACCGCGCCATATCCTGCCATCTTGCCACTATTCGATTAAATGTTTATTCTAGATTATCATCGTTTGCAGGGCTTCCTTTTAAGACTTGCCCTTTCAAAAAAATTGTATTTGTATCTTATTAGTAACTTTATTCAGCTGTTTTACTTTTGGTTTCAATAAATATTATGGTTGTGGTTTTAAATGTAGATTACAACAAGTTTATGTAGACTTTACTAGAACATGACTAATTATGAATTTTGATTTTTTACATATCTTTTTGCCGATCACTTAGCATTTTGGAAGACTTTAATGTTAATTTTATTTCTTGATCCTGTTCTAAAAGTGTATCATTTGCTGAACATTGCTTCTATTATTATTCATGCAATTGTCACAGAATTGTTAATAATGTACCGAAAATTGATTAAATTCAGCTTAACCTGCTTTTATGAATAATTAAAAAAATTCTTTTTTAGTTTTTTTGCTAAAAGGTGATATTTAGCGTGATTGGTACTGACCATTATGTTCCGTTAAAGGCTATTGTTGCTGTTATTGTACTATTGCTACTGCTATTGCTAATAGCATGACTTGAAAAATGTTGGAGATTGTACTAGTACCATTGCTATTATGATTACTAATTATCAATTATTACTAACAATAGGATTACTGATATTTATATTAGTTACTATTGTTAATACTAGCACTACGATAACTAGCATCAGTTCTGTTATGATAGTATAAAAGGCATTCCTATTATGTAATAACATTGCAGACTTTCAAATTAATGTTTGTTTCCTATTAACTATTTGAGTTCTCTATTATAATCCTCTTACTTGACTTTTTGCTAGTGTAAGACTGATGCCGATCTTAAGACCTTGTTTTACTAATATACTCTTCAGTCTGTGTTTAATATAATAATTTGCATGCTTAGATCTCAGCAATTGTGACTATCCAATGTAAGCAGTTGCATACTGGAAATCAGGGCCCATCCTTGTTTAAACTATTGCTCTTTTACGGCTTCGTTTATACTTGATGATTGTTTGATTGGTGATGTTGACGAGTTTAAATGTAATAAACTCGTTGACTTTAACATATTATAATGCTGACGATTACATTAATAAAATTTATCATTGGGTTTTTCTGTTGTAGTATATTACGGTATTGAATAGTTCACTTTAATTACTAATTCTGATGAAAATATCAAGGTTCATTGACAATCATTGTATAGAAGTAGCACTGAAGGTTCCATATATTAGCCTGGGCATCTTATTATATTAGCTTACAAAGTAAGATGCCCAGCTTTGCAGTTACATTACCGTTCCATGTAGAAAGATAGGACCCTTGGTGAAGTAAGCTCTGCAAGTCGCCACCTGGTTACCTAAGCAACTTGGTGAAGTAAACTCTGCAAGTCGCCACATGGTTACCTAAGCAACTTGGTGAAGTAAGCTCTGCAAGTCGCCACATGGTTACCTAAGCAACTTGGTGAAGTAAGCTCTGCAAGTCGCCACCTGGTTACCCAAGCAACTTGGTGAAGTAAGCTCTGCAAGTCGCCACATGGTTACCTAAGCAACTTGGTGAAGTAAGCTCTGCAAGTCGCCACCTGGTTACCTAAGCAACTTGGTGAAGTAAGCTCTGCAAGTCGCCACCTGGTTACCTAAGCAACTTGGTGAAGTAAGCTATGCAAGTCGCCACATGGTTACCTAAGCAACTTGGTGAAGTAAGCTCTGCAAGTCGCCACCTGGTTACCTAAGCAACTTGGTGAAGTAAGCTCTGCAAGTCGCCACATGGTTACCTAAGCAACTTGGTGAAGTAAGCTCTGCAAGTCGCCACATGGTTACCTAAGCAACTTGGTGAAGTAAGCTCTGCAAGTCGCCACATGGTTACCTAAGCAACTTGGTGAAGTAAGCTCTGCAGGTCGCCACATGGTTACCTTAACTATCCACCTGTTGGACAAACCCGAAGTAACCTTGACCTTACTTTGTGGTAAGGTACAGAAGTTACTTTCGAAGTAAGTTGTGGAGGTTGCCATAAGACATAGCTTAAACTATCCACCCAGTGGACAAGCCGTAGTAAGCTTAAGCTTACCATATGACATACTTCGCGATTAGAGTGTAATAGCACCTATACACAGCTGTCGTCCCAACGAAGGCTCGAATTCGTTACCTCTCGCACTCTTGGCCAGGGTGTTATCCATTACTCTATCGGGTATAGGCCTACTTCACAAAATTAATTAAACTAAGCAAATGAGAAAGAGATTGTCAAAGTTGTCACGACTCTGTGACCGATATGAAACATCGGATAGAGCAGATGCGGTTATTCCAAATGCTGTACTAGAAGACCTTGGTATTCTTTCACACATCGAATCAAAACATGTGATCGATTGCTATGAGCTTCGACGTGTGAAAGAATCACTAGACAGAATGCAATGCAGGAAGTTGAAATAATGGATTCAACTGAAACATTGTACTTTGATGATCGCAAAGATAGAACACTGAAATTAGAAAAAGAGCACTCGTTGGAATACCAAGGTCTTCTAGTACAGCATTTGGAATAACCGCCCCTGCTATATCCGATGTTCCATATCGGTCACAGAGTCGGGACAGCTTCGACAATCTTTCTCATTTGCTTAGTTTCATTACGGTAGGTATGCCTATACTATACGTCTTGACTTTTCTGACACATCCATGGTTTCATCTTCTGGCAAGATTTTACACTTTACTGGATTTACTTCACTGTCCGTTTCATTATTTTGAACACTGCTGTCTGCTAATGCTTGTTCGTTGACGAAATCCAGACGTTTACGACATATTATAGGCGCATGGTCTCCTTTCTCTTTCTATCATGCCGCTTCTTTAGTGAAGTTGATATAATCTTATCCTGACGGCTAATCGTCATAACTCTAATTGTCTGTTGATCATGTAGGACTCTTGTTCCTCTCTTGGAACCTTTCTGGCTTTGGTACATTTGCAATTCTCAGTGGTGCATTTGCAGGCTGCAACGTAAAAAATTATCTACACTTTTTTCAAAGTTTTGCAATTTCTGAGGACATTTCCTTTAGTTTTTCTCATTTTTGTAGGGTTTCATGAGCTTTTAAATTCTTAATGGAAGGTTCTTATAAGTTTAAATGCACCGTCAGATAGACTGTCATAAACTGAATAGAATGACATATTACAAGTTGAAATATCGCAAGGGATAAAAAAGTTATTAGTGTTTTACCATTTTCAGGCATAGCGACATGTCGCGAACGTGGGGTATCTTAAAAAGTTAATATCTCCTATAAATATGCGAATATTCTTGAAATTAAGATATGATTTTACTCAGTTTAAAGAGCTCTTTCCAACGATGTATTGCTTGGTGGTTAATTATTTTACACTAAAAATATTTCATGAGAAAACCTGCAATTTTCTCAAAAAACTCCAATTTTCGAAACTTTGGCCCTCTGGGGGCAAAGGAAGACATTAATATTTTTCAAAACTTTTTTGATATTTCTTGACCCCATACCATAAGACAACTTTTTATTGCTAACGGATTTTCGATTTCTAATATTCGTGTTTTTCACTCCACCCTAATGTGCAGCAGCTCGGTATACAGGAGATGTGCCTAGGATCAATATTAATTTAAAACATAGACAAACAAACTGTGCTTAGAACATAAATCTATTTATACATGAGAGACATAGTTTGTCTCTTGAGAGACATAGTAAGTCTCTTGAATTTTTCTATGGAAACACGTAGTATATTGAAAGACGGCACACCCAATTTCCTCAACGTTTCATAAGAAATTATGAGGCATGTGTACAATGTATTGTTGTTCCTGAATCACAAATTTCGTTCATTTTTCTTTAACATTTTACATAGGCCTATATTATATAGACATAATCTGATTTCTCTTGAAATTACAATATATTTGTGTTACGTAAATGTTATTTTAATTTTCCTGACTGCCAGAGGCACCACTGTGCAAAAGCGATCATGGGCGCCCGCAGAAATTTTTGCGGGGGGGGCAAAAATTTTCGATGATCGCAGTTAAATTCGCGGTTAAATGTTTTAGTAGCCCGAGCTTGAAAAATTCAAAGCTGGAAATTAAGAACACGAGTATTTTTCAATGAGGTTTCTTAATGCAAATGTTTCAGTTTCATTTTGTGTATCAACTTTAATATGAATAGTTTCTTCAGCGCGAAGAAATTTGTTAGAAATCAAAAAGTAGATGTTAAAGGTGGGTTCCTGAAGCGGCTCTGTAACATCATAAGTCCATTGAATGAATGAATAAGTGAACAAAAAATAGATGTCAGTTTTCAAGGTGCAAGCGTTCCTCTAGCTACATTTATATTGTAATAACAATTTTTAAACTTCTAAAGCGCCACTCGAAAGCCGATCGCATGGATCCAGATTATTCACAAGTGCTGCATTGAGTCAGAATGCTGCTCAATGGGTAGTCAGAACAGGGGCGAGTCCGGTAGCCTAAGCATTAGCTGATAATGTGTGTGTCGTTAGTTAAGGAAAGTGGAGGATCCGAGGATCAGATGAGTGGGGGTGTAGTATCATTCTTTTGAGCAGTTTTGGGGGAACCCCCGAGGGGTTATAACCAGAGCCATTTATCCAGGGTTCTCTACAGTTTAACCTTCCTATAGATTCTGTAGGCTACTGGCAGCATGCAAAATGGACAAAATGCAGCTGGCTTCTAGCAGACTTGATAATACTAATACTGTTGAATAAGACAGATCTCCCTGAGGTAGGGTCTAATTGAATTCGGTGCACTGTAGAGAAATTTCAGATTCTGGCATTGGTATTGATACTTAATTTTGTGCAGTTGTGAAAAGTTGCATGACAGCGAGATTCCAATCAAATAGGCCATAATCGATAGGCCTACTATTTGCATGGGCGCCCGCCGGAGGGTTAAAAGCCAATGGCCATTCCAGCTTTTAGCAAGATGTTGATAATGCAAGGCAGAAAATTAAGAGAATGTTTATTTCTACATAGATTTCTAAACATAGATTTCTGACTTTCACTGTATGTATCGTTCATATATCATTAGTGCTTTAATGCGAAGAAATTTGTTAAAACCCCAAAAGTAGT
>CATKHU010000157.1:0-17500 GCA_949752735.1 Lumbricus terrestris
TGACAAAAAACGCGGTGGCATAAATGTAGGCCTATAGTACAGCCGACGATTATGCCGTATCGTTGGTTGTCGTCTTTCCCTCCGACAAAATCAAGGATAGAATCAATTTCTGCTTTTGTTGACACGTTTTAGCAAGGAAATGGCAAGTTTATTATATGTTATGGGTCCGCACGAATTTAGCAAAGCTCACTCATGGGTCAGTAGAAAATTTACAAAATATTGAGAAAATTCTGTCTTTCATAAACGAATCCAGTGAATTTTAGTTATTGTTGATGATGGTGCTCTGCCCGAAGGCAGGTTCATTGGCTTAATGCCCCTGGGGATGAGAGGAGTGAGGTGGTTTCCCGTTGCCTTCCCCACAGACAATGATGGGTAAGCAACTTGCCCAAGGTCGCTCCCCAGGAGCTTGCGCCCCTGAGTCCCACACGTGCTAGCCCGAGATATCTAAATCTCTGAATGTCAACTCCCAGCCCGGGGCTTGAACCGCAGTCCCTTGCAACCAACAGACGAATGCAGCTCGCACTTACCGGTGTAGCTAACTAGGGCAGTTATTGTAGGTTAGGGTAATAAACCGTTGCACAATAATAAGTGATAAGCTTAAAATCAAATTCGTACTTTCTAAAACAATAAATGTTGTAATACGCCACATAATCAAGACTTTACATTCATATCCGTGTAGGTCAGGCGAGGCCCCAGGCATTCATCGGTGGAGCTGGTCCGTCTTTCTTTATGAATGGTGATCAATACATCGTCAGTGGTACAGATGCGTCACCAGGAGAGTTTCCATGGCAACTGTCGCAGACAAGAGGAGGCTCGCACAGCTGCGGAGCTTCTCTGTTGAACGCAAACACAGCTCTCAGCGCAGGTCACTGCGTCGATGGAGCGTAAGTGAAAAGACGAGGACTATTATAACTAGGCATCTGGTCACGCACAACAGATAACGACTATAACTTGTGCAGCGTTTTAGTTTGTATCAATAAGTTTCCCATTGATTAGGCATAATTTATTGGTGGCAATGTATGCGTGCAATGAGTGCGAAGCGATAAAGGAACTTAATCCTTAAGAGATCCTCGGTGGTCGAGTGGGTTGGTAGCCCGCTCGCCGGTTCGATTCCCGGTCGGTCGGTTTATCAGAGATTAATTTCTCGGATCTTTACTGCGGGTGGCTCGGTCGCAATATAAACGTGGAGTAGCGGTGGTGAAGGAACTCACCCTCAGGGTCGAAGCCATAACACAGCCGCTATATAAATATGCGATTACATTTACATTTAATCAGTTTGCACTGAATGCATTTTGTTCTTCAATATGAAACATTTAATGCTCGACTCACAGCGAGAGCAGCAGCAGTAAAAGAACGCCGTCTTATCGATACCTAATAGGCTAATATGTTAGCGTCGAAAAGTTCGTAATGGTAGTAAAATCATAATATTACGATTAATTTTTATTACCGCTATTGCTTTGAGTATAATGCCGCATATGGAATCTATTACAAATATTTACTAGACTGATATTCTTTAAAATTCTGATGCAATCTCAAACGTTTTACATCTTGCAGTCTTCCAGGATCAATCACCATTATCGCTGGCCTACATCAACGATCGGGCACGGCGGGAAGTCAGGAAGTATCCATTTCCGGCTACACAATAGTATGTTGACCAGTTCAGTGAAGAAACTTTCAACATTGAATTACTTTAAGGACATCGCGTTGCTAATGAGATTCCGTTTAACGTTCATGCAGTTATTGCGATGTGAAATAGAACATTATTGTTGACAGATTTATTTATTTATTTATTTATTTCAGAAATTTATATAGCGCCTCTTCAAGGTAGGCTACTCAGAAGCGCTCCCGGCCCAGCCACGGCTAAATAAAACAGTTTTTAGGTTTTTAAGGAACAGAGCGGAGTGACCCCTGGGAATTAAGCGCAGTGTAACAGGGAGACCATTCCAAGCTGTAGGACCTGCAACAGAGAATGAACAACGCTGTCGGATAGCAGTCCGTGAGCGGGGAACCAGAAGCTCAGCGTGGTTCGCCGATCGAAGGGTCGATCGACGCTGAACTCCCAAGGTGGAACAACAGAATTCTCGAAGGTAGGGTGGAGCTAGCCCTTCAATGCACCGCCTAACCAGCGCACAGATATAGGGCCCACATGTAGGAATTGACTCGCATGCAGTCTGTGGGTTTGGGAAAATTGTTTTGGTCATTGAAGTGATTGTTTTTGATAGAATGTTTAAGCTCAATCGACGCACGTAAGTGATTTTTGTGTGACTTGCTGTTAGCACGCAGACTACGATTCAGTTACTCTGGTTAGCTTTTCCAACGACATCTCCACTATCCAGTTTGCATCTTCCATTACCCTTGGAGGCAATATTGCAGTTGCTACCCTTCCAGCGGACAACACCAACGATTACAGCGGCCTTACTTGCGTGATTTCAGGATGGGGCCGCACAGGTACGAACGCCGATATTCTGGTCATTACATTAATACCACCAATCATCATGAATTTACAATACTTGCAACAAAGAGGCCAATGGAATATTACGGTACTGAACCACAGTAGGCCTATAGGCCCTATACGCAACACGTAAGGGGCCGAAGCCGAGGAGCCGAGAACACAACATTATTAATTTTGGCTACAGATGGTTGTTGACTTTTCTTGGCAGTGGCATTTCTCATCTTTCAGATAATTTCAGTGTCACTATTTGCCCATAGAATTGATGCATACATCCTTTTAAGTATGTGCATCGAGACATAGTACTACATACTTTGTTACAGAATTTGATGTGATATTTACTTGCTTGTATGCGCATTTGTCATAGCACCCATTCAAGCGAGTCGGGGTAAGAATGCCTAAACAGGCGGGACTTTAGTTTTGAGTGAATAGCCCGAGGAGTGATGGATAGAGGAGCCTTAGGAAGGTGATGCTGCAGGGTGATTGGAAAAGGTGGAAGGGGAACGGAAAAGAGAGGAAATCAGGAGGCAGGTATACTTTCGTTTTTTTTTATTGTTGCGAAAATTTTATATGGCAAGGGTTCATGGAGAACTAGGTTTTAATCAAGATCACGTATACGTTTGTAATCACAGGCTCCTCCAATATCCTTCCTGATACTCTTCAGAAGGCCTCCATTCAAGTCATCGGGACCGATGAGTGCAATACTCGTCTGGCTGGCTGCATCGGATGCAATGCTTGGGAGAACCACATCTGCCTCTTCGACACGGCTAATAACATTGGATCTTGTAACGTAAGCTAATCTTGACGAATTTACTATTGCACTCATTATGCACAGAAGATTTTTTACCCATTTTCTGTTTCTAATCTCGAAGAGCTCCAATAAGAATTCTGTCTGATTCTTCTAGTGTCAGCCTGACGGAGTGGATTTCGCATTTGATGGCAACTATCCATAGATTTCCAACTGTCTGCTGTTGCTCATTAATCGAATTTTCAATTAGGCCTAATTTTTTATTGGTCCGTTTGTAACAAACACACGATTTAAAAGAGCAAGGAAGTTCATCATTGCCAGTATAGCCAGCAGTGGCGTACTAAGGTTTCGCGATAGACTCTACTAGCATCCCGATTTAGGCTAAACTGAAAATTAACTTATTACAATTTTTTCATTTTATCTCATTTGTCTTTATAACACATTTTCAATTTCTCCACGCTGCCAGAGAAATTTAAAAGTAGAGTGTTGGACAAAATTAATCCAAAAAGATCGTGTCATCTGCTAAACTAGGCCCATGAACCATGAGCCATCCACACTCCTACATAATCTCAAATAGTTGAATTAGTTTACTAATAAGAGCGAAACAATGTAGTAATTTGGGGCAAGTGTGAAGTGACTCAAGTTAACAGTGAGTCTAAAAGAAGAACCTGAAAATCTCTAGATGCTAATAATGTTCGTTTGCGCGCCTTTCCCTGCGATAAAATAATTGAGATACCTTGTATGTCATGGGTGTTTGGATTACTTCCATCTCAATTATGAGTACCTATTAGCCATTGACGCAAGTTCGTTTCAAATTAGTAGGCATTAGCAGTAACCAGGCTATGCAGAGCCGGCTTTAGGCATAGGCAGCGTAGGCAGTTGCCTAGGGCCCCGCAGTCTTTGGGGGGTGCCGCGGCACTGGCGATCTTTTTATTTTTTACGGTATATTCTTTTAAACTGAAAGATTTGGAAATAATTTTGAATAATTATTTATTTCATTGCACTAATTCAGGTAGGCCTAATTCAAATCAAGGACTGCATTAATTTTATATCGAATAAAAAAATTCGATTTTATCGGCATTCTTTACTCTGTGCTTTGTAGTCTTTGTCTTTTAATAATAAGCCTAAGGGTCCTGATGTCTATGGGCTAATACTGGCATAGTGACATCTTTCGACTGAATGCTTTAACAACTGAAGAATTGTTGTGTTATTTATAGACCTAACTAGTCGTTGTGTCTGGTGTGAATCTTTTGATCTTAAAAATTAAACGATATCAAACTCTATGATTCCATGAAGCGTCAAAAGCTATCGGGTGCCCACAGTCGTAAGCAGAAAACAGAAGACATAAATTAGAATAAAAAGACAATACGGGTCGGTTTCCAATTATTTAAACAAAACTGAGACAACTTTATCTGTCAAAGTTATCGCCCAGTCGTCAGTTATAGCAGCCTAATTCAGACGTATACGCCACGCTCAATTTCGATAGTGAAGACCATGGCTGGTTTAAGGCACATGCAAAGCAGGCAGTTGCCTGGGGCGCCAAATTCTAGTGGGGATGTCATTTGCACAAAAAAGTAGGCCTATGTTAATAGCCTTTTTTCACTTTTAACCATTGTGCACTTAATTGAATTTTATCGTTTCAAATTAGTAGGCATTAGCAGTAGGCCTAACCAGGCTATCTGTAAGGCATTGGGTAAACTGAACCATATTGGTGGATCCATACACTTCATAGAGAATTCACGGTATTAGTTCTCGTAGTTTTGGTTCTTAGAGACTGTAATCGATTAAGAAACCCCATCAGGTATTGATGGCCGCAATTACCTGACGATGTGGTCGATTACATAAATCGTATACGCATTATCGTTTACAGGGTGATAGCGGTGGCCCATTGAACTGCCCAGACGGTGTTACCAGGGTTGCCGGTGTTACATCATGGGGTGTGTCGAGTGGAGGTGACTGTCTCCAGACTTACCCATCCGTATACACCCGCACAAGCGCCTACTTGGCTTGGATCGCAGACAACTCGTAAGAAGAAACCATCTCCTCAAGACATCGAAATTCAAGTCAACAAACATTTATCATTTACAAAAGCCAATTACTGATGGAATAGAAAATGAAGAGACAGACATCCGTGATCGCCTGATTAGAACTGGAAATATGGCTATTGACTTGTTGTAAATTGATAGAATGAATAAATATTAGCAACCTTCAAGAATTCTAATATTATTTAGAAATAATTGATTACTTAATTTTGTTATCTGATATCTGACTATAGGCTACCAGGTACGCTGTTAGCCGTCGTCGCTCGGGTTATTTCCATCTAATATAATAATTATCGTTCTCTCATCATGTACACTGCTTGCTCTCCTCCCGCGACGGCTTTTCTTTGACCTCTGTCTGTCGCCTGCGGTGGCTTTGCTGTGTGCTCGCTCTCCTAGCTCTTTGCGCTCATACCTCCTTATTGACCGTCCTCCCGCACTAAGGGCTAAATTAATTACTCGTTTTTTCTCATCTGTCTCTCACTCTTTCCACCGAAGTTTTTCGGGCTTAGAGCGCTTCTGAATAGTCAATTTTCGAGAGGCGCTATATAAATCTAAGGACACAATACAATACAATATGTGCGGAAACATTGTTAAGGCGCCATATTCTGGTCCCGCGTCAAACTACCATTGACGACAGTTTAGAAACAACAGACTAAAATTTATTATCGAGTTGCACCTGTGCAATATGACGAGACGTGCACGTAAAAATTCATGCAATCCAACACTTATACATGTACAGCGCGACAAAAAAGCAAAACAAATGAAATACACTCTGCCCTAGCCAGTGTTGGCTATAGTTAGGCTACTTTTAAAAAGTAGCCTTAACGGTCACAATAACTATATACCGTTCTCTAATGCAAAACGTAAATAGTTACTGTAATTACTTACTGTAACTGTTTACATTGTTTAAAAATTAGATACTGACTGCGGTCTCTTGTTCAGATTAAATATATATATATATATATATATATATATATATATATATATATATATATATATATATATATATGTAGTTACATTTAGTTGCCGCAAACAAATGTTCAAGTCCAATGTTGAAGCATTATTCTTTATTGTATTGTATTGCATTGCTTGTATTGACACACATATACAATACACATGCACGGCAGCACGACACTTTGTACCGCGACAGTACTGTTAATCATCATCATCATCATCATCGTCATCATCATCGTCGTCGTCGTCGTCGTCATCATCATCATCATCACCACCACCACCACCATCGTCATCATCGTCGTCGTCGTCGTCATCATCATCATCATCATCATCATCATCATCATCATCATAGTCATCATCATCATTGTTTTCCTCCTTCCGGCCGCGCCTACGATGATGCCTTTACATGACGTCTCCACCCTGCTCTGTCCTTGATGATATCGATGGCATTCCTCATATCTATGCTCCTCTCCTCCAGATCTTCTCTTATGTTGTCCATCCAAGTTTTCCTCTGGCGCCCTTTGCTTCTCCCTCCTTCCACATTGCCGTGCAGAACCGCAACTGTTGGTCTCCTGTCATCCATCCTTGATAGGCCTACATGTTCACGATCTTATCCACTATTGTCTCCTCCGCTCCCAGTTCGTCACAGGATTTCTCATTTCTGATCTTGTCCCTTCTACTTCCGCCCCAAATCATCAGCATCCAACTCATTTCGGCCACCAGCAGTCTCCTTTCATCCACTTTGCGCAAACACCAGCACTCCAATCCATAAAGCAATTCTGGCACCTCCAGGGCTCCATACGGTTTCATCTTGGTTCTTGTCGACACGCCGTTTGATTTCCACACCTTTCTAAGGCGACCGAATATCGCACACGCCAGACCTATTCTACGTTTAATGTACTGTTAATACCGGATAGTTAATGCCGACGACAATTAATCCCACGACATTTGTTGCCGCGCCACTTAGTACCTGCAGGCTATGACTACACGTTCACGTTCCACGTTGATCGCAAGATTGTCGTGTCTATCTTGCTCCAAGGCTATGAATAATAGAAGTTTTCGATGTTCTTAAAACCGCGAATTTCGTGATCTTTGGTATTTGGCTTGAATGCTGTGAATTTTCCAAAATGCCGTGATTTCGGGCAAATTTTGTTTCGGGACTTTGCTGCGATTTTCGCCAAGATTCACAAATGATTCCGTGAATTAAGAAGATTTTCCACGATTTTTTGCCATTCCCCCTCCATGGTAGTAGATACCAACTTGATTCGAGCATATTGGAACTGGAAGATAATAATTATGGTTTGCTAATGAGCGCTAAACTTTAAAGTAGTTTGCTTTATATTTTCCCGGGGCTTACCTACTCGAAAAACAGACTCGCCCGATTTGGTGGGGGGGCATTTACTTCCTGGTCTTCCGCCTCTTACGCCTATGGTTCTCATCCAATATGAATTCTGACCTAGCTGTTTGATCGGGCCCCAATTGTCATTTCTAGGACTCGGTGGGCCCCTGTTGCATTGGGTGTTAATCAGGGTTCTGTCCTATGTTCGTTCTACTCATCCCTACACTTCTGGTATTCCCGCTCTTTTCCCCTAACCAAACTGCAACTGACCTTCTTTTCGATAACGATGCCCGAGTCTATGTCCACGGGCTCCCGGGCAAGTGGTGGAGCAGCCGGTGTATTGCGAGATTATATCCGGCAATAAAAACGATCCGAAACCTTCTGTCATTGGTCCACGTGACAGTGACATATGACGTCAGACAGCAACGTTAGACGCCACTGTCTCGTTTTCGTTGCCAAATATGATCCGGGTTGCTTGCTTGCGGAAAACAAGAGGCGGGTTGTTTAGACTTTAGAGTATATTATTAAAATTTAATAGTGTTAAATAACTGCCAGAGTTAAGGGACAAGAGCCGAGAGATTATGTCATTTTGAGGATGGATGATCAAAGTGGTTAGTTAGTTGCAGCTGTTTCGATTCACAGAACCTGAAGAGACAGATGTAGGCTCTATATTTGCAGTTCAACGTCGCTGTGTGATAACAAAGCTCACTAGCGACGCCCTCCTTCTTTATCCTGGCATGGGACTGACATCTGCAGAGTGCAACCAGTGGGGGAGTTAGACAGATGTGTTTGAAATGTATGTTTTAAAAAATCACAAATTATATCCGTTAGACGCCCTGTTTTCTTTTATAAAGTTCCTTAATAATGAATCTTGTTCTCATTCAAGACCTAATGCATTTGAGGAAAGTTCATTATTAAAGAACTTCAGTCTTCATAGGTGTGTGGTTTTAACTTTTACACGTGATGAAGCTGAAGAACTGTTTTAAAATTATTCGCTACTGTCGCAGCATTGAACATGTTTAGTCACACTTTGCTATTCTGATTTACCAGTTAGAGTCTTAGACAATATGCCGACTATGATAAATAATTTAATCTCTTGTCAAGCATAATTTGTTTCACATATTAATTTTTACCCTGAATTACAACAGCAATGGCAGTGTTTTATGTGAGCTGCTGACTCTTGCAAGTGGCAATAAGGCCAGTTATTCCATTCAAAAGACTATGAATTACATAATATTTTGTAGCTTAAATAAAAATAGCAAGGTTAGCAGAACTACAACTTCTGATTAGGACTCTAAGAGAAGCCTAATCGATTTTCCATTCAAAAGATAGCATACGCACCGCAACGGTACTTACCACCGCTTCGTCCCTTAAAATCACGTTATCTTTTAAATATACTTGCATATTTGTAATGTTACTACCCCACAATCACACTTAAATGCGTGAATTACAATAGGTTTTGCACACCGAGTTATTATGCTGAATAAACAGAATATTATCGTCATTGTTATCGAGGTTGGTCAAGCCACCCGGATCGTATTTGTCAACGGATTAGATTTCGCGCGTAAGTCGTGCGAAATTGCATCCTAGCAGCGAAGTGGTCGTGGCCGGATAGTATTTGTTGCCCGGATAGTATATCGCACTACACCGGCTCCCGCAAGTAAGCTACGTATTGTTATATCTAAACATTCTTTTAGACAAGCTTTTTTAATTCAGAAATGGTAAGGTAGAATTGACACGTAGATTTCATGTCTCGCGCTAGGTAAACCTTTCGCTCAGCAATCTGACTAAGAAGCTGCAGTGTTTTAACAGGCTAAAGACACAATTTTTGTGTCAAACAGAATAATATAACATAACGTGTTTTTTATTTTGGCAACAACATAAAATGCAGTAAACACATCAGAATATTAGGCTACATTTCTATTTAGTTGTCGGTTCATCCAGAAGACCTAAAAGGGGCCAGAGTGGTCCCGCAAGCCAGGGCCACCTGAGACTATTTGGTTGAAAAAGATACTGATCATGGCCAACCAATTACCGTATGTTAAAAACTAAGAGATAAATTCTATAGAAATTCGTCAATTGTTATACATGCAAATGGAGTAGAATATTTATGGCTGTAGGACCTAAGTTTCGGTGGCAATGATTACTCACAATATTTTGTTTAAAGTAATTACTATATAAGTTGACAGTAATCGGTTTAGGGTATATTTGAACATGATTAACCCAATATTAAGATGACTAATCTCCTCTGGTTTTAATATTTCAAATTTTGAAATTCAGTATTCGTATGGGCTCTAAATGGCATTTTAACGATACATCTTATTGCATTCTTTTGGAGGATTACAAGTCTAGAAGGGGTTTGACTTATATGCTGAAGCCCAAACTATGTGGCAATAAGTTCGGTATGGATGTATGAGAGCGTTGTAGAGAGTGGTTCGAATTTGTGAAGGGATGATTCTAGATAAGCGTGAAAGTACTCCTTGATCTTTTGCTGCCTTAGGTGAAATAGTATGTTCCCTCCAGGAGAGGTGTTGTTCTACATAGACCCCGAGAAACTTGGAATGCACTTGAGTAATAGGGGTATCAGAGATGCACAAGTTGAATTTATGAATTGGGGAGAGATTTTTCATTAGATCAAAAAATAATGAGCTTATAATTAGTTTTGTCCAGATTAATGGTTAGTTTATTTAATGCAAACCAATCAGTTACCTTGCCAAATTCAGTGCTTTGTGATCAGCTTGTGCTTCTGATGAGGAGTGGGAGTAAAAAATATTAGTATCATCAGCAAATAATATAAAGAAAAGGTCAGGAAAGACATTGGATATGTCATTGATGTAAAGAA
This sequence comes from Lumbricus terrestris, assembly GCA_949752735.1. Classification (NCBI taxonomy): domain Eukaryota; kingdom Metazoa; phylum Annelida; class Clitellata; order Crassiclitellata; family Lumbricidae; genus Lumbricus; species Lumbricus terrestris. Next base: position 10,375 of record CATKHU010000157.1, read on the forward strand.
TAAATAATAAGTTTGTCTTTCACCTTTACAGTCGGTCCTAAGTTAAGTTCAAAATCCTCATCTTGATCTCCAAATCACAAAGCGGTCGCTCCCCAAAATATCTAGCAAATGCATTTCACCGGCCTCTTTCAGGCCCCTCTCATCGCCCACTCCGCTCTTCAGATAGATTTGATCGTTTAGTTCCTCCTACTAGAACGGCTTTGGCTCAGTCCCGATCTTTAACATCAATTGGCCCCTCTCTTTGGAATACTCTGTCCATCTACCCGGTCTCAACTTCAAAACGATAATCCCTCCTCCTCATTTTCTTTCCTCAAATTCTATTTTTTCTCTGGTGGCCTTGCACACTGGGAGCGCCTCTGATCGGTTCACCCTATTAGAGGCGCTTTATAAATGTTTTAATACAATACAATACAATAGAGGTCCTAGGATGGAGCCTTGACGAATACCATATTTGATTGGCTTCAAAGGAGACTTAGTGCCGTTACAACTAACCAATTGCATTCTATTTTCTAAGTAACTTTTGAGCCATTAGCCTATAGCTGGATATTTAGAATTCCATAAACTGATGATTTTCTCAGTAGGATCCCATGATCAATAGTATCAAAGGCTTTGGCCAGGTCGAGAAATATTCCTACAGAGTAGGCCTATTCATTTATATCCATTGCATCTGTTATTTTATCTTGCATACTTAGGAGTGGCCTGTACATGTATGTTGAATGGCCAGCGGATTGAAAACCATGCGGTGAGGGAGTGGTAGCATGATATTGAATCTAGTAATATAATTATTACTGGGTCGCATATGCATAACCTTTCCAAAAACTTTTTAGAAGAAAGGGAGTACAGAAATAGGTCGATGCATTTGAGTTACAGGCTTCATCTCTTGATCCTGTTTTAAATATCGGTACCACCTTTGCTATTTTTAGTGCATTAGGGTATACAGGCCTACTCCAATTTTAAAGGAACAACTGATAATTTCAGTAAGTGGTTGACTGTATTATGCAGGAAAGGCTATGAAAGGCTATCGTTGGGTCTGTATCATCTATTCCTTTAACTTGGGAAGGATTAATTGAATAGCTTAATTGCTACAATTCGTCCATTCTTAATTCAGTAAGACTATCGTTGGGATTCCAGTTTTGGAAAGTCATATATTTTAAAAGTTAATGATTAACGATTAACATACGGTAGCTAACTTGGAAATTGGGTAACCTACAGGCAAAACATCTCTTGCTTTTTAAAGTGTTTAAATGATTTTGTCTAAGGCAAGAGAGTAAAAAGTGCAGTACCGTCTTTTGTTCGATAAATTGTAATTTCGGTTTAATATGTTAAATCGCACGAACTGATGGACATTTGACAACTGCACGCATTTAGCACAAAGCACTCTTCACTGTCTTCAGTTGCGAAAGTCATGTCTATTATAACATGCGTGACATCTGACGAGAGGTGAAACGATAATTTCTCGGATGATCGGTCCTATGGATGATTGGTCACAGGACGATCATGACCGACCTATGAACAAAAGGATTGACAGAAAATAAAGATTTCAATAAATATACTTATAATTACAGGATATATCCCCTCGCCCAACGTGAGTTTTGGCTCATTCCTGATCCGCCGGCTTTTCACTATGTTCAAGTCAGGCCCGCCCTGCTAGGGATCTATAGAAGCCTCTGATGATCGCTATTTTGTCATCACGTTTGTGACGATCGCTGTATTATGATCGCGGTTTGGAGAGTAAACAGGAGCAAGTGCTTTAGTTTGAAGCACAAGTATGCGATCCAGCAAATGAAAACTTTACTAAAGCATAACATCAAGTGGCAGGTAAAATATCTCTTAAAATGTGTGCAGAAACCATATTTAATGTTGTATCCATTATCTAACTGTGAAAGTTTGATGACAACTGGATCTTTCAGTCTAAATTTCGCTGTGCCATTCGATACTTTTCCTATAGCATTTTCTTATCCGATTCACCGATGCTGTGTCCGCCCATCATTCATTTTTGCCAGCAAACGACAAATGCCTGCACTGTAGTAGCACGCGTAGGCAATAATTTATAAGGATTATAGCCGGTATCGTGCGACCAAATTTGCAAACTGAATCTCGCAACAGCTTTGAACAAATTCACGAAAAGATTTCGTCAGACCATAATCAGCGATTATCAGTCGATTTTATTGTGACTCAATTTTTAGAGATAATTGTAACATGTGTAAATAGAACGTGTGCGTAGGCCCTTTTATGCAGTAACCTTGAGGTCATTGCAATCCGCGGAACCGCTCTGAGAAATTTTCACTTTATCGGCCATAAGGTATTCGTTATCTTGCATTCGATTATAGGCTGCTAATAGTGTATTTCCTGACATCTGTCCGATTGTGCTTCATTTCCTACAAGGCAAAATTCTGCTATAAATACAGAAGATTTCATAAGGAGTTCACTTGTCTCTTCATCCTTCAACGAAAACGAAACGAAGATGCGTTCATTTGTCGCTTTATTTGCTGCTCTCAGCCTGTGTGAGTACTGAGTAATTGCTTATTCAACAATCTATGACCAGTAGTAGGCCTACTATTTGTATTATGGTGGCGTAACTGGCGTTGATACCAGAATGTCAGCGAGAGCGAAGGAGGCAGACGAACTACTAAATGTTAATAGCGTGTGGCTCAAGAACAATTGAAAGAACTAGGACAGAGTTAAGAAATTTTTAATCGCTTTCTACAGTAATGTTCTGTCTGTGTCGTTCATTATTTAGGTTTTCTCAATAGAAACGTCATATAATTTTTGAAATAATAACCTAATTTTTCATTTGATTTCATGAGAAATTTAAGATATGGTGTCAACGATAATCTTCTGACGTCCTGCTGTCATCAACGCAGGGCATTTCAAGTGGTTTATTTCATCTTTTCGATCCATTCTTAGGAGAGCCACACAATTCATCTATTGAAATAGATGATACTCAGCATGCCCGTATAACGGCGTATATTCTGTTCGAAAACAAAAGCAGAAATTAATGCACGACGACAAAAATTCTGAAGCTATATAAGTCTTAAGCGTGAAGTGCAGGATTGTCTTTGAAGACAATTTTCTATAACGGACAGAGCACAAGGTCATTGCCCATATCACCCCGGTGTCTCAGTGTCCATATCACCCCAATAGCAATGGTATAATTATCAGATCGTTACTTTCTCACGTTTAGGAAGCACATGACGTGAAATAAAAGACACATTATACATTGTCAAATAACCTTTATTTAAAACTGCCAACTTAAACATTTTACAACCCAAAAGTACTTTTTTTATATAATTTTCAAAATCAGGGTTAGCTATTATAGAGAAATTGGATAATTTACAAAACAACGCGTATAAATCGGAATTTTACCATCGCGACATCAGACTATAGTTGAATGGTGAAGGATGAATGTGCATAGAGCTATAAACAGATAATTAGAGTTTATTATATTATCACATTATGCTGCAGAAGACCAGTGGCCATAACACCCAGTGTGTCCATAACTCCCCGGGTGACCCTACACGCTCCTGTCAACAGCAAAATGATCATAGTCGCCAATCTGAATGAATATTTTATGTTACAAGTTACAGGGTGTAATAAAGCTAACGCTAGCAGAAACCGAGCAATAAAAACAGTAAAAACTATTAAACCTGTGCTTGGAATTATATCTTAGAGAACCGAGCACAAGGTCATTCTCCTACAATCTTATCTACTGCTAGCTGGGGCACCATGCGTCGCCCGTCCATCCGTCCCTCCCTCAATCCCTCCCTTCCTCGTTACCCCACCACCGCCCACCACACTCCGATCTCCGCCGGTAGGCCACCCATGAAATTTTGGCTTTCGGGAAAAAATTTCTTCCCCACCCCTCACTTCACCCCACCACACCCCACCACACTCCGTCCTCCACCGGTGTGAAATTTTGATTTTCTGAACAAAATTCATTGCCCATACCCCACCTCTCACCCCACACACTCCACCCCCCACGACGCCCCACGACACCCCACCACACTCCGACCTCCACCGGTACTCCACCCGTGAAATTTTGGTTTTCGGGAAACATTTCTTCCCCACCCACACCCTCCACCAAACACACACCTCGGCTCTGTTGTTTGGCGGAGGCGAGGTTCCCCATGTGTAAAATTCTGTGTAGTTATAACGTTTCAGGTGAAAAAATTTGAAACTATGCATGGCAACGGCTGAAAAAGTATGGAAAATGAGAGGTTTTGCCTCCTTCACTGGCCCCCTTGGTTGCAGAGATTCGCCGACCCCCGAATGACCTGCTCCGGGTCGAGTCCGAACCCCCTGCGAAGGATTGGGGTCGATTGCTCCAAAACCGTGGCCGTGTATAGCTAACACACAAACAAACAAACAAACACCTAGACTTAAAAGAATGTATTATTAGATACAGTGGGGACTGAGGAGCGCTGGTGAGGTCGACCGCATCGAAAGGTTCCTTGGACGTGTCCTCCCATCCGATTTCCCTGAAGCAGACACTCTTGCTCAGGCTGCTGATGCTGCCCTCTTCAATGCTATAATTAAAGACAATGATCATGTTCTTCATAAATTTTTAACATATAGACCTCCTGGCAAATACAATCTGCGTCCTAGGCCGCATCCATTTGAACTAATCAGCAACAACAATAAAAACTTCATAACACGGATGCTATATAAAAACGTTTATTAGGCTTTATCGGCTGCTCTCTTCGTGCTCGTTAACTGTCGCGTTATGTCGACTGGCTATTTTGTCAATAAAACGAATATAAATAGATATGTATATAAACACGCACCTGTCAACAGCATAATGATCAGAATCGTCCTCACGAATATAGCAAAGCTCACTCATGGGTCAGTATCAAATTAAAAAGATTGAGAAAAATTCTGTCTTTCATAAACGAATGCTGTGAATTTTAGTTATTGGAGGTTAGGGTAATAAATAATTAGTGATAAGCTTAAAATCAAATTCGTACTTTCTAAAACAATAAATGTTGCAATACGCCACATAATCAAGACTTTACATTCATATCCGTGTAGGCCAGGCGAGGCCCCAGGCATTCATCGGTGGAGCTGGTCCGTCTTTCTTTATGAATGGTGATCAATACATCGTCAGTGGTACAGATGCGTCACCAGGAGAGTTTCCATGGCAACTGTCGCAGACAAGAGGAGGCTCGCACAGCTGCGGAGCTTCTCTGTTGAACGCAAACACAGCTCTCAGCGCAGGTCACTGCGTCGATGGAGCGTAAGTGAAAAGACGAGGACTATTACTAGGCATCTGGTCACGCACAACAGATAACGACTATAACTTGTGCAGCGTTTTAGTTTGTATCAATAAGTTGCCCATTGATTAGGCATAATTTATTGGTGGCAATGTATGCGTGCAATGAGTGCGAAGCGATAAATGAACTTAATCAGTTTGCACTGAATGCATTTTGTTCTTCAATATGAAACATTTAATGCTCGGCTCACAGCGAGAGCAGCTGCAGTAAAAGAACGCCGTCTTATCGATACATAATATATGTTAGCGTCGAAAAGTTCGTAATGGTAGTAAAATCATAATATTACGATTAATTTTTATTACCGCTATTGCTTTGAGTATAATGCCGCATATGGAATCTATTGCAAATATTTACTAGACTGATATTCTTTAAAATTCTGATGCAATCTCAAACGTTTTACATCTTGCAGTCTCCCAGGATCAATCACCATTATCGCTGGCCTACATCAACGATCGGGCACGGCGGGAAGTCAGGAAGTATCCATTTCCGGCTACACAATAGTATGTTGACCAGTTCAGTGAAGAAACTTTCAACATTGAATTACTTTAAGGACATCGCGTTGCTAATGAGATTCCGTTTAACGTTCATGCAGTTATTGCGATGTGAAATAGAACATTATTGTTGACAGATATGCATGTAGGAATTGACTCGCATGCAGTCTGTGGGTTTGTGAAAATTGTTTTGGTCATTGAAATGATTGTTTTTGATAGAATGTTTAAGCTCGATCGACGCACGTAAGTGATTTTTGTGTGATTTACTGTTAGCACGCAGACTACGATTCAGTTACTCTGGTTAGCTTTTCCAACGACATCTCCACTATCCAGTTTGCATCTTCCATTACCCTTGGAGGCAATATTGCAGTTGCTACCCTTCCAGCGGACAACACCAACGATTACAGCGGCCTTACTTGCGTGATTTCAGGATGGGGTCGCACAGGTACGAACGCCGATATTCTGGTCATTACATTAATACCACCAATCATCATGAATTTACAATACTTGCAACAAAGAGGCCAATGGAATATTACGGTACTGAACCACAGTAGGCCTATACGCAACACGTAAGGGGCCGAAGCCGAGGAGCCGAGAACACAACATTATTAATTTTGGCTACAGATGGTTGTTGACTTTTCTTGGCAGTGGCATTTCTCATCTTTCAGATAATTTCAGTGTCACTATTTGCCCATAGAATTGATGCATACATTCTTTTAAGTATGTGCATCGAGACATAGTACTACATACTTTGTTACAGAATTTGATGTGATATTTACTTGTTTGTATGCGCATTTGTCATAGCACCCATTCAAGCGAGTCGGGGTAAGAATGCCTAAACAGGCGGGACTTTAGTTTTGAGTGAATAGCCCGAGGAGTGATGAATAGAGGAGCCTTAGGAAGGTGATGCTGCAGGGTGATTGGAAAAGGTGAAAGGGGAACGGAAAAGAGAGGAAATCAGGAGGCAGGTATACTTTCGGTTTTTTTTATTGTTGCGAAAATTTTATATGGCAAGGGTTCATGGAGAACTAGGTTTTAATCAAGATCACGTATACGTTTGTAATCACAGGCTCCTCCAATATCCTTCCTGATACTCTTCAGAAGGCCTCCATTCAAGTCATCGGGACCGATGAGTGCAATACTCGTCTGGCTGGCTGCATCGGATGCAATGCTTGGGAGAACCACATCTGTCTCTTCGACACGGCTAATAACATTGGATCTTGTAACGTAAGCTAATCTTGACGAATTTACTAATGCACTCATTATGCACAGAAGATTTTTTTAGGGCGCCGCAGTCTTTGGGGGGTGCCGCGGCACTGGCGATTTTTTTATTTTTTACGGTATATTTCAAAATTTAAACCGAAA
>CATKHU010000157.1:22500-87731 GCA_949752735.1 Lumbricus terrestris
GCCGACTATGATAAATAATTTAATCTCTTGTCAAGCATAATTTGTTTCACATATTAATTTTTACACTGAATTACAACAGCAATGGTAGTGTTTTATGTGAGCTGCTGACTCTTGCAAGTGGCAATACGGCCAGTTATTCCATTCAAAAGACTATGAATTACATAATATTTTGTAGCTTAAATAAAAATAGCAAGGTTAGCAGAACTACAACTTCTGATTAGGACTCTAGGAGTAGCCTAATCGATTTTCCATTCAAAAGATAGCATACGCTCCGCAACGGTACTTACCACCGCTTCGTCCCTTAAAATCACGTTATCTTTTAAATATACTTGCATATTATTTTGTAATGTTACTACCCCACAATCACACTTACATGCGTGAATTACAATAGGTTTTGCACACCGAGTTATTATGCTGAATAAACAGAATATTATTGTCATTGTTATCGAGGTTGGTCAAGCCACCCGGATCGTATTTGTCAACGGATTAGATTTCGCGCGTAAGTAAGTAAGTAAGTATATACTTTAATGGACCGCCTGCAAACGCACTCAATCAGTTATTAACAACAATGAATATATATATATACATAACTAAATAATCAATAGGCCTAATAAAGTGAAAATGCAGTTAATCTCATTGTTACATAAAGTATGCTAAATAGCAGAATAAACATATCGATAGTCATTTATATATCATTCGTGTAATAAAACCTTTTCTAGTTAATGTATCAGCATATGGAATCTGTCGATTGTGTGATCGAGGGCGGAGGGAGTAGGTAACATTCTTTATAGGAGGCAACAAGCAATTAAGAACACAGCTAGGATTGTAAAGCACAGACAAAAAAGAGGGGTGTCAGCACGGCCACAGAGGTCATCAAAAGACTTCTGGTCTTCAGGCAGATACTTGTGTCGAACCAGTTTACGTATAATTGAGTTAATACGCGTTTTCTGTGCAGTATTAGCAAAACCATACCATGCAGGAGAAGCATAGAGAAGGCGGGCCAACGTTGTGTCCCGAACAACGTCAAACAGGCGAAGATCCGCGAGTCCATGAGAAATAAGAATGCGTATTGCGTAGAGCGATTGGTTGGCCTTAAGTCGTGCGAAATTGCATCCTAGCAGCGAAGTGGGCGTGGCCGGATAGTATTTGTTGCCCGGATAGTATATCGCACTACACCGGCTCCCGCAAGTAAGCTACGTATTGTTATATCTAAACATTCTTTTATACAAGTTTTTTAATTCAGAAATGGTAAGGTAGAATTGACACGCAGATTCCATGACTCGCGCTTGGTAAACCTTTCGCTCAGCAATCTGAATAAGAAGCTGCAGTGTTTTAACAGGCTAAAGACACAATTTTTGTGTCAAACAGAATAATATAACATAACGTGTTTTTTATTTTGGCAACAACATAAAATGCAGTAAACACATCAGAATATTAGGCTACATTTCTATTTAGTTGTCGGTTCATCCAGAAGACCTAAAAGGGGCCAGAGTGGTCCCGCAAGCCAGGGCCACCTGAGACTATTTGGTTGAAAAAGATACTGATCATGGCCAACCAATTACCGTATGTTAAAAACTAAGAGATAAATTCTATAGAAATTCGTCAATTGTTATACATGCAAATGGAGTAGAATATTTATGGCTGTAGGACCTAAGTTTCGGTGGCAATGATTACTCACAATATTTTGTTTAAAGTAATTACTATATAAGTTGACAGTAATCGGTTTAGGGTATATTTGAACATGATTAACCCAATATTAAGATGACTAATCTCCTCTGGTTTTAATATTTCAAATTTTGAAATTCAGTATTCGTATGGGCTCTAAATGGCATTTTAACGATACATCTTATTGCATTCTTTTGGAGGATTACAAGTCTAGAAGGGGTTTGACTTATATGCTGAAGCCCAAACTATGTGGCAATAAGTTCGGTATGGATGTATGAGAGCGTTGTAGAGAGTGGTTCGAATTTGTGAAGGGATGATTCTAGATAAGCGTGAAAGTACTCCTTGATCTTTTGCTGCCTTAGGTGAAATAGTATGTTCCCTCCAGGAGAGGTGTTGTTCTACATAGACCCCGAGAAACTTGGAATGCACTTGAGTAATAGGGGTATCAGAGATGCACAAGTTGAATTTATGAATTGGGGAGAGATTTTTCATTAGATCAAAAAATAATGAGCTTATAATTAGTTTTGTCCAGATTAATGGTTAGTTTATTTAATGCAAACCAATCAGTTACCTTGCCAAATTCAGTGCTTTGTGATCAGCTTGTGCTTCTGATGAGGAGTGGGAGTAAAAAATATTAGTATCATCAGCAAATAATATAAAGAAAAGGTCAGGAAAGACATTGGATATGTCATTGATGTAAAGAATAAATAATAAGTTTGTCTTTCACCTTTACAGTCGGTCCTAAGTTAAGTTCAAAATCCTCATCTTGATCTCCAAATCACAAAGCGGTCGCTCCCCAAAATATCTAGCAAATGCATTTCACCGGCCTCTTTCAGGCCCCTCTCATCGCCCACTCCGCTCTTCAGATAGATTTGATCGTTTAGTTCCTCCTACTAGAACGGCTTTGGCTCAGTCCCGATCTTTAACATCAATTGGCCCCTCTCTTTGGAATACTCTGTCCATCTACCCGGTCTCAACTTCAAAACGATAATCCCTCCTCCTCATTTTCTTTCCTCAAATTCTATTTTTTCTCTGGTGGCCTTGCACACTGGGAGCGCCTCTGATCGGTTCACCCTATTAGAGGCGCTTTATAAATGTTTTAATACAATACAATACAATAGAGGTCCTAGGATGGAGCCTTGACGAATACCATATTTGATTGGCTTCAAAGGAGACTTAGTGCCGTTACAACTAACCAATTGCATTCTATTTTCTAAGTAACTTTTGAGCCATTAGCCTATAGCTGGATATTTAGAATTCCATAAACTGATGATTTTCTCAGTAGGATCCCATGATCAATAGTATCAAAGGCTTTGGCCAGGTCGAGAAATATTCCTACAGAGTAGGCCTATTCATTTATATCCATTGCATCTGTTATTTTATCTTGCATACTTAGGAGTGGCCTGTACATGTATGTTGAATGGCCAGCGGATTGAAAACCATGCGGTGAGGGAGTGGTAGCATGATATTGAATCTAGTAATATAATTATTACTGGGTCGCATATGCATAACCTTTCCAAAAACTTTTTAGAAGAAAGGGAGTACAGAAATAGGTCGATGCATTTGAGTTACAGGCTTCATCTCTTGATCCTGTTTTAAATATCGGTACCACCTTTGCTATTTTTAGTGCATTAGGGTATACAGGCCTACTCCAATTTTAAAGGAACAACTGATAATTTCAGTAAGTGGTTGACTGTATTATGCAGGAAAGGCTATGAAAGGCTATCGTTGGGTCTGTATCATCTATTCCTTTAACTTGGGAAGGATTAATTGAATAGCTTAATTGCTACAATTCGTCCATTCTTAATTCAGTAAGACTATCGTTGGGATTCCAGTTTTGGAAAGTCATATATTTTAAAAGTTAATGATTAACGATTAACATACGGTAGCTAACTTGGAAATTGGGTAACCTACAGGCAAAACATCTCTTGCTTTTTAAAGTGTTTAAATGATTTTGTCTAAGGCAAGAGAGTAAAAAGTGCAGTACCGTCTTTTGTTCGATAAATTGTAATTTCGGTTTAATATGTTAAATCGCACGAACTGATGGACATTTGACAACTGCACGCATTTAGCACAAAGCACTCTTCACTGTCTTCAGTTGCGAAAGTCATGTCTATTATAACATGCGTGACATCTGACGAGAGGTGAAACGATAATTTCTCGGATGATCGGTCCTATGGATGATTGGTCACAGGACGATCATGACCGACCTATGAACAAAAGGATTGACAGAAAATAAAGATTTCAATAAATATACTTATAATTACAGGATATATCCCCTCGCCCAACGTGAGTTTTGGTTCTTTCCTGATCCGCCGGCTTTTCACTATGTTCAAGTCAGGCCCGCCCTGCTAGGGATCTATAGAAGCCTCTGATGATCGCTATTTTGTCATCACGTTTGTGACGATCGCTGTATTATGATCGCGGTTTGGAGAGTAAACAGGAGCAAGTGCTTTAGTTTGAAGCACAAGTATGCGATCCAGCAAATGAAAACTTTACTAAAGCATAACATCAAGTGGCAGGTAAAATATCTCTTAAAATGTGTGCAGAAACCATATTTAATGTTGTATCCATTATCTAACTGTGAAAGTTTGATGACAACTGGATCTTTCAGTCTAAATTTCGCTGTGCCATTCGATACTTTTCCTATAGCATTTTCTTATCCGATTCACCGATGCTGTGTCCGCCCATCATTCATTTTTGCCAGCAAACGACAAATGCCTGCACTGTAGTAGCACGCGTAGGCAATAATTTATAAGGATTATAGCCGGTATCGTGCGACCAAATTTGCAAACTGAATCTCGCAACAGCTTTGAACAAATTCACGAAAAGATTTCGTCAGACCATAATCAGCGATTATCAGTCGATTTTATTGTGACTCAATTTTTAGAGATAATTGTAACATGTGTAAATAGAACGTGTGCGTAGGCCCTTTTATGCAGTAACCTTGAGGTCATTGCAATCCGCGGAACCGCTCTGAGAAATTTTCACTTTATCGGCCATAAGGTATTCGTTATCTTGCATTCGATTATAGGCTGCTAATAGTGTATTTCCTGACATCTGTCCGATTGTGCTTCATTTCCTACAAGGCAAAATTCTGCTATAAATACAGAAGATTTCATAATGAGTTCACTTGTCTCTTCATCCTTCAACGAAAACGAAGATGCGTTCATTTGTCGCTTTATTTGCTGCTCTCAGCCTGTGTGAGTACTGAGTAATTGCTTATTCAACAATCTATGACTAGTAGTAGGCCTACTATTTGTATTATGGTGGCGTAACTGGCGTTGATACCAGAATGTCAGCGAGAGCGAAGGAGGCAGACGAACTACTAAATGTTAATAGCGTCTGGCTCAAGAACAATTGAAAGAACTAGGACAGAGTTAAGAAATTTTTAATCGCTTTCTACAGTAATGTTCTGTCTGTGTCGTTCATTATTTAGGTTTTCTCAATAGAAACCTCATATAATTTTTGAAATAATAACCTAATTTTTCATTTGATTTCATGAGAAATTTAAGATATGGTGTCAACGATAATCTTCTGACGTCCTGCTGTCATCAACGCTGGGCATTTCAAGTGGTTTATTTCATCTTTTCGATCCATTCTTAGGAGAGCCACACAATTCATCTATTGAAATAGATGATACTCAGCATGCCCGTATAACGGCGTATATTCTGTCCGAAAACAAAAACAGAAATTAATGCACGACGACAACAATTCTGAAGCTACATAAGTCTTAAGCGTGAAGTGCAGGATTGTCTTTGAAGACAATTTTCTATAACGGGCAGAGCACAAGGTCATTCCCTACCATAGTTGTAAAAAACGTTTTTTTCGTTTTTTATTCTCTCCCAAAAAACGTCGTTTTTTTCGTTTTTTATTTTTCCCATCGTTTTTTATCGTTTTTTATTTTTTCTTTAACTTTATTTATTCATTTACTTTCTGTTATTACTCTCCTTAATTTTAATTTTTTCTGATATTCCTTATGTTTTCCGCCAACTCTCAATGATTCAGCTAACTAAAGTCATTATTTCATCGTTTAACATCATCATTTAAGAGATTGCCTGCGTGAAGTAGGTTCCTAATCAATTTTTTCAAGGTTAAAATGCGGTTTTAGATGTAGCAAAGTCAAATTATTTACCGTTTCCGTTTTTTATCGTTTTTTTGTCGTTTTTTATTTTTTCGAAAAAAACGACGTTTTTTACCGTTTTTTATTCCGTTTCCATCGTTTTTTACATCTATGTTCCCTACTATCTTAGTCTGTTTAAAACATTCTTTACGCACAAAAAAGTACAGCTGAAGAGGTATGGACATTCAGCCGGAGTGATAATATTATGGACAATGCCCTTTATTATCACCCCGGAGTCTCAGTGTCCATATCACCCCAATAGCAATGGTATATCAGATTGTTACTTTCTCACGTTTAGGAAGCTGTCCAGTCTCTGACGTTGCAGCGCGTCGTGTACTTCGCTCTTCGGCTAGTAGTGAACTTCTGGTCCCGCTTAGCTATTAAGCAGTGCCGTGCTTTCTCGGTTGTGGGGCCTACAGGCTGGAACGACCTCCCGGTTACGCTTCGCTCTCTACTTGTGGCCCATCCGGCTGGGTTCTACAAGTCTCTCAAGTGTTTTTTCTTTGTTCGTGGTTGGGCTGGGAGCGCCTCTGAGTAGTTTCTTGAAGGGGCGCTATATAAATGCTATGAATGAATGAATGAATGAATGAATGACGTGAAATAAAAGACACATTATACATTGTCAAATAACCTTTATTTAAAACTGCCAACTTAAACATTTTACAACCCAAAAGTAATTTTTTTTAATATAATTTTCAAAATCAGGGTTAGCTATTATAGAGAAATTGGATAATTTAAAAAACAACGCGTATAAATCGGAATTTTACCATCGCGACATCAGACTATAGTTGAATGGTGAAGGATGAATGTGCATAGAGCTATAAACGGATAATTAGAGTTTATTATATTATCACATTATGCTGCAGAAGACCAGTGGCCATAACACCCAGGGTGTCCATAACTCCCCGGGTGACTCTACACGCTCCTGTCAACAGCAAAATGATTATAGTCGTCGCCAAACTGGATGAATATTTTATGTTACAAGTTACCGGTACGCCACCCGTGAAATTTTTGTTTTCGGGAAAAAATTTCTTCCCCACACACACCCTCCACCAAACACACACCTCGGCCCTGTTGTTTGGCGGAGGCGAGGTTCCCCATGTGTAAAATTCTGTGTAGTTATAACGTTTCAGGTGAAAAAGTTTGAAACTATGCATGGCAACGGCTGAAAAAGTATGGAAAATGAGGGTTTTTGCCTCCTTCACTGGCCCCCTTGGTTGCAGAGATTCGCCGACCCCCGAATGACCTGCTCCGGGTCGAGTCCGAACCCCCTGCAAAGGATTGGGGTCGATTGCTCCAAAACCGTGGCCGTGTATAGCTAACACACAAACAAACAAACACATAGACTTAACAGAATATATTACACTGGTCAACAAATTTTAACTTTTTTTCCGAAAAAACTTTGACTGTTTTCTATAGTAGGTGACGTGCTGAACACGGTGGTATTCTCAGAATTTTTGTATCACGTAAGGTTTTTGAGAAAACGGGCATGCAAGATTTTAACTGAAATGCTTGTTTATTGCATACATTTGCAATATACTTTAATTTAATTTCATTGGGAAACAAATCTTTTTAACAGTTCTTCCTGATAATATTGGGTGCTGATGATGACTGTATCACTTAAAAATATTGAGAGACATGAAACTAAAGGTTTTTCATAGTTATTCCCTGTTCAGTTGCACATGTATACAATGTATACAAGATGCTGCTAAAGTTCCATAGATCTAAAATGCTTTGATGCTAATTTTCGTTTGTATTCTTTGTCTGCACATCCCGCTGCAGTGTCAAACACTTGTCAGACAACACTGCTGGATTCCAGTTTCACTTATATTTGTATTCTTTGTCTGCACATCTCGCTGCAGTGTCAAACACTTGTCAGACAACACTGCTGGATTCCAGTTTCCCTTATACCGTTTTTCCACTGTGGCAATTTCCTGGTGTTCATGGCTAGATTTGTGAGGAACTTAGGAAGAAGTTCAAGTGGAAATGCAAGATGTGAATCTTAAGTGACATGTTGCATTTTATGTCAGTATGCTGTAAGATTTTGTTACCCAGTTTAATGTAATTTTTAGTTCTATAGTTATCAAGAAAATTCTCCACAACATCCTTCAGTGCTTCCAGGTGATTGTCTCTGGTCCCTCCCACAGATGTTCAAACTACTTGTCATTGATGATGTGTCTGATTTGTGGACCCACAAAAATGCCTTCCTTGATCTTGGCATCACTCATTCTTAGGAATTTCTGTTGTAGATAAAGAACATCTTCAGTCCTTGTGCAGAAAATCTTCAGCATCCTTGTGCATGGCTTTTTAAAAATGTATCAGTTCCAGCTTTAAGTGAAGAGAAGGCAGAAATATTTGTTGGACCGATTTCTGTCCAATACTTGGTGACAGCAAACTCCAGTCTTGAATCCAGTTGTTCTGCTTTTGCTTTCGACAAACCTAAGTCTCTACAAGGTCGTTCAATTCCGACTATGCGAATGAGATGAGGCGCGCCAGACATTGGCCTACCTACTTCAAAATCCGGATCACTGTCAGCTGTCAGCTATAATTATATTCGTTCCTGGCTAGATCAATGGAGCAGCATCTTCATCTTCGTCGTCTTAACTCCATTTCTCTGGTGGCTTCGCTATTTGAAGACTTTCATTGTACGGCGCTGGTATCATTGTCGAAAGAAGATCTGGGCATTCAGTTTCCTTTCCTATTCTTGCAGAGAAACCAGAAACATTAGTGAGACAAACTTAGCAGCCCGTCACAGTCATTATCTTTCTGCTCTTGCCAGACCATCGGGACGGCAAACAGCATTGCTTTCGCAGGACCCCCGGAGTCAAACTCTAAGATCCACAGCACATCATCCACAGCAAATGAGAGGCACGCATTCTTTGGCTTTCTCTCCAGTCTTGCAACCAAAGTACAGCTCAAAGCTTTATTGACAAGTCCAGTCATTGTGCGTCTCTGAGGCTTACTCAATACTCATATAGCATAGTGCCATAGTCCACTCTCCACAACTGTAGCAAAATGTACATGTATCACGTTTGATGCAACACTGGCGAGATATCTCTGCTGCCAACAACCATCTTAAAATATATTATAGTTTAAAGCTTATCTGAAAATAAGGTGGCTAACTTGTTATGCATCTTGAATGCATGTATACAAAACTAAACTTTGGAAATGCGACTTCAAATACAAACAAACTGATGTCAACTTCCTCAGTGGGATATGCATGTAGACCTATGCAGAGAAGCGGTTCTAATAGTGCTTAGAACTTTTGCAGGAAGATTCTAACCAGCATTAATGCATATGCAGACCCAAGTTTATATTTTATTATGCAAGACAAACATATATGCAAACTGTCCTAAGTGCATGCCTGGACATACCTCAGCTACACGAAGCTTATCATAACGTTATATCTGAAAAATGGAAATAAATAGAAACAAATGAGATTTCTCAAAAACGGTACGTGATGGGACAATTTCAAGGTCATTTTCGTGATCAGCAGCAGAAACTGCATAAGAAACACCTGAAAGTGTTCAGGAAACAAAATCACTGTTCACCAGTGTTATTATATACAGTGGGGACTGAGGAGCGCTGGTGAGGTCGACCGCATCGAAAGGTTCCTGGGACGTGTCCTCCCATCCGATTTCCCTGAAGCAGACACTCTTGCTCAGGCTGCTGATGCTGCCCTCTTCAATGCTATAATTAAAGACAATGATCATGTTCTTCATAAATTTGTAACATATAGACCTCCCGGCAAATACAATCTGCGTCCTAGGCCGCATCCATTTGAACTAATCAGCAACAACAATAAAAACTTCATAACACGCATGCTATATGAAAACGTTTATTAGGCTTTATCGGCTGCTCTCTTCGTGCTCGTTAACTGTCGCGTTATGTCGACTGGCTATTTTGTCAATAAAACGAATATAAATAAATAAATATATATATATAAACACGCACCTGTCAACAGCATAATGATCAGAATCGTCCTCACGAATATAGCAAAGCTCACTCATGGGTCAGTATCAAATTAAAAAGATTGAGAAAAATTCTGTCTTTCATAAACGAATGCTGTGAATTTTAGTTATTGGAGGTTAGAGTAATAAATAATAAGTGATAAGCTTAAAATCAAATTCGTACTTTCTAAAACAATAAATGTTGTAATACGCCACATAATCAAGACTTTACATTCATATCCGTGTATATAGGCCAGGCGAGGCCCCAGGCATTCATCGGTGGAGCTGGTCCGTCTTTCTTTATGAATGGTGATCAATACATCGTCAGTGGTACAGATGCGTCACCAGGAGAGTTTCCATGGCAACTGTCGCAGACAAGAGGAGGCTCGCACAGCTGCGGAGCTTCTCTGTTGAACGCAAACACAGCTCTCAGCGCAGGTCACTGCGTCGATGGAGCGTAAGTGAAAAGACGAGGACTATTACTAGGCATCTGGTCACGCACAACAGATAACGACTATAACTTGTGCAGCGTTTTAGTTTGTATCAATAAGTTGCCCATTGATTAGGCATAATTTATTGGTGGCAATGTATGCGTGCAATGAGTGCGAAGCGATAAATGAACTTAATCAGTTTGCACTGAATGCATTTTGTTCTTCAATATGAAACATTTAATGTTCGACTAACAGCGAGAGTAGCAGCAGTAAAAGAACGCCGTCTTATCGATACATAATAGGCTAATATGTTAGCGTCGAAAAGTTCGTAATGGTAGTAAAATCATAATATTACGATTAATTTTTATTACCGCTATTGCTTTGAGTATAATGCCGCATATGGAATCTATTGCAAATATTTACTAGACTGATATTCTTTAAAATTCTGAATGCAATCTCAAACGTTTTACATCTTGCAGTCTCCCAGGATCAATCACCATTATCGCTGGCCTACATCAACGATCGGGCACGGCGGGAAGTCAGGAAGTATCCATTTCCGGCTACACAATAGTATGTTGACCAGTTCAGTGAAGAAACTTTCAACATTGAATTACTTTAAGGACATCGCGTTGCTAATGAGATTCCGTTTAACGTTCATGCAGTTATTGCGATGTGAAATAGAACATTATTGTTGACAGATATAGCCTACATGTAGGAATTGACTCGCATGCAGTCTGTGGGTTTGGAAAAATTGTTTTAGTCATTGAAGTGATTGTTTTTGATAGAATGTTTAAGCTCAATCGACGCACGTAAGTGATTTTTGTGTGATTTGCTGTTAGCACGCAGACTACGATTCAGTTACTCTGGTTAGCTTTTCCAACGACATCTCCACAATCCAGTTTGCATCTTCCATTACCCTTGGAGGCAATATTGCAGTTGCTACCCTTCCAGCGGACAACACCAACGATTACGCCGGCCTTACTTGCGTGATTTCAGGATGGGGCCGCACAGGTACGAACGCCGATATTCTGGTCATTACATTAATACCACCAATCATCATGAATTTACAATACTTGCAACAAAGAGGCCAATGGAATATTACGGTACTGAACCACAGTAGGCCTATACGCAACACGTAAGGGGCCGAAGCCGAGGAGCCGAGAACACAACATTATTAATTTTGGCTACAGATGGTTGTTGACTTTTCTTGGCAGTGGCATTTCTCATCTTTCAGATTATTTCAGTGTCACTATTTGCCCATAGAATTGATGCATACATCCTTCTAAGTATGTGCATCGAGACATAGTGCTACATACTTTGTTACAGAATTTGATGTGATATTTACTTGTTTGTATGCGCATTTGTCATAGCACCCATTCAAGCGAGTCGGGGTAAGAGTGCCTAAAGAGGTGGGACTTTAGTTTTGAGTGAATAGCCCGAGGAGTGATGGATAGAGGAGCCTTAGGAAGGTGATGCTGCAGGGTGATTGGAAAAGGTGGAGGGGGAACGGAAAAGAGAGGAAATCAGGAGGCAGGTATACTTTCGTGTTTATATTGTTGCGAAAATTTTATATGGCAAGGGTATATGGAGAACTAGGTTTTAATCAAGATCACGTATACGTTTGTAATCACAGGCTCCTCCAATATCCTTCCTGATACTCTTCAGAAGGCCTCCATTCAAGTCATCGGGACCGATGAGTGCAATACTCGTCTGGCTGGCTGCATCGGATGCAATGCTTGGGAGAACCACATCTGTCTCTTCGACACGGCTAATAGCGTTGGATCTTGTAACGTAAGCTAATCTTGACGAATTTACTATTGCACTCATTATGCACAGAAGATTTTTTTACCCATCTTCTGTTTCTAATCTCGAAGAGCTCCAATAAGAATTCTGTTTGATTCTTCTAGTGTCAGCCTGACGGAGTGGATTTCGCATTTGATGGCAACTATCCATAGATTTCCAACTGTCTGCTGTTGCTTATAAATCGAATTTTCAATTAGGCCTAAATTTGTTATTGGTCCGTTTGTAACAAACACACGATTTAAAAGAGCAAGGAAGTTGATATTGCCAGTATAGCCAGCAGTAGCGTACCAAGGTTTCGCGATAGACTCTACTAGCATCCCGATTTAGGCTAAAATGAAAATTAACTTATTACATTTTATTTCATTTGTCTTTATAACACACTTTCAATTTCTCCACGCTGCCAGAGAAATTTAAAAGTAGAGTGCTGGACAAAATTAATCCAAAAAAGATTGTGTCTGCTAAACTAGGCCTATGAATCATCAGCCATCCACACTCCTACATAATCTCAAATAGTTGAATTAGTTTACTAATAAGAGCGAAACATTGTAGTAATTTGGGGCAAGTGTGAAGTGACTCAAGTTTACAGTGAGTCTAAAAGAAGAACCCGAAAATCTCGAAATGCTAATAATGTTCGTTTGCGCGCCTTTCCCTGCAATAAAATAATTGAGATACCTTGTATGTCATAAGTGTTTGGATTACTTCCATCTCAATTATGAGCACCTATTAGCCATTGACGCAAGTTCGTTTCAAATTAGTAGGCATTAGCAGTAACCAGGATATGCAGGGCCGGCTTTAGGCATAGGCAGCGTAGGCAGTTGCCTAGGGCGCCGCAGTCTTTGGGGGGTGCCGCGGCACTGGCGATTTTTTTCATTGTTTACGGTATATTCTTTTAAACTGAAAGCTTTGGAAAGAATTTTGAATAATTATTGATTTCATTGCACCAATTCAGGTAGGCCTAATTCAATTTCAAGGACTGCATAAATTTTATATCGAATAAAAAAATTCGATTTTATCGGCATTCTTTACTCTGTGCTTTGTAGTCTTTGTCTTTTAATCATAAGCCTAAGGGTCCTGATGTCTATGGGCTAATACTGGCATAGTGACATCTTTCGACTGAATGCTTTAACAACTGAAGAATTGTTGTGTTATTTATAGACCTAGTCGTTGTGTCTGGTGTGAATCTTTTGATCTTAAAAATTAAACGATATCAAACTCTATGATTCCATGAAGCGTCAAAAGCTATCGGGTGCCCACAGTCGTAAGCAGAAAACAGAGGACATAAATTAGAATAAAAAGACATTACGGGTCGGTTTCCAATTATTTAAACAAAACTGAGACAACTTTATCTGTCAATGTTATCGCCCAGTCGTCAGTTATAGCAGCCTAATTCAGACTACGCCACGTTCAATTTCGATAGTGAAGACCAGGGCTGGCTTAAGGCACATGCAAAGCAGGCAGTTGCCTGGGGCGCCAAATTCTAGTGGGGATGTCATTTGCACAAAAATGTAGGCCTATGTTAATAGCCTTTTTTCACTTTTAACCATTGTGCACTTAATTGAATTTTATCGTTTCAAATTAGTAGGCATTAGCAGTAACCAGGCTATCTGTAAGGCATTGTGAAACTGAGCCATATTGGTGGATCCATACACTTCATAGAGAATTCACGGTATTTAGTTCTCGTAGTTTTGGTTCTTAGAGACTGCAATCGATTAAGAATCCCCATCAGGTATTGATGGCCGCAATTACCTGACGATGTGGTCGATTACATCAATCGTATACGCATTATCGTTTACAGGGTGATAGCGGTGGCCCATTGAACTGCCCAGACGGTGTTACCCGGGTTGCCGGTGTTACATCATGGGGTGTGTCGAGTGGAGGTGACTGTCTCCAGACTTACCCATCCGTATACACCCGCACAAGCGCCTACTTGGGTTGGATCGCAGACAACTCGTAAGAAGGAACCATCTCCTCAAGACATCGAAATTCAAGTCAACAAACATTTATCATTTACAAAAGCCAATTACTGATGGAATAGAAAAAAATGAAGAGACAGACATCCGTGATCGCCTGATTAGAACTG
Organism: Lumbricus terrestris; assembly: GCA_949752735.1. Lineage (NCBI taxonomy): Eukaryota > Metazoa > Annelida > Clitellata > Crassiclitellata > Lumbricidae > Lumbricus > Lumbricus terrestris. Next base: position 36,553 of record CATKHU010000157.1, read on the forward strand.
GAAATATGGCTATTGACTTGTTGTAAATTGATAGAATGAATAAATATTGGCAACTTTCAAGAATTCTTATATTATTTAGAAATAAAATTGATTACTTAATTTTGTTATCTGATATCTGACTATAGGCTACCAGGTACGCTGTTAGCCGTCGTCGCTCGGGTTATTTCCATCTAATATAATAATAATTATCGTTCTCTCATCATGTTGTAAGGTTCACGGCCGTCTACGAGGATGACTATCAAAAGATAAGGTCCCAACTTTTGTAAAATAAGATCGATTTATTCATACAAGCAATATTTATAGCTAATAACAAAGGTTACCGTCTAGTAGAACCAAAGTTGACAAACCAGACGAAGCAGTACGGACGACAGCACAGCAGACAACGGCTAACGAAGCCCAGGAAGACAGATGAACTGCCAGAGCACCAACAGGGCGAGACGGCGACGTAGAAGACGGAACACACTCAACGAGAGACATCAAACCCACACGCCTCACACATCACCACAACCGCAGAACAGGGACGTTAGCCACGAAACCAAAGGCTTATATAGGCAATGCCCAACCCTCAATACACCCACGCATCCCAAGACAGAAAGAGTACGGAAGAGTAGAAGGGCCGTAGACACCTAATGGCTACATATCCCCCTCCCAAAAGCATGAGGAGTCCTGAGGGGACGACGAAATATAGCAACAAACGCTACGCCTACCAGTTCATAGCATCAAGAATCGCAACGCACTATAGCGTTACAAGTTAGCGTACTAAGCAATTCATTGCAACAACTAACGCAGCACAAACTACTAACTAAAGCATCATCATAAGTAACTGAGAGTTCATATAATTCAAAGTTATTCAAAAGTTCGAATCATATAAACTATAACACACGAAAAAAAATTTTGGACACTCAACGTGTATACAAAAATGAGCCAAAAATTTTAACATGTCATTGGCCAAAGCCAAACGAGACGAACGAGAACAGTGTCAACCACTGCAAGCTAACAGAGAACCTAATTTCCCCAACAAGAACCCCCAACAAGAACCCCCAACTCTTGAGTAATTCTTGAAAAAGGCGATGAAGCTTCCACCACTTTTTCTGGAAAGTGGCTGCTACACGCAGACAAGACACTCACTGAAGTGTTCTTTTCGAAACTTTCAATTGACGGACGTCCTTATTTGACAACTGTGACGACTTTATTTTTTACTGTGGAAGTGACTGAACTGTTGCTGTCCTCTGACAACTGAGAGGGACGGCTGAGAATATCCGGGAGGACATTTAACCTGCCCGGACGATGCCGAATGTCCAGATTGAACTGCTCCAGTTCCAAACTCCAACGCAAGAGCTTCATGTTTTTATTAGCCATCTGCCGGATGAACTGCGGAGGCTTGTGATCCGTGTACACAAGGACCAGTGCGGACCCGAAGTACACACTGAAGGCTCGTAACGCGACCATCAGTGCCAACGCCTCCTTCTCAATGGTTGAGTATCGAACCTCATGCGCGAGCAGCTTCCTGCTGATGTAGCAAATCGGATGCTCCAGTTCTTCGTGTATCTGAAACAAGCAGGCTCCCACACAGAATTGAGATGCGTCAACACCAACACAAAACTGTTTAGAAAAGTCAGGAGGTATAAGAATAGGTCGAGAAGCAAGACGAGATTTGAAATCCACAAAGGCACTCTCTGCTTCCTCATTCCATCGAAAAGGAATCCCTTTCTTCGTTAACGCCGTCAGCGGCAAAGCAATGTCAGAGTAATGAGGTAAATAACGCTTATAATACCCTGCAAGCCCGAGAAACGATTGCACCTGCTTCTTATTGCATGGCCTGGGAAAACGCAACACCGCTTCCACCTTCTTTACCCGTGGCTGGACACCATCCACTCCAATGTGGTGACCCAAAAAATCCACTTCAGCATTTGCAAATACACATTTAGCTAGATTCAAAGTCAAACATGCATCCGCAATCCTACTCAACACCTTCCTCAAGTGTATCAAATGATCCGACCATTCCAAACTGCAAATGATTATATCATCCAGATATGCATCACAAAAATCATTCAATCCATTCAGAACTTTCGTAATTAATCTGGAAAATGAGGCAGGAGCGTTCTTCAAGCCAAAACTCATATATTTCCACTGATAATGACCCTTCGGGGTTACAAAAGCAGTCAACGGGACTGAATCAGGATGCATTGGAATCTGCCAATACCCTTTGGTCATATCCAATTTTGTCAAATAACGGGATTTTCCCAGTCGATCAATTAAGACCTCCACCCGGGGCATCGGAAATGGATCCGCTACGGACAACCCATTCAGTTTTCTGAAATCTGAACATAAGCGATCCGTACCGTCTGGCTTAGGAACCATGACAATCGGAGCCGCCCAAGGACTCTCGGATTCCTCAATAATCCCAGCCTTCAACAACTGTTCCACCTCTTTCTCCACCTTAGCCATCATCTCAGGATTCAACCTATAAGGTGATTGTCGAACAGGACGAGCACCTTCGACCAACTCAATCCTATGTGACACCATGTTAGTCTTACCCGGTGACTTACTAAAGACATGTGCAAAGTCATGCAAAACATCACGTAATTCATCACGACATTCAGCAGACACATTACATTGTAAGACTTTATCCTCTAAAGTCAACTCAGTCACGTTCACCTCCGTATCCACCAACAACACAGAAGCAATCACATCATCTTTCGACACATCATGCATCACATCCAAACGATCCACATATCGCTTCATCAAATTCACATGTACCACTCGTTCCGTTTTCCGTCTATCCGGCGTACATACCAAATAATCAACCGGACCCAGACGACGTAATACCACATAAGGTCCACAATACTTGGCCTGTAAGGGTTTACCCACCAATGGAATCAAAAGTAGCACCTTTTCACCTTCCTCAAAAGTCACAACCTTCGAATGTTTATCATAAATTTGCTTCGACTTAGCCTTAGCAACAACAGCATTTTCACTTGCCATGTGCAACCCAACACGCATACGCTCACGCAACTGCAAGACATATTCAATCACATTCTTTCCAGATACTTCATTTACAACATCTTTTGACAACCATGCCTCTTTCATTAACTGAAGCATACCACGCACATCTCTACCATACATTAAGTCAAAGGCAGAAAAGCCAGTACCCTGCACAGGAACTTCCCTGTACGCAAACAAAATCCAAGGGAGCATGGTATCCCACGAACCCGGATACGTTTCAGCCACCGCTTTCAACATATCTTTCATGGTACGATGGAATCTTTCACACGAACCATTCGTCTGTGGTCTATAAGGACTAGTCTTCAATTGTACAATGCCACATTCATGCACAAACACCTGCATCAAATCAGACATGAACTCAGTCCCACAATCAGAAAGTAGTTCTTTCGGAAAACCGAACATCGTAAACACCTCACACAAACATCTCGCAACATCCTGGGCCGTATGCGTCTTCAAAGGAAATGCAAATGGGAAATGCGATGCTAAATCAATCACAGTCAAGATAAATCTGTTACCAGTTAAGGCACAAACACTTAAAGGACCAACGATGTCCATCGCGAGACGTTCAAACACTTCTTGCATAACAGGCACACTAGGGCGCCCGTTAAGCCAATGAGAAAATTTTAAATTCGTAATTTTCTACACGGTACCCTCTGAAGTTGTTACACCTGGTCTGTGAAATAACAGAGTGAAATTGCAGAATTTTATGTTAATATTTACTGGGAGCTCAACATGACTAAAGTTTATGCTATATCGCAATCTTTCGTAACTTTTCCAGTTTCGTTGTTTACAGCATTTTGTTTCACATTGCACATGTTACTTAGGCCTACTATGTTGTTATTATTCTATTTAGACTTATTAATGTGTTTAATATTACTGCTGCTTAGGGTGGTTCCATCGACAATGGCAACGTCTGAAGTTGTTTCTTCTTTATTCTCCAACCCACCATTTGGTGATACGACTTATAGAGACTCTTTATCCAAAATATTTTCAGATTCCAAAAGTATTTACGACTGGCGCGAACCAGTTGAAGTTTAGATGATTGCGCATATTCCGGCAATTTCTTACTAATGAATAATGAACTACTTTGCTACTTGCTTTTTAGCATAAAATTTGTCTTGGTCAGTAAATCAATCAGTCAATCAATCATTCAATCAATCCGAATTTATATGTCGCCCCTTCAGCATGCCTATTCAGAGGCGCTCCCGGCCAAGATCAAGCAAAAAACAGACTTCGACCATTTTTAAAACTTAAAACAGTTTGAAAGGTGTCGAATAATCAAACTCCAGGTTGTTGGACCAACCACAGAGAAGGAATGGCTCTGCATTGTCAAAGTAAGGGTGAAAGTAACCATTGAGTCGCCACTAATAGCAGAGTGCAGTGCGCGGAGGCCTATGCAAGTGAAAAGTGGGAGGTAAAGCTCACGCAGATAAGACGGTGCCTGATAAGCATCGCCACGCAAAATATGCAGTCCTGAATGAAAATGTGCTGCGGGAAAGGAAAGGCTAAACAGTAAATTATCAAGTCAAGCTGCTACTCCAAGTTGTTTAGTTGGTAGTGCCGCTATAGGCCCTATGTTTTAAGACTTCCGAAAATGGCTTGTGCTCATTGTCGGAAAATTAGGTTGACAGCTCCTAAATTTAGCATGCCACCCCAACAATTCTGAAATCATGTTGGAGAAGGTCTTAGGTCCTTATGATACATTCTTGTTTTTCCAATATGGAGCAATCAAGTCGCTTTAAAGATTTCCGGCCCATTATATATATTATCAGGCCTCCTTTTCCACACCCATGTGCACAGAGGATGAGCAGATGACTAGTATACCAGGTCCCATGGAAGGACGAGGTTATTGAGTTTGCGGTGATGATTACTGATGAACTTCTTGAGCTATCTGCCATTTTTCTCGGTGACATTCTACCACATCGAGTATGTTTCCGCTATCCAGCAGCTGTGCGTCGGGCTTTATGATGGTCAAAGCCATTTACACATTCAAAATGGGGATGTTCCTCTCACAATATGAATCTTCACACGGTCTGCAGCCAGTGTCAACGAAATCACGGAAGTCTCGTGTCTTTCGTGTGGCGAACAAGTCTGGAAGTATCTGAAGGAAGTGTCACTCTTTGTGACTCAAATAATATTATAATACCAAGTAGGCCTACTGTTTCCAGAGCGCAGCGTCAACAGTTTCTCCCAAAAATGACACGAATTTGCTATCCAGAAGACGGAGGTTGCTAAGGTTGCCACAAACACGTTTAGTTTTCACTTCTAGGACTTTGCCTGAGTTGCTGGCTGGGTTTGCGCTTTTTGATGATCATTTTTAAGTGGATGAGAACAGACTCATGGCAATGGCCCTAAACGAAAATTCAGGTTCTGTGAGATCATTAGAACGAATCCCACGACTCAATGAACCTGTTGCAAAACAGGACTCCACAATATATTTTCGTCGTTAAAATCATTCATGACATTCTTTAGCTCTTTGGAACTGTCTGATGACTTTTTACAGTATCATCCAAGCTCAAAATTATAATTATTGGAGCTCGAATGTAATAAAAGAGCCACGTGAGTCTCAAATCCGTTAAAGTGGTTAACTGTATCGCTGAAGTTGAGTAGACACTTCAGTTCAAATTTTTTTAAACTCTTCGCCAGCACAGAGTGCAGAGCAAAGGCGGTGTTCTGGCTACAGGTCGTAGGGAAACACAAGAGGCAATGCTATGAGCCAACCAAGACGGAAACCATCTAGTTGGTAAAAATCGAATGACTGACAAATTCATCTGAAAAATGTTGATATAGGCCTACTCGGCTACATTTTCATGACATTGTTGTCTTCTAATTTTTGGAGTCAATGTCTTAAAACTAACAAAATTTCCAAAATTTACTCATTCCGACATGACTGGAGCAATATTATTTAGAAAATTAATTAAATTGCATACCTCAGAATTTGTGGTTGACTAGTATGCATTTATTACTAACTTTGCCGTGTGCCGATGTCTTGATAGTTTGATGAAAACCATTACGAAATTATGAAAATTTCGTCAGATCCGCGCCAGTCCTAAATATTTGAATTTTCTTATAATTTTTTAACTGTGGCCTACTAACACCTGGCGTCACCAAATGGTGGGTTGGAGAACAAACTTAAATCACTTTCATTTTTTAGAACCACCCTACTGCTGCTCTCTCAGTCAACAGTTTATCCTTGGATTCTTTCAGCTAGTTCATGTATAAAAATGAGTCCTTGTCATTACAAAATCACAACAAACAGCTAAGGTTTTAATCTTAATTTAAAAATAACTGGACCTGCTAAAAAACCACAAGAAGCACTAAGTTGTAAAGAAATTACATTTAAAGAGAACAGAAAAATGTAATGTTCACAAAAGGTTACTGTTTGTAGATTTTAGCTTATTATGGTCAATGTCCATACAGTACTCACAAACAGAGTAAAATTGCTATATCTATTAATTGTGCAATTAGCATTCTGAAATCTGCACCATCACTTTCATTTAGCTGCAACATGTTCCTTTTGTTAAAAAATATGCAATCCTTTTTTATTTAGTGTGCACACTGTTCTGCGCAATTGGGGCAATGATGCAGTAACTGTTGTATTTAGTGTGTCAATGTTATAGTTGTCATACTAAAGCAGCTGCAGTATATCTAAATCACTGAAAGTGCTTTCAGTTTTTTGGATTTAAAATCTTAGATTGATTAGTTAATTACCAATAGAAAGTATGTCAGAAGTAGCTGCTTCACGACTTGTAACAGTCACACGTATAGTTCCGCTGACATTTGGTTGATTGATACGGTATCAGAAGAAATACATGTGGAAGCAAGCTTCCAACTTACAAGCAGGTGTTGTCTGTCTTTTTCCATCGGCACAAGATTCTTGCTAAGACAGTCAGAGACAGTTCAAGGTCTGTTGTATGTAAAGTTCTTCACATTTGGTCAATGGCCCGTATCCCAACAACACTTGATAGGAATGCCATTGAAAAGTTGGAGGACATGTTTTATAGATGGAAGAAACTGAATAAGAACATGCATCGCAGAACTGAGCTAATGAAAGTACTATGATCGGAGATTTGGAAAAACTTTTGACATGTCACATACAGATGCTATGTCAATGACCACCATTGCTGAAGACAGGTTTTTCTTGGATGACCAACACTGTCCACGCATAGGCTAAATGGGTGGTGTAGACACAGCTCTGGCTAGAACAGAGGGCAGAAAGTTAAAGAGATTGAAGTGTGAGCATTATCTCAGAAGTAAAGAAGATGACAGAAAGAGAGCGAATATCACAGTTCAGAAAGATGATGAATTGACTTCAGAAGAATTGGCCACTATGGCTGCTAAAGTTGAGTCTTATCTAGAACCACGCTGCTCACATAGAGCTACCAAACGAGGGTCGGTTCCTGTTGTAACAGCAGAATTAAGTGCTGCACTTCATCGAGCCAATGTCAGCATCTGCACAGCAACACTTATTCTGGCTGAGACTGCATAGAACCTTGGACATGACATGTCTAGTTTCAACGTCAATCCTGAATCCATCAGAACAGCAAGACTAAAGTTTCGTCAACATACCGCTCAGGCTGGAAAAGCCATTTTCGAACCGTCCGTACCTCTAGTTGTACATTGGGATGGCAAGATGTTACCAGATATTGCAGGCAATGAGCAGGTTGACGCAGTCTTGGTATCAGGTTTGCATGTGGAGCAGCCTCTTGACGTGACAAAGCTTCTGGATGGTAGGGGGAAGCAACTAGCAATGCTGCTGTTTCAATGTTGCGAGAGTGGGGAATAGAAAATCTAGTCAGGGCCATGTGCCTAGACACCCCAGCTTCCAATATGGGCAGACAAAGTGGGGTTTGTGGTGTGAAGATTTCGAGCTAAACAAGAAATATGTTAACAGTCTAGTCTGGCAGTGGTAAATGGCAGAGTAGAGTGAGCTGTGTAGCTGATATATGACTTCAACACCTCCATTACAACAAGTGATGAACAGAAACAATTTCTCAAGCCACAGAGCCAAGTGCCCAAAAGCGAGAAAGTCACTACTTGTCGGTGATGATACAACAACAAAATACACTGACAACTAGACCCTAGTGACTTACAGCTTTAAAACGAAAATAAATGCTGCAATGTACTTTGTTGTAGCAGTATTGTTATTAGTATTCTGAATAGTTCAGTTTTGATTAGCATTTGACAGTGCTGTATTGATTTTGCATTGAAAATATTTGAATGATGAATAACTGTGAAATAAGTCAGAATAGCATGCTGTCGGATAATATTTCGCTAACTTCACATATGTTGAGCTCCCTCTAAACATGCATCCAAAATTCTTAAAAAATTACCTGGAACTTCTCTCATGATAGACAACAAAATGAGAGGGTACCACATAAGAAATTGAGAAAATATTTTTTAACGGGCACCCTAATATATATATATGTAGTTACATTTAGTTGCCACAAACAAATGTTCAAGTCCAATGTTGAAGCATTATTCTTTATTGTATTGTATTGCATTGATTGTATTGACACACATATACAATACACATGCACGGCAGCACGACACTTTGTACCGCGACAGTACTGTTAATCATCATCATCATCATCATCGTCATCATCATCGTCATCATCATCGTCGTCGTCGTCGTCGTCGTCGTCATCGTCGTCGTCGTCATCATCATCATCATCACCACCACCACCACCACCACCACCATCGTCATCATCGTCGTCGTCGTCGTCGTCGTCGTCATCATCATCATCATCATCATCATCATCATAGTCATCATCATCATTGTTTTCCTCCTTCCGGCCGCGCCTACGATGATGCCTTTACATGACGTCTCCACCCTGCTCTGTCCTTGATGATATCGATGGCATTCCTCATATCTATGCTCCTCTCCTCCAGATCTTCTCCTCCAAAATAATGTTGTCCATCCAAGTTTTCCTCTGGCGCGCTTTGCTTCTCCCTCCTTCCACATTGCCGTGCAGAACCGCAACTGGTGGTCTCCAGTCATCCATCCTTGATAGGCCTACATGTTCACGATCTTATCCACTATTTTCTCCTCCGATCCCAGTTCGTCACAGGTTTTCTCATTTCTGATCTTGTCCCTTCTACTTCTGCCCCAAATCATCAGCATCCAACTCATTTCGGCCACCAGCAGTCTCCTTTCATCCACTTTGCGCAAACACCAGCACTCCAATCCATAAAGCAATTCTGGCACCTCCAGGGCAGGGGTTCTCAAACTGAGGTTCGCGTACCCCCAAGGGTACGCCAAGCGCCGGTAAGGGGTACGCGAAAAATTCCAGAAATATAAATTTTCTTTGAGTTTATATATGGACTTTATCCATCTTTCTTTGATTAGCAGTGATTTTTCACGTTGCAGCATATAACAGCATCGTCATTTCTTTCTTTCACAACATATAAATAGACTCACATACAATGCAGTGCATGCAGCATATTTATGTTTAGGTCTATTACTATAATTTTGAAAAAAATAGGCCTTATGTATAAATGGTTGAAAGTACCAAAGCCAGAATATCTCAGACTATATATTATAGAGCTAATATAGCAGAGAGTTGAATTGGACAAAACAAAATTTCTGGTCGAGCTTTAAATTGTGTGATTTCTTTCAGCACGTCATATCTGGGTGAAACTGTTAACTATTCTTGCCATCAAAAACAAACATGGGGTAAATTTGCGTTTGAAATTGACAAATATTAAACCAGATATTGTAAATCTGTGCTAATCTGAACAAGCCTATGCACAGCATTATATGTTGGATCTTTCCTCTTTTTTGCAGGGGTTATAGAACAATTTTTCATTTAAAAATTGCTGATAAGATTAAATGATTCAAAACTAGATTTTGCTCCTTCATAGGGGCTTATAGGCCTAGAGTCTAATAAGCGATGTCACCAATGATTAAATGGACTTTTAGTTGTCACTATCAGAGGACATCACAATGGCATTTTTTCTGATCTGACTTTGCTGGGGGTACGCCATCATTCGATATTTTTGCTTGGGGGTACAATAAAAATAAAGTCTGAGAATCCCTGCTCCAGGACTCCATACGGTTTCATCTTGTCGACACGCCGTTTGATTTCCACACCTTGCTAAGGCGACCGAATATCGCACACGCCAGACCTATTCTACGTTTAATGTACTGTTAATACCGGATAGTTAATGCCGGCGACAATTAATCCCACGACATTTGTTGCCGCGCCACTTAGTACCTGTAGGCTATGACTACACGTTCACGTTCCACGTTGATCGCAAGATTGTCGTGTCTATCTTGCTCCACATCTATGAATAATAGAAGTTTTCGATGTTCTTAAAACCGCGAATTTTGTGATCTTTGGTACTTGGCTTGAATGCTGTGAATTTCCCAAAATGCCGTGATTTCGGGCAAATTTTGTTTCGGGACTTTGCTGCGATTTTCGCCAAGATTCACAAATGCTTCCGTGAATTAAGAAGATTTTCCACGAATTTTTGCCATTCCCCCTCCATGGTAGTAGATACCAACTTGATTCGAGCATATTGGAACTGGGAGATAATAATTATGGTTTGCTAATGAGCGCTAAACTTTAAGTAGTTTACTTAATATTTTCCCGGGGCTTACCTACTCGAAAAACAGACTCGCCCGATTAGGTGGGGGGAGGGGCATTTACTTCCTGGTCTTCCGCCTCTTACGCCTATGGTTCTCATCCAATATGAATTCTGACCTAGCTGTTTGATCGGGCCCCAATTGTCATTTCTAGGACTCGGTGGGCCCCTGTTGCATTGGGTGTTAATCAGGGTTCTGTCCTATGTCCGTTCTACTCATCCCTACACTTCTGGTATTCCCGCTCTTTCCCCCTAACCAAACTGCAACTGACCTTCTTTTCGATAACGATGCCCGAGTCTATGTCCACGGGTCCCCTTCTGCCTGATAAAAGTCCGTGAGCACGGAACATTAAGCTCTGATCGTGCCCTTGTAAGTCTGATCGAGGAGTAGCGGAGTAGGACGCAAGTGGTGGAGCAGTCGGTGTATTGCGAGATTTTATCCGGCAATAAAAACGATCCGAAACCTTCTGTCATTGGTCCACATGACATATGACGTCAGACAGCAACGTTAGACGCCACTGTCTCGTTTTCGTTGACAAATATGACCCGGGTTGCTTGCTTGCTGAAAACAAGAGGCGGGTTGTTTAGACTTTAGAGTATATTATTAAAATTTAATAGTGTTAAATAACTGCCAGAGTTAAGGGACAAGAGCCGAGAGATTATGTCATTTTGAGGATGGATGATCAAAGTGGTTAGTTAGTTGCAGCTGTTTCGATTCACAGAACCTGAAGAGACAGATGTAGGCTCTATATTTGCAGTTCAACGTCGCTGTGTGATAACAAAGCTCACTAGCGACGCCCTCCTTCTTTATCCAGGCATGGGACTGACATCTGCAGAGTGCAACCAGTGGGGGAGTTAGACAGATGTGTTTGAAATGTATGTTAAAAAATCACAAATTATATCCGTTAGACGCCCTGTTTTCTTTTATAAAGTTCCTTAATAATGAATCTTGTTCTCATTCAAGACCTGATGCATTTGAGGAAAGTTCATTATTAAAGAACTTCAGTCTTCATAGGTGTGTGGTTTTAACTTTTACACGTGATGAAGCTGAAGAACTGTTTTAAAATTAGTCGCTACTGTCGCAGCATTGAACATGTTTAGTCACACCTTGCTATTCTGATTTACCAGTTAGAGTCTTAGACAATATGCCGACTATGATAAATAATTTAATCTCTTGTCAAGCATAATTTGTTTCACATATTAATTTTTACACTGAATTACAACAGCAATGGTAGTGTTTTATGTGAGCTGCTGACTCTTGCAAGTGGCAATACGGCCAGTTATTCCATTCAAAAGACTATGAATTACATAATATTTTGTAGCTTAAATAAAAATAGCAAGGTTAGCAGAACTACAACTTCTGATTAGGACTCTAGGAGAAGCCTAATCGATTTTCCATTCAAAAGATAGCATACGCTCCGCAACGATACTTACCACCGCTTCGTCCCTTAAAATCACGTTATCTTTTAAATATACTTGCATATTTGTAATGTCACTACCCCACAATCACACTTACATGCGTGAATTACAATAGGTTTTGCACACCGAGTTATTATGCTGAATAAACAGAATATTATTGTCATTGTTATCGAGGTTGGTCAAGCCACCCGGATCGTATTTGTCAACGGATTAGATTTCGCGCGTAAGTCGTGCGAAATTGCATCCTAGCAGCGAAGTGGTCGTGGCCGGATAATATTTGTTGCCCGGATAGTATATCGCACTACACCGGCTCCCGCAAGTAAGCTACGTATTGTTATATCTGAACATTCTTTTAGACAAGCTTTTTTAATTCAGAAATGGTAAGGTAGAATTGACACGCAGATTTCATGACTCGCGCTAGGTAAACCTTTCGCTCAGCAATCTGAATAAGAAGCTGCAGTGTTTTAACAGGCTAAAGACACAATTTTTGTGTGAAACAGAATAATATAACATAACGTGTTTTTTATTTTGGCAACAACATAAAATGCAGTAAACACATCAGAATATTAGGCTACATTTCTATTTAGTTGTCGGTTCATCCAGAAGACCTAAAAGGGGCCATAGGTCCCGCAAGCCAGGGCCACCTGAGACTATTTGGTTGAGAAAGATACTGATCATGGCCAACCAATTACCGTATGTTAAAAACTAAGAGATAAATTCTATAGAAATTCGTCAATTGTTATACATGCAAATGGAGTAGAATATTTATGGCTATAGGACCTAAGTTTCGGTGGCAATGATTACTCACAATATTTTGTTTAAAGTAATTACTATAAGTTGACAGTAATCGGTTTAGGGTATATTTGAACATGATTAACCCACTATTAAGATGACTAATCTCCTCTGGTTTTAATATTTCAAATTTTGAAATTCAGTATTCGTATGGGCTCTATATGGCATTTTAACGATACATCTTATTGCATTCTTTTGGAGGATTACAAGTCTAGAAGGGGTTTGACTTATATGCTGAAGCCCAAACTATGTGGCAATAAGTTCGGTATGGGTGTATGAGAGCGTTGTAGAGAGTGGTTCGAATTTGTGAAGGGATGATTCTAGATAAGCGTGAAAGTACTCCTAGATCTTTTGCTGCTTTAGGTGAAATAGTATGTTCCCTCCAGGAGAGGTGTTGTTCTACATAGACCCCGAGAAACTTGGAATGCACTTGAGTAATAGGGGTATCAGAGATGCACAAGTTGAATTTATGAATTGAGGAGAGATTTTTCATTAGATCCAAAAATAATAAGCTTATAATTAGTTTTGTCCAGATTAATGGTTAGTTTATTTAATGCAAACCAATCAGTTACCTTGCCAAATTCAATGTTTTGTGATCAGCTTGTGCTGCTGATGAGGAGTGGGAGTAAACAATATTAGTATCATCAGCAAATAATATAAAGAAAAGGTCAGGAAAGACATTGGATATGTCATTGATGTAAAGAATAAATAATAAGTTTGTCTTTCACCTTTACAGTCGGTCCTAAGTTAAGTTCAAAATCCTCATCTTGATCTCCAAATCACAAAGCGGTCGCTCCCCAAAATATCTAGCAAATGCATTTCACCGGCCTCTTTCAGGCCCCTCTCACCGCTCTTCAGATAGATTTGATCGTTTAGTTCCTCCTACTAGAACGGCTTTGGCTCAGTCCCGATCTTTTACATCAATTGGCCCCTCTCTTTGGAATACTCTGTCCTTCTACTCGGTCTCAACTTCAAAACGATAATCCCTCCTCCTCATTTTCTTTCCTCAAATTCTATTTTTTCTCTGGTGGCCTTGCACACTGGGAGCGCCTCTGGTCGGTTCACCCTATTAGAGGCGCTTTATAAATGTGTTAATACAATACAATACAATAGAGGTCCTAGGATGGAGCCTTGAGGAATACCATATTTGATTGGCTTCAAAGGAGACTTAGTACCGTTACAACTAACCAATTGCATTCTATTTTCTAAGTAACTTTTGAGCCATTAGCCTATAGCTGGATATTTAGAATTCCATAAACTGATGATTTTCTCAGTAGGATCCCATGATCAATAGTATCAAAGGCTTTGGCCAGGTCGAGAAATATTCCTACAGAGTAGGCCTATTCATTTTTATCCATTGCATCTGTTATTTTATCTTGCATACTTAGGAGTGGCCTGTACATGTATGTTGAATGGCCAGCGGATTGAAAACCATGCGGTGAGGGAGGGGTAGCATGATATTGAATTTAGTAATATAATTATTACTGGGTCGCATATGCATAACCTTTTCAAAAACTTTTTAGAAGAAAGGGAGTACAGAAATAGGTCGATGCATTTGAGTTACAGGCTTCATCTCTTGATCCTGTTTTAAATAGCGGTACCACCTTTGCTATTTTTAGTGCATTAGGGTATACAGACCTACTCCAATTTTAAAGGAACAACTGATAATTTCAGTAAGTGGTTGACTGTATTATGCAGGAAAGGCTATGAAAGGCTATCGTTGGGTCTGTATCATCTATTCCTTTAACTTGGGAAGGATTAATTGAATAGCTTAATTGCTACAATTCGTCCATTCTTAATTCAGTAAGACTATCGTTGGGATTCCAGTTTTGGGGAGTCATATATTTTAAAAGTTAATGATTAGCGATTAACACACGGTAGCTAACTTGGAAATTGGGTAACCTACAGGCAAAACATCTCTTGCTTTTTAAAGTGTTTAAATGATTTTGTCTAAGGCAAGAGAGTAAATAGCGCAGTACCGTCTTTTGTGCGATAAATTGTAATTTCGGTTTAATATGTTAAATCGCACGAACTGATGGACATTTGACAACTGCACGCATTTAGCACAAGCACTCTTCACTGTCTTCAGTTGCGAAAGTCATGTCTATTATAACATGCGTGACATCTGACGAGTGGTGAAACGGTAATTTCTCGGATGATCGGTTCTATGGATGATTGGTCACAGGACGATCATGACCGACCTATGAACAAAAGGATTGACATAAAGTAAAGATTTCAATAAATATACTTATAATTACAGGATATATCCCCTCGCCCAACGTGAGTTTTGGCTCATTCCTGATCCGCCGGCTTTTCACTATGTTCAAGTCAGGCCCGCCCTGCTAGGGATCTATAGAAGCCTCTGATGATCCCTATTTTGTCATCACGTTTGTGACGATCGCTGTATTCTGATCGCGGTTTGGAGAGTAAACAGGAGCAAGTGCTTTAGTTTGAAGCACAAGTATGCGATCCAGCAAATGAAAACTTTACTAAAGCATAACATCAAGTGGCAGGTAAAATATCTCTTAAAATGTGTGCAGAAACCATTATTAATGTTGTATCCATTATCTAACTGTGAAAGTTTGATGACAACTGGATCTTTCAGTCTAAATTTCGCTGTGCCATTCGATACTTTTCCTATATAGCATTTCTTATCCGATTCACCGATGCTGTGTCCGCCCATCATTCATTTTTGCCAGCAAACGACAAATGCCTGCACTGCACTATAGCACGCGTAGGCAATAATTTATAAGGATTATAGCCGGTATCGTGCGACCAAATTTGCAAACTGAATCTCGCAACAGCTTTGAACAAATTCACGAAAAGATTTCGTCAGACCATAATCAACGATAATTATGAGTCGATTTTATTGTGACTCAAATTTTAGAGATAATTGCAGCCTCTGTAAATAGAACGTGTGCGTAGGCTTTTTTATGCAGTAACCTTGAGGTCATTGCAATCCGCGGAACCGCTCTGAGAAATTTTCACTTTATCGGCCATAAGGTATTCGTTATCTTGCATTCGATTATAGGCTGCTACTAGTGTGTTTCCTGACATCTGTCCGATTGTGCTACGTTTCCTACAAGGCAAAATTCTGCTATAAATACAGAAGATTTCATAAGGAGTTCACTTGTCTCTTCATCCTTCAACGAAAACGAAACGAAGATGCGTTCATTTGTCGCTTTATTTGCTGCTCTCAGCCTGTGTGAGTACTGAGTAATTGCTTATTCAACAATCTATGACCAGTAGTAGGCCTACTATTTGTATTATGGTGGCGTAACTGGCGTTGATACCAGAATGTCAGCGAGAGCGAAGGAGGCAGACGAACTACTAAATGTTAATAGCGTGTGGCTCAAGAACAATTGAAAGAACTAGGACAGAGTTAAGAAATTTTTAATCGCTTTCTACAGTAATGTTCTGTCTGTGTCGTTCATTATTTAGGTTTTCTCAATAGAAACCTCATATAATTTTTGAAATAATAACCTAATTTTTCATTTGATTTCATGAGAAATTTAAGATATGGTGTCAACGATAATCTTCTGACGTCCTGCTGTCATCAACGCAGGGCATTTCAAGTGGTTTATTTCATCTTTTCGATCCATTCTTAGGAGAGCCACACAATTCATCTATTGAAATAGATGATACTCAGCATGCCCGTATAACGGCGTATATTCTGTTCGAAAACAAAAGCAGAAATTAATGCACGACGACAAAAATTCTGAAGCTATATAAGTCTTAAGCGTGAAGTGCAGGATTGTCTTTGAAGATGAATTTCTATAACGGACAGAGCACAAGGTCATTGCCCATATCACCCCGGTGTCTCAGTGTCCATGACACCTCCATATCACCCCAATAGCAATGGTATATCAGATCGTTACTTTCTCACGTTTAGGAAGCACATGACGTGAAATAAAAGACACATTATACATTGTCAAATAACCTTTATTTAAAACTGCCAACTTAAACATTTTACAACCCAAAAGTACTTTTTTTATATAATTTTCAAAATCAGGGTTAGCTATTATAGAGAAATTGGATAATTTACAAAACAACGCGTATAAATCGGAATTTTACCAACGCGACATCAGACTATAGTTGAATGGTGAAGGATGAATGTGCATAGAGCTATGAACAGATAATTAGAGTTTATTATATTATCACATTATGCTGCAGAAGACCAGTGGCCATAACACCCAGGGTGTCCATAACTCCCCGGGTGACCCTACACGCTCCTGTCAACAGCAAAATGATCATAGTCGCCAATCTGAATGAATATTTTATGTTACAAGTTACAGGGTGTAATAAAGCTAACGCTAGCAGATACCGAGCAATAAAAACAGTAAAAAAACTATTAAACCTGTGCTTGGAATTATATCTTAGAGAACCGAGCACAAGGTCATTCTCCTACAATCTTATCTACTGCTAGCTGGGGCACCAGGCGTCACCCGTCCATCCGTCCCTCCCTCAACCCCTCCCTTCCTCGTTACCCCACCACCGCCCACCACACTCCGCCGGTAGGCCACCCATGAAATTTTGGCTTTCGGGAAAAAATTTCTTCCCCACCCCTCACCTCACCCCACCACACCCCACCACACTCCGTCCTCCACCGGTGTGAAATTTTGATTTTCTGAAAAAAATTCATTGCCCATACCCCACCTCTCACCCCACCCACACACCCCACGACGCCCCACGACACCCCACCACACTCCGACCTCCACCGGTACTCCACCCGTGAAATTTTGGTTTTCGGGGAAAAATTTCTTCCCTACCCACACCCTCCACCAAACACACACCTTGGCCCTGTTGTTTGGCGGAGGCGAGGTTCCCCATGTGTAAAATTCTGTGTAGTTATAACGTTTCAGGTGAAAAAATTTGAAACTATGCATGGCAACGGCTGGAAAAGTATGGAAAATGAGGGTTTTTGCCTCCTTCACTGGCCCCCTTGGTTGCAGAGATTCGCCGACCCCCGAATGACCTGCTCCGGGTCGAGTCCGAACCCCCTGCGAAGGATTGGGGTCGATTGCTCGAAAACCGTGGCCGTGTATAGCTAACACACAAACAAACAAACAAACAAACACCTAGACTTAAAAGAATGTTTTATTAGATACAGTGGGACTGAGGAGCGCTGGTGAGGTCGACCGCATCGAAAGGTTCCTTGGACGTGTCCTCCCATCCGATTTCCCTGAAGCAGACACTCTTGCTCAGGCTGCTGATGCTGCCCTCTTCAATGCTATAATTAAAGACAATGATCATGTTCTTCATAAATTTTTAACATATAGACCTCCTGGCAAATACAATCTGCGTCCTAGGCCGCATCCATTTGAACTAATCAGCAACAACAATAAAAACTTCATAACACGGATGCTATATGAAAACGTTTATTAGGCTTTATCGGCTGCTCTCTTCGTGCTCGTTAACTGTCGCGTTATGTCGACTGGCTATTTTGTCAATAAAACGAATATAAATAAATAAATATATATATAAACACGCACCTGTCAACAGCATAATGATCAGAATCGTCCTCACGAATATAGCA
Organism: Lumbricus terrestris; assembly: GCA_949752735.1. Classification (NCBI taxonomy): domain Eukaryota; kingdom Metazoa; phylum Annelida; class Clitellata; order Crassiclitellata; family Lumbricidae; genus Lumbricus; species Lumbricus terrestris. The sequence goes on from CATKHU010000157.1 coordinate 54,893, forward strand.
AAGCTCACTCATGGGTCAGTATCAAATTAAAAAGATTGAGAAAAATTCTGTCTTTCATAAACGAATGCTGTGAATTTTAGTTATTGGAGGTTAGGGTAATAAATAATTAGTGATAAGCTTAAAATCAAATTCGTACTTTCTAAAACAATAAATGTTGCAATACGCCACATAATCAAGACTTTACATTCATATCCGTGTAGGCCAGGCGAGGCCCCAGGCATTCATCGGTGGAGCTGGTCCGTCTTTCTTTATGAATGGTGATCAATACATCGTCAGTGGTACAGATGCGTCACCAGGAGAGTTTCCATGGCAACTGTCGCAGACAAGAGGAGGCTCGCACAGCTGCGGAGCTTCTCTGTTGAACGCAAACACAGCTCTCAGCGCAGGTCACTGCGTCGATGGAGCGTAAGTGAAAAGACGAGGACTATTACTAGGCATCTGGTCACGCACAACAGATAACGACTATAACTTGTGCATCGTTTTAGTTTGTATCAATAAATTATAAGTTGCCCATTGATTAGGCATAATTTATTGGTGGCAATGTATGCGTGCAATGAGTGCGAAGCGATAAATGAACTTAATCAGTTTGCACTGAATGCATTTTGTTCTTCAATATGAAACATTTAATGCTCGGCTCACAGCGAGAGCAGCTGCAGTAAAAGAACGCCGTCTTATCGATACATAATATATGTTAGCGTCGAAAAGTTCGTAATGGTAGTAAGATCATAATATTACGATTAATTTTTATTACCGCTATTGCTTTGAGTATAATGCCGCTTATGGAATCTATTGCAAATATTTACTAGACTGATATTCTTTAAAATTCTGATGCAATCTCAAACGTTTTACATCTTGCAGTCTCCCAGGATCAATCACCATTATCGCTGGCCTACATCAACGATCGGGCACGGCGGGAAGTCAGGAAGTATCCATTTCCGGCTACACAATAGTATGTTGACCAGTTCAGTGAAGAAACTTTCAACATTGAATTACTTTAAGGACATCGCGTTGCTAATGAGATTCCGTTTAACGTTCATGCAGTTATTGCGATGTGAAATAGAACATTATTGTTGACAGATATACATGTAGGAATTGACTCGCATGCAGTCTGTGGGTTTGTGAAAATTGTTTTGGTCATTGAAGTGATTGTTTTTGATAGAATGTTTAAGCTCAATCGACGCACGTAAGTGATTTTTGTGTGATTTGCTGTTAGCACGCAGACTACGATTCAGTTACTCTGGTTAGCTTTTCCAACGACATCTCCACTATCCAGTTTGCATCTTCCATTACCCTTGGAGGCAATATTGCAGTTGCTACCCTTCCAGCGGACAACACCAACGATTACAGCGGCCTTACTTGCGTCATTTCAGGATGGGGCCGCACAGGTACGAACGCCGATATTCTGGTCATTACATTAATACCACCAATCATCATGAATTTACAATACTTGCAACAAAGAGGCCAATGGAATATTACGGTACTGAACCACAGTAGGCCTATAGGCCCTATACGCAACACGTAAGGGGCCGAAGCCGAGGAGCCGAGAACACAACATTATTAATTTTGGCTACAGATGGTTGTTGACTTTTCTTGGCAGTGGCATTTCTCATCTTTCAGATAATTTCAGTGTCACTATTTGCCCATAGAATTGATGCATACATCCTTCTAAGTATGTGCATCGAGACATAGTACTACATACTTTGTTACAGAATTTGATGTGATATTTACTTGCTTGTATGCGCATTTGTCATAGCACCCATTCAAGCGAGTCGGGGTAAGAATGCCTAAACAGGCGGGACTTTAGTTTTGAGTGAATAGCCCGAGGAGTGATGGATAGAGGAGCCTTAGGAAGGTGATGCTGCAGGGTGATTGGAAAAGGTGGAAGGGGAACGTAAAAGAGAGGAAATCAGGAGGCAGGTATACTTTCGTGTTTATATTGTTGCGAAAATTTTATATGGCAAGGGTTCATGGAGAACTAGGTTTTAATCAAGATCACGTATACGTTTGTAATCACAGGCTCCTCCAATATCCTTCCTGATACTCTTCAGAAGGCCTCCATTCAAGTCATCGGGACCGATGAGTGCAATACTCGTCTGGCTGGCTGCATCGGATGCAATGCTTGGGAGAACCACATCTGCCTCTTCGACACGGCTAATAACATTGGATCTTGTAACGTAAGCTAATCTTGACGAATTTACTATTGCACTCATTATGCACAGAAGATTTTTTTTACCCATTTTCTGTTTCTAATCTCGAAGAGCTCCAATAAGAATTCTGTCTGATTCTTCTAGTGTCATCCTGACGGAGTGGATTTCGCATTTGATGGCAACTATCCATAGATTTCCAACTGTCTGCTGTTGCTCATTAATCGAATTTTCAATTAGGCCTAATTTTTTATTGGTCCGTTTGTAACAAACACACGATTTAAAAGAGCAAGGAAGTTCATCATTGCCAGTATAGCCAGCAGTGGCGTACTAAGGTTTCGCGATAGACTCTACTAGCATCCCGATTTAGGCTAAACTGAAAATTAACTTATTACAATTTTTTTAATTTTATCTCATTTGTCTTTATAACACATTTTCAATTTCTCCACGCTGCCAGAGAAATTTAAAAGTAGAGTGTTGGACAAAATTAATCCAAAAAGATCGTGTCATCTGCTAAACTAGGCCCATGAACCATGAGCCATCCACACTCCTACATAATCTCAAATAGTTGAATTAGTTTACTAATAAGAGCGAAACAATGTAGTAATTTGGGGCAAGTGTGAAGTGACTCAAGTTTACAGTGAGTCTAAAAGAAGAACCCGAAAATCTCGAAATGCTAATAATGTTCGTTTGCGCGCCTTTCCCTGCCATAAAATAATTGAGATACCTTGTGTGTCATGGGTGTTTGGATTACTTCCATCTCAATTATGAGCACCTATTAGCCATTGACGCAAGTTCGTTTCAAATTAGTAGGCATTAGCAGTAACCAGGCTATGCAGAGCCGTCTTTAGGCATAGGCAGCGTAGGCAGTTGCCTAGGGCCCCGCAGTCTTTGGGGGGTGCCGCGGCACTGGCGATTTTTTTATTTTTTACGGTATATTCTTTTAAACTGAAAGATTTGGAAATAATTTTGAATAATTATTTATTTCATTGCACTAATTCAGGTAGGCCTAATTCAAATCAAGGACTGCATAAATTTTATATCGAATAAAAAAATTCGATTTTATCGGCATTCTTTACTCTGTGCTTTGTAGTCTTTGTCTTTTAATCATAAGCCTAAGGGTCCTGATGTCTATGGGCTAATACTGGCATAGTGACATCTTTCGACTGAATGCTTTAACAACTGAAGAATTGTTGTGTTATTTATAGACCTAACTAGTCGTTGTGTCTGGTGTGAATCTTTTGATCTTAAAAATTAAACGATATCAAACTCTATGATTCCATGAAGCGTCAAAAGCTATCGGGTGCCCACAGTCGTAAGCAGAAAACAGAAGACATAAATTAGAATAAAAAGACAATACGGGTCGGTTTCCAATTATTTAAACAAAACTGAGACAACTTTATCTGTCAAAGTTATCGCCCAGTCGTCAGTTATTGCAGCCTAATTCAGACGTATACGCCACGCTCAATTTCGATAGTGAAGACCAGGGCTGGTTTAAGGCACATGCAAAGCAGGCAGTTGCCTGGGGCGCCAAATTCTAGTGGGGATGTCATTTGCACAAAAATGTAGGCCTATGTTAATAGCCTTTTTTCACTTTTAACCATTGTGCACTTAATTGAATTTTATCGTTTCAAATTAGTAGGCATTAGCAGTAACCAGGCTATCTGTAAGGCATTGGGTAAACTGAGCCATATTGGTGGATCCATAGACTTCATAGAGAATTCACGGTATTAGTTCTCGTAGTTTTGGTTCTTAGAGACTGTAATCGATTAAGAAACCCCATCAGGTATTGATGGCCGCAATTACCTGACGATGTGGTCGATTACATCAATCGTACGCATTATCGTTTACAGGGTGATAGCGGTGGCCCATTGAACTGCCCAGACGGTGTTACCAGGGTTGCCGGTGTTACATCATGGGGTGTGTCGAGTGGAGGTGACTGTCTCCAGACTTACCCATCCGTATACACCCGCACAAGCGCCTACTTGGCTTGGATCGCAGAGAACTCGTAAGAAGGAACCATCTCCTCAAGACATCGAAATTCAAGTCAACAAACATTTATCATTTACAAAAGCCAATTACTGATGGAATAGAAAATGAAGAGACAGACATCCGTGATCGCCTGATTAGAACTGGAAATATGGCTAATGACTTGTTGTAAATTGATAGAATGAATAAATATTAGCAACCTTCAAGAATTCTTATATTATTTAGAAATAATTGATTACTTAATTTTGTTATCTGATATCTGACTATAGGTTACCAGGTACGCGGTTAGCCGTCGTCGCTCGGGTTATTTCCATCTTCTTCTTTCTTCTTCATTGTCCATGGGCTGACAGCCCGTAGGTGTCCACTGCACACTTGACTACTCTCTTCCATGATTCTCTGTCCCGTGCTCGGTGTGTCAGCTCCTGCGCATTCATCCCACACCACTCGTCTATGTCCTGCAACCATTCTCTGCATGGTCTTCCCCTTCTCCCCGTTCCTTCCATGATTCCCGTTATTATGCTCTTTATCTTTATATATCATCACTCATTCTTTGGATGTGTCCGAATAGTTTCAGTTTCCTTTTCATTATGGTTTCTATCATATCTGATTTGCTGTTGAGTCTTCTTCGCACTTCTATGTTAGTTATTTTCTGTGTCCAGTTGATCTGCAGTATTCCCCTATAACAGTACATTTCGAAAGCTAATATCCTCTGCTTGTCCTCCTTTTTTAGTGTCCAGGTTTCGCATGCATACAATGCCGTGCTGAATACGCATGTTTCTAGTATTCTTTTCTTTATGCCATGTGACATTGTTTTACTCCTCCATATGTTGTTGAATCCCGCCATTATCCCTTTTGCTTTGTTTATTCTTCTTCTAATCTCCTTCGTGCAGCTGTTATCTGACGTTAGTAGGCTCCCTAAGTATACGAATTCTGTGACATTTTCAATGTTTTCTCGTCTAACCTTGATGTTCGTTTCTATTTCTTCTTTCCCAAATGCCATTGTCTTTGTCTTTCCGATGTTGATTTTCGAGTTTGCCTTTTTGCCCACTCTATCCAGCAGTTCCACATTCTCTTGAAGTATGTCAAAATTCTCCTCTAGGAGATCTACATGTACGTCATCCGCAAATCTTAGATTGTTAATTGTTTGTCCTTGCACCGATATTCCCGTCCCGTTGTCCTGTATCTCATCCATTACTCTTTCCAAGTATCCAATGAATTCAATGGGTGAGACTGGGTCTCCCTGCTTTGTTCCTATATACTGATTTTAAACCATTCACCTAGTATAATATAATAATTATCGTTCTCTCATCATGTACACTGCCTGCTCTCCTCCCGCGACGGCTTTTCTTTGACCTCTGTCTGTCGCCTGCGGTGGCTTTGCTGTGTGCTCGCTCTCCTGGCCCTTTGCGCTCATACCTGAAAAAATGTTGGGGTTTAACGACTCTTTCATTTCAAAGATGATCAGCGTCGACTCCACGTTTATATTGCGACCGAGCCACCCGCAGTATGTAAAGATCCGACCGGGGAATCGAACCCGCTCCGCCGGCGCGGCGAGCGGGCTACAACCCACTCGGCCACACAGGATCCTCGCGCTCATACCTCCTTCGCGGCGCCTTATATACAGGGCCGGGCTGAAGGGTATAAATAAGTGAATGTGCGGCCACGTGAAACGCCACAGTCTGCATTCTGAGAGTACCTGTCCCGAGACTGGATAAATGAGGAGGGCGACACTAATCATCTTTGAAACGGCAGTGCCGTTAAATACGAGCAAGCCATAAGAAACCCACAGCACGAGGTGACACACACGACACTTGCACGAGATGACGCACATGTGAAGCGCTATCGTTTCAACAAAGGGCATGGGCCCTACCCTACCCCTATTGGCGGCGGCAGATGCAGAATTTTTTTAAAGTGGTTATAATTAAATGTATGTAGCCGACGTGTATAAAATGTCCATGTCACTCACTCTTAGCGCCGTTTTACATCTCTTCTGCTTTTGATATGGTGGAGCATGAGATTTTTGCTTCAACGAGTGTAGCTATCCTGTGGCCTGTCTGGTGTTCCCCTTCATTAGTTTGAATCCTACCCTACTGACCGCTCGCAGTTGGTTGGCCATGGAGAATCCAGGACTGAGTGGGTTGGGGTTAAGTTTGGCGTTCCGCAGGGTTCGGTGCTTGGCCATTTCCTCTACAATTCTCTTCTGACGTGACGCTTTCATTTACAACACACGGGGTAAATGACCAGCTTTAAGCAGATGCTGGCGAGGTTTTTGTACATGGTATACCATCTGACCAACTCTCCGTGTAGTTCATTCTATTGATTGCCTTGTTTCTGATCTACGCTGTTGGATGACGGCTGATCGACTCCATTTAATCGCTAAAAAATTCAACTGATCTGGATTGGTGCTAGGCAACAGTTAGCCAGACTTGACTTTCAATTACCGACTGAGAAATACCCTGCATACACATTATTCTTCGTGTGTCCGTAACCTGGTGTAACAGTTCACTGCTCCTTCAAGTTTATGGAGCACATAATCTGACCTGACTCGCTCTTGATATTTTTTCAACTGAGGCGTCTCAGAGACATTAGACGATCAGTCTTCCTCTCAGTCATTACTACCATAGTCTAAGCGTTTGTCTGTTCCCGCCTAGACTACTGCAACTCACTTCGTATGTCATGTCATACCATGTCAGAACGCCGTCCTCGCTTCACGACGATTGGCTACACGAAGGATCGTAAGTGTCCCAAAAGTTTCCAGTCACGAGCCGCGTTCTGCAGGAGTGTGCCCACAAGACCAGTCCATTGCGAAATGTTGTCTAGTCACGAAATCCTCGGTCTACCTCGTTCTCGGACATCTTCCACGAGACCCATCATCAGATTGCTCTCGATGCTGTCGTGTGGCTGTCTTATGATGTGACCAAAATATCGCAGTTTTCTAGCTTTGGTTTGAGCTTACAGTATACCTTTCTGGCCCCTGCTGATTTGTACGCCCGGTCGTTTGTTATGATTTTTGTCCACGAGATTTTTTAGCAGTTTACGGATGCACTTATTCTCAAATGCCTGAATTCGCTTTTCTTCCTCCTTCAGGGTCCAGGCCTCGCACCCGTACGTCGCTATATACTGGCCACGCCAATGCCTTCATCAACAGCAATTTGGTGTTGTTGCTGATGTACTTATTCTTCCATGGCTATGTTAGCTTGGTCATAAACGTCATCACCATTGCAAGCCTTGATTTTACGTCACTCGCACAATTTACATCTTTAGTAACCCTACTCCCTAGGTCATCATCATCATCCACCATGAGCCGTGTGCTCGTAGGCGTCCAATGCCAACTTCGTCCTCTTCTTCCAACCGCCTCTGTACTGGGCTTGATATTGCTACATGTTTAACGACATTATCATTTCAAAGATGATTAGTGTCGCCACGCCATTTAGGTCCCCGTGGACGGACCGTGCTAGCCGGAGATTTTGAATCTCTGAAATAGTCACCTTCGGGAAGCGAACCGCGGCCCGCACGCTCTCTTTCACAGAGTCGCGTACAGACGCGCGGCCAGCGCTCTTACCGATGCAGCTGAGCAAGCCGGGTTTAAGATCTTTTGTAGTGAGTCGTCACACCAGTCCTCTGTGTCCTCCTTCCATTCCCGATTAAAATTATCGGTCTGCCTCTCCTATTAGTTCCATCCGTTAGCCTATTTTGAAAACCAAAGTCCTAAGTTTTCTGTCGTCCGCCATTCTGGGGATATGACCGAAAAGCCCCAGTTTGCGTCTAATGGCCCTTTGTAAGATCGTTTTTGCTCTATCCACTCGCTGAAATATCTCTTCGTTTGTTATTTTCTACGCCCATTTTACTCGTAAGATATTTCTGTAGCATTTGTTCTCGAATGCCAGGATTCTTCTTTTTATCGCCATAGAGCGCTGTGCTGAAGATCGTGGCATTGAGGGGTATCCGGTCAATACCGCGCACACAATACCGCGATGCTCACTACCGCGCACGATCGTTACCGCGCACGATCGTTACCGCGCATCTGTTGATTCATTGATATTAGCATGAGAGTATCCTTTTAATTGCTCATTGCTGTTAGTAGGCCTATAAGGTTGTCGTATATTTCTCTGTCATGCCCTTTCGAATGCTGATTTGAAATAATGTGTCTAATTCAAAGTTGAAGGCATGCACAAACAAATCTAGCTGGTTGGGAGAGTCGATCGAATACGAGTTTGAAAGCAATGTTCGGAACCACCTTCTACGATAACATAATATAAAATCAACAGATGCGCGGTAACGATCGTGCGCGGTAACGATCGTGCGCGGTAGGGAACATCGCGGTATTGTGTGCGCGGGTTTGTGTGCGCGGTATTGACAGTATTGAGGACCTTAATCTTTGTTGCCATCTTTATGGTGCTGCCCTCCATATTTTGTTCCGTGATTTGAGGGCTGTGCAGGCTCTTGCTAGGCAGGTATTGACTTCTGTTTCGCCATTCAAATCGAATGTGAAGTTGCTGCCTATAGGTAGATGAAGCTTCCCACGTTTTCTATATCGACGTCTTCTATTTTTACAATGAATTCGCTGGTCTCATGTCCGAATATCATGGTTTTCGTTTTCTTAATATTGATGGAAAGTCCAACTTTTTACTTCTTCGTTTAGTAGCTATGGGGAGTATCCCAGTTCCGTTCTGTCTTATTCTACGAGGTCCACATCGTCTGCAAATCGTAAGTTGTTAATCCAGGTACCGTGTTCTGCTATTCAACTCTCTCCTTCCTGATATTGTCCATTGGCGGCAAAACAAAAAGGTCTATGCAATTGCTTTGTGCATTTCAGAAAGCTTTTGACAGTGTAGACCAGGAAATCAGCTGGGTCACGTTACAATCATACGGAGTAGGCTAGATAACAAACTGGTGTAGTTGCTCCGAGACATTAATGGAACGTCACAAGCAGCGGTAAGAATAGATGGAGAAGTAGGACAGTGGTTCAACACCAACAGACGGACCAGGCAAGGAGACCCGATATCACCAACAGTGTTCATAGCAGACCTCGAGAGAGCAATGGACAAGATCAGGGAAAGAGAGAGCGGAATAGCAGTACACGGCACCTGGATTAACTCTCTTGCTTTCTTAAGTAGGATCTTAAGGTTCACAATCTGGTCTCTCGCATCTCTTCTTGGCCTAAACCCCATTGTTTCTGAGCAATCTCGTCATCGAGTTTGTGTTGCATACGACCTTGTATCACGCGCAGCAAAATCTTGGTTGCATGTGAAACCTGTGCGATTGTTCTGTAATTTTCACACTGAAGGGATCATCCTTTTTGGGAAGCGGGATGAGTGTTGATTGAGTCAACTCTTCTCGCCATTTTCCGGTCTCCCATACTTCCGTGCATATCTCGTGTAGTTTGTTATCTCTCCTACAAACCTTAATTAATAGTTCTGCCGCCACAGCATCCGGTCCTTGTGCCTCTCGTGATGCCGACTTCATTATTGCTCTTCTGATTTCTTCCTTCAACGGTGGTGGTCCCTTTCTTGAATGTCAATTTCTACATTCTCGTCTTCTTCTTCATCGTTGCTCGCAGTATTCGCTCCATCTCTGATTTACCTTCTCGGGTTCCACAATTCTTGCCTGTGGGTGGCATCTTTAATGGCCGTGGTACGAGAGACAATGAACCAGCGAGCCGCTTCACTGTTGGGAAGACTGGCTGCTGTTACCTTATTTCTCGTTTGCTTCTAATTCACGACACATTCTTTTTTCGTAGTCTTTTCTGTACTCGCCTCGTAGTGTTTTGTATTCCATGGGTGATTTTGCTTTTGGTTTTGCGTTTCTTCTCTATCAAATCGAAAGTGTATTTTGAGATTCAGTTTTTGCGCTTATGGTGGTCTTTACGTATTGTCGCCTTTGTAGCTTCCTTCGGTGGTCGCCATAGTTCGTCTGTTGTTCTCGGTGCGTCTATTTCTTCCAATTCTTTAAAGCTGTTTGTGACTTCCAGTTGATAGTGTTGCTCAACCTGGTAATTTTGGAGTTTCTCAAGATCCAAGAGTAACCGTTTGCTCATTCGCTTCTTCTTGAATCTTAATTTCATTGCCAATATCACCAGGTTGTGATCGGAATCGCAGTCTGCGCTGAGACAAACACGTGCATTATTGACCGATTGCCTCCACTGCTTTTTTGATCAGTAGGCTATGTAATCGACTTGCACTCTGGGGAATCGGTCTTCCAGGTATAGGCTACCCGTGCCTGTTGTGCAGACGAAAGAGAGTACTAGCGACGACCAATCCGAGTTCTGCGCAGAATTCCACCAATATTTGTTCTCTGTCATCTCATTTTCCATGGCCATATTTCCCAAATACACGGTCTGCGTCCTCACCTACTCTGGCATTGAAATCCCCAGTAATCACTTCGTATGTGTTTACCGTAACAGCGTTCTTCTCATCTTCATTCAGTCTTAAATGCTCCGGTTAGGAGCAGTCAGGCTCCCTCGCTTTGCGGATAATATAACATAATATGCTTGAAGTCTTGCCCTGGCTATACCTTCCACTGCACGAATTCACCACAAGATCCTCTTCTTCGTCTCCAAATCACAGCTGCTAAAATGCCCTTAAATAGCTATCAAACTATATGCAGAAGCAGCTATCTGCATCTTCATCTCGCTCAATATACGTTCTGCTGATCGTCTTGATCTTTTTGTTTCTAGGACTAGGACACTGCTCTTCCCCAACAACGGGCTTTTACTGCTGTTGGTCTCTCTATTTGGAATGACCGTCCTCCCGCACTAAGGGCTAAATTAATTACTCGTTTTTTCTCATCTGTCTCTCACTCTTTCCACCGAAGTTTTTCGTGCTGAGAGCGCTTCTGAATAGTCAGTCTGCAAGAGACGCTATATAAATTTAAGTACACAATACAATACAATGAATTATGTGCGTAAACATTGTTAAGGCGCCATATTATGGTCCTGCATCAAACTACCATTGACGACAGTACAGAAACAACAGACCGGAATTTATTGTCCATATGCAGCTGAGCAAGATGAGGGAAAATAGCCCAACATGTAAAATTCGTGTAATGAAACATTTAAACAGCGCCACATAATGAGCAAAGCAAATGAAATACACGCTGCCCTAGCCAGTGTTCGCTTTAGCTAGATCTACTCTTAAAAAGTAACCGGCCACAATAACTATTTAGGTTACTGGAAAGCAAAACTTAAATAGTTACTGTAACCACTTACTGTTACTAATTACATTGTTGACAATTAGTTACTGACTACGGTTACTTGCTCAAAGCAAATATAAAGTTAGTGTAATTACCACAAACAAATAGTTAAGTCTAATTTTGCAGCATTGGTCTTTATTGTATTGTATTGACACACATACACATACACAAACACATACGTGGAACCAACTAACAGCCTCCCAAAAGGCATAGGCCATAGGCATTCATTCTAAAGACAGTCAAACAATAGCCATGTCCTACTAAACAGAGGCAGATTTCATCTCTGCAGTTGGCAAATTCAAGAATTCTATTAATCTAGCCATGCAGATAATTATGTGAAACTATAAGCATTTTACAATACAGTTGCTTCTGTGGGGGAACATAATGCACAGGGAGTTTGACAGGTTACAAGGCTTCTAGTTTGGACTCCGCAGCATTTGACATCGTCGAACATGAAATTTCGTTACAACGCCTCGAAACTTCCTGTGGACTCAATGGACAGGCCCGCTGACAGAAATTCCGTGACAGGCCCTAAAGGCCTAAACTATCTTTAGGCTTTTTGAGCAAATTTAAATAAAGACAACCAGAAAATAATAAGGAAAGCGTACGTGTGTATGAATGTAGGACATTTCCTACATTTTGATTTTAATCAGTACTACATGTTTATAATTTAATTTTCAAATCGTTTATAATATCCCGGTAGTTCTTCATTTTGTCTGCGAACCTTAAAAATGCACCTCGGAAATGCTTTTTCTTCATCGCCTGTAAAATTGTCCGGATGTCTTGGAGGACCGTTTCTTATTTTAGTAGCCTATTATAAACCTCAATCACTTGTCTAGACACGGACTCTGGTGGCAGTGCCAACATTAAAACCCGGCGTTTTTACAGTTCGTATAGTTTCAGCATTTTCTTAAGTCTTTTTTAAAATTATAATGTCATCTTATGGAATTACGATACAAACACCACAAACTTAAATTTTCATCCATTCGGCATTCATCGTGCACGTTTAATCCAATAGAATCGACCGATGTAGGCCTATAGCCTAGTAGGAGTGATTACGGGCTCTGATTTGACTTCTTTTGAGATTCCGAATTGGGTTTGTGTGCGACTACCTACTTTGCTTTTTAGAATTGGTTAACTTTTAGTTTTTCGTTTCTGTGCTTCAGATTAATTTTTGTGTTTAAATCCTATCGTTACGAAAGAAATTTATCATTTGGATTTGTTCACTTCAATGGCGGCGCTAGGGGAGGGGAGGGGTAGGTGGTTAAGACCCCTATAAAAGGCTAAGCCTCCTAAAAAGGGCCATCCGGGTTTTTATACATTTAAAAAAATTTCGACGGACGAAAATGGAAAATTTCAAAATTTACATAAGATTTCGGCCGATGACTAAAAAGTAGGTCGTCAGAAATTTCGGTGGATGAAAATGGGAAATGTCCACGAGATTTCGGCCGATGACTTAAAAAAAAGTCGTCAGAAATTTTGGCGGATGTAAATGTAAAATTTCCTCCGCGAGGCTTTAGCCCCCCAAAACTGAAATCCTGACGCCGCCGCTTGTTCATTTTATGATCGAAATCGGACAACGCATAATTTAGCAGAAGCGTGTTCCGAGACGGTAGTGGGCGCATGGGCGCCGACTCTGCGAGGACCGTGAGTGCCCAGCGCCACCAAAAATTGGCCATGCGTGTCCCACATATGCATGGGCACCGCGAGAAATATCCAGCAAGAAGTGACTTTTAATATATAATAATATGATGCCTATCGATATAGATCTATTATATCTATCCATAAATATTATCTATAAATTGACCTTGCGTCTTTGAAATATTTTAATCTCAGTTAGTTTACTTTTCTATCACTCGAGTTTTGCTCCATCCGGAAGATTAAATTCTGTTGGGTCCTCAGGTCTGCAGGCAGAAATCCTGTCAACTCGATCCGTTATTTTTTTTATTAGACCTACCGACTTTTTGAATGACATCGTTCCTTGTTATTGCACATGCTCAATCAAGGGCGGATCCAGGGATGGCAATCCGGCCATGGCCACCCCATTTAAAAAGTGCACAGGACGTGGCCCCCACATTTGGTTTCAACAAGTTTTTAATCAATGCATAGAGACAAGGGTGATCTGATGACTAATAAAAGGTCATCACTTATTTTGGCAGGAAAATTTAGTATATTTTCTAAAAAAGTCATCAGATTTTTTCTGGCGAAGATCATTTAAAATTTCTGTATCCGTCCCTGCATGTGCCAAATACGTTCCTCACTGCGCAAGGGTAGCCTATGCCAGGGGCGTAGCCAGGAATTTTTCATGGGGGTTTTATGCCAGGAATTTTTCATGGGGGGGTTTTTATGGCCGGAAACCCTGTTTTTTGCTATTTTTTCTTACTTAAATGGAAAAATAACCTTAAAAAATCTTTTTTTCGGAGTCAATGGGGGGGTTTTAACCCCCGAAACCCCCCCTTGCCTACGCCACTGGCCTATGCCTACCAGCATCACAAAAGCGGGATATTGTCTTGTCTACGTTAACAAATCAGCCTTGATAAAAATGCCTGCAAAAATTACTTGAAAGAAGTCATTCAAATAATAATCTCAATTGGTTTCAAGTTCCGTCTTTTAAAATTAAATTTTTCTGCTGTTCTAAGTGCTCTATGTCTATGATCTATCTGTCCAGTGTCCACTGCAGGGTTAATTTTGGCTCACGGAATAGTGGCTAATGCACACAGAATTGTTTGATATCTTGAGCAAAATTTGAGCTTTTGACCTAATTAACTGACGGAATTAATTAGGCCTAACTAATAATTAAAATAGTTTTTTTAAGAGTTTTTCTCTATTTCGCCAGATTGCAGACTCCTTCGGCCGCTCTTTGGGTCTTCCCCAAAACTGGGGCCAAGTATCCGCCTGTACACTCAGGTAATTTCAATAACTCTTCTAACAAAAGAGGTCGAAAAACGTTTACGCGCTTACACACGGATTTCATGACTCTCTTTGGGTCAACTCGGCGCCTGCAGTGTGAGTGGGTGACGGGCGTGTTCTTTGGCAAAAACCTGATATAGACGAATGGACGGATGCTTGAAATTTAAACAGTAAGCCCTAGCTGTTGTAGTTATGTGACAATACAATTAGGCGATTATTTAAAACGGCATAAATTTTAAATTTTTTAAAGGCTAAGTCACATAAGTTATTATAGGCTGGGCCCGCCACCCGCAATCAACATATTTAGATCAAATTCAGACCTATGCTCACTGCTTTGTCGCTGATGCAGTGTCCACTGTCCACTGTATCTTTAATGTCCAATGCCATTGATGAGAATGGCATCTAATCGTTTGTTACTAAATCCCTCTAAAACTCCACTCATCTGGTTTGGTACTCGCAGGATCCATTGACCTGCACTTAATAGCAGCAACTTCCTCCGATATCTCGTTCTCTCTCACAGTGCGAGACCTTGGAATTACTTTCGATCAAGAGCTCAATTTCTCAAAGCATATCAATTTGGTCACTCGTAGTTGCTACTACCAGCTTCGGCAACTCCGAGTTGTTTCAAGATCCCTCTCTCATAGCGCTACTCTGACACTTGTCCATGCGGGACCCACAACAGAAAAGGCTCGGCGCTGTCTGATAGAAGTGTGAGCTCGCGGAATCAAAAGCTCCCCCGTTGCCACATAGTGAAGAGCTCGACGGGCTGCAAGGTCTGAGACAGGTCGACAAAGGCTAGACAAGTACGACCTAGCGCAAGAAAGACGTCATCACCAAACAAGTGCAGCAACTCGTAGGAGATGCGCTGTGAAACAGGGAGCCAGTGAAGAACGCCACGCATATAAGCATAGACGGAGGCATATTTAGGAATGCGGCCAATGAGGCGAACAGCCGAACGAAGAACTCGTTCAAGGCGCCCAATTAGTCCAAGTGGCAGACCCACAAGTACCGAACTGCAACAATCAATTCTACTAGTGACAAAGGCATGTGCAAGAGTCATAGAGATATCAGGGAAAGTTGCTGTTATTAAGTGCAGGTCAATGGATGCCAATTGCCTGCGACTCCCAAACCAGGTGAACTGAGTTTTAGAGGGATTTAGCAGCAAACGATTTGATGCCATCCATGATACTGAGGCTGATACGAGTGAACCAGATGTTATTTCTTATAGGGCTCCAAACGCTCCGCTTGCCATTCCCAGAGGTCTTGAGATCTCCGGGGTTGCTGTGACAGAACTCATGGGTGAGCAAGCCCAAATAGTTGAAGCCCTCAACACACTCGACCGTCTCCCCTCTACCATGTTGATGTTGCTGATTATTTTGATAGGATCGATAGCCTACAGTTGAACTAGTTTAGGCTTGTGGACTTTTGCACAGCTGCTTCCGTCAGCTTATAAATATTATCACCTATGGGACGTGTTTCTGACCATAACCCTGACCCAATACTGTCGGCCTAGACCAACATACATCATGGCCTTCGCTTTTCTGGGTCACAAATAGAGCAATCACATGAAAACACCACGCACATTCTTGATAAGAATTATCTCTCAAAAGATACAATAGACTGCATCTAATATCGTTTGACGATCGGTCTATTGCTATTTATCACGTTTTATATTTCTTATGATAACAGCCCATGCTAATCAATTGTGAACACTCTATCACTTGGCACCTGCTCGATCAGATCTCGAGGAATGTATTTATGGTGTTCATATTATTTATAGACTGTTCCGTAACCTCGCTCCGGTTGAGACTGCACAGCAGGTGCATCGGTTCTTGGTTTTCTTGCAGCCCACGATATGTACGCGTGTGCGCGTGCGCGTGCGCGCGCGCGCGCGAGTGTACGTGTGTGTGTGTCGCTGCTTCAAAAACATCCATTAGCTTCATCAATTTAATTTGAACTTTGTTTTATCATTCCGGCGGTGACAGGGGAGCTAGGGACTAAACCCCCTAAATGTGACACAGCCTCCCTAAATGTTGAAAATGTCCATAGCGGTTTACCTCGTGATAAGGAAACTAGACACTGACCAGCAGCAGCTAAATCAGCTATATCATCATGGCGTAGAATGCTTTTGCTAATAGAACACACCGCAGATAATTATGTCAAATATGTCGCCGACCCGTGATGAGGTGATGTGCACCATGTGTGGCCCGTCGGCCTGCTGAAGGGCTACACGGTGGTCCTATGCAACTTCATTGGCAAATGGGGGTGTTCAATTAGCACCAGCCCTAATGGACAGAGACTTAGTGGCCAGGCACGGCTCCCGAGACCACGAAGCCTGTGGTTAGGGACGGAGATGCTTATGTGCCTCCAATATTTCAGAAATAATTCAGAAACATCATTATAAATTTCGAAAATATTATCCACTCTTTATCCATACTGAGCAATTTTGTTACGAAAGCACAAAATACCAAACTTGCAGTTTGGAATTTCAAAAATCTAAGCAACGTAGAGGAAACATACAACTCTTAGACCATATCTTTCAGCAATGAAATTGTGAAATTATTTTTGAAATGACAGCGTCAATGTTGTCACTACAGTGAAAGCCTAGACATTAAAAAATGTAAACAATAGGAGGGGCATATTTGAAGTCATAAACCACGACTTTCAGCACTGAAATGACGAACCTTTTCGATAAAATGACAATTGTATGCGTACTTGCTATAGCGCCCCTTCAAGCTCTCCCTACTCAGAGGCGCTCCCGAATGCAGAGCGGACACTGCATCGGAGTTTCACGCCGAAGCGCTGAGCAATTGTGAGTGAAGCCTGTGAAGGACTTGCCCAAGGTCCCTACGCGGCGAGGTGGATTCGAACCTCGAACCTTCCGGCTTCAAGGCAACGACGCCACCACTAGACCACCGCGCCCCATGACAAGCTACATGTAAAATGCTACCATTGCATTGTGGAAATTAAAAAAGTAAACAATGGGGAGGTGACTGAAATCTTAAACCATGTGTTTTAGCAACGAAATTTGAGAAAGTTTGTCGAGATGACAGCTTAAAATGTTAGGCTACCATAGTAATTTGGAAATTTCACAAATTGAAACATTAGGAAGGAATACTTCTGAAGTCATTAGCCACGACTATAAGCAATTAAAATTAATGATAATCAATTTCGCTGAAATGACAGTCTAAAATGCTACCATTGTAGTGTGGAAATCAAAACAAATATGATAATGGGGAGAGGCATATATTGTCCCTCCAACCATCCTATAGGCCTATACAGAATTCGTTTTAAAAATTGAGAAACTATACATTTTGGGGTTGAACCCTCAAAACCCCTAAATACGACATGCCTCTAGGGTTTTCCTATACCCAAATGACAAGAAAAAATTTCTACAGGCCTAAACATTTAACGTAGGCCTATGGTTATGGTAAAGACAAAGCTTATTTCTTTTAAAATAAAACTTTGACTTTGTTTTCCTGTAGGCTAAGTTTGCGAATCTGCACAATGGCTTCTTTAAATTTTCATAACTTTATCGTTCTTCATAAACAGCTACCACACAAGAGCCTGAAACGAGCTATAGTCGATGTCACCAGCGTTGGTTTTGGGGCTCCGCCACAGACCTCGTTGGGGAGCTTACGACGCTCCTTCAGACCCACTGTCGGTATACGAGCCTCGTGCCTTCGGTACTCGCAGTTTCGCGACATCGGCGCTTGGCAAAATGAGCGCCGCGAGAAATAATGAGAGGGAGGAATGGCTTAGGGCATCAGGACCCAAGCCGCGCCGCCATTGTTATTTACAATGCTCGAACCCGACAGATGGACGGACATAAACATGTATATCACACCTAGGCTATCCCAATGGATAGCATAAATACGCCCTTACCTTTTGCAAAGGAATATTGATTAAGTGAAATGAAAATCTCCTGCCGGTTTCCTTCAAGTTCTCAACTTAAAGCCTATTGGGTCATATTGATCTTCTTATTATCGTTCACACATACTAATGTCTTCCTGAAATTTGCGCGTCAGGAATCGGGTCGCAAAAAGCAAGTTAGAATGAGTTCAGTAGATTTGCCTGACAACAGCACGGCGGTTGGCTGGCGCAAGTAAAGTAACGAAGTAATGCAAGTGCGTTCATAACAACTAGCCTCTTACTTATCTGTCAGAAAATAACGTGAATTACTTATTATTATAAATAGATTAATAATTTGACAATCTCTGTGGGTCCCTATAGGTTAGGAATCAGGGATGTTTCGTCAAAGGACGATTCGCCAAGGACTGTTCGTCATAGACTGTTCGTCAAGCGGACGATTCGTCACAGGACGTTTCGTCCACGGACGATTCGTCATGCGGACGGTTTGTCACCCGTATTGTCCGTCACACACACTCTGAGTTGGCAATGGCCAACAATGTATAAGTCCAGTGGCGGCGCCAGGATTTAAGTTTTGGGGGAGCTGAATTTTCGGTTAACAAATTTTCGTTTTCGGTGGCCAAAATTTCTAATGACCTTTTTTAGTCATCGGGTCGAAATCTTGGAAAATGGTCCTTTTTCATGTCCGCCCTACAGCTATCTGGCAAACCTCGTGTGTACCTTTACAGTTATTTTAGGGGGTCTAAAGGGGGTCAATCGTCGAAATATTTTATTTTTACATGGGAAAAAAATGGATGGCCTTTTGGGGGGCTTAGCCCCTAGCCTCCCTAGCGCCGCTACTGTATGAGTCCCCAAATGCCCTCGACTATCTGTGTAGCGACCATCCCACATGGAGTGCTTTTATTAGCCCACAAGCAGTGTTTAATCTAGTCCCCCTCCTCTGGGGTGGAATTGAGGTTTCTGGGGGGAGACAATTGAGCGTCTGAAGGACGCTCGTGATGCGCGTAGCACCGAGGCTGGGAGGGGGTATGGAGAGGGGATGCGCCCCTCCCCATCAGAAACTGTTTGAATTTCCACATTGCAATGGCAGCATTTTAAGGTGTCGTCTTAACAAAATAGCTGTACGTTTTCAGTGACCCATTAGAAACTTTTTGAATTTCCACATTGCAATGGCAGCATTTTAAGATGTCGTCTTAACAAAATAGCTGTACGTTTTCAGTGACCCATTAGAAAATTTTTGAATTTCCAAATTGCAATGGCAGTATTTTTACGTGTCGTCTTAACAAATTAGCTGTACTTTTTCAGTGACCTATTAGAAAATTTTTGAATTTCCACATTGCAATGGCAGCATTTTAAGGTCTCGTCTTCACAAAATAGCTGTACGTTTTCAGTGACCCATTAGAAAATTTTTGAATTTCCACATTGCAATGGGAGTATTTTATGGTGTCGTCTTAACAAAATAGCTGTACTTTTTCAGTGACTCATCAGAAAATTTTTGAATTTCCACATTGCAATATCTGCATTTTACGGTGTCATCTTAACATGATAGTATAATATATTATAGTAGTAAATGATGTCATTATAATCATATAATAATAAATAATATCACGGTATGTTATAACACTTCATGTAAAACAATGATGAAAACAGTAACTAAAAACCAATATCATTACGTAAATTTTTTCTGGGAGGGGGGAGTGTCAATCCGGGGGGGGGAACTTCCCTGCCCCAGAGACGTCTGGATTAAACACTGGCCCACAAGTCATCCACACTCGACACATACGTACGGGTCATCAATAATCACCTCCGGAGGACATGCATCATCTCGATTAGCAACCTCGTCGGCATACACGTGTGCATTTACCAGTGCAGGTTTATATATTGTGCACTTAACTAGATAAGCTTCGAGTTGAGTATAACTGTTAGAAAATATTTCTCAGATAAGACTTTTCAACTGGGGTACCTCTGGTTGTCACGATTAACTTTGTAATTCATATGACTTCATTCTTACTACATACATTTAGACCTCTGCATTATACCCCGCAGTCGATCGAGTCGTGGGCTACGATCGACTTGGCTCGCGTGACGATCGACTCGATCGACTTTGTCGACTCGCCGACCTCTCGGCGACTCGATCGACTTGGCTCGGCCGACGATCGACTCGATCGACTTCGTCGACTCGCCGACCTCTCGACGACTCGATCGACTTGGCTAGGCCGACGATCGACTCGATCGACTTCGCGTCGACTTGGCCTAGTTTTGTCTCTTGCTCACCTCTGCAGTTATATGATTTCAAAATGAAATTATACGATAGTAGATCTGTGTCATAATCTGTGTGACGTCACGTCGATAAGTCTATTTTCGTATATTCTCAGTGGATTTATAGTGGATTTGCACTGTAATCGTAGTGACGTCACAATAGACCTCGGTTTAGATTCTGTTAATGAACTTCAATAATTAGTTTATACTCTCAAAATGTACTTCTATAAGAGTAGAAGTACATTTTGAGAGTATAACTAGGCCTATTGTGACGTCACTTCGATTATTACACAGATCTACCGTAATAATTGATCTGCATCATGTAAATGCAATGCAATGTAAAAATGTAATGTAAATCTTCGAGAATTTCTCAACGTTCACAAAAGTTACGTCATGGAGACCAGCTTATTCACCGGCGCTCATAATCGAAGTTAGTCGCAATAGGCCTAGTTTATTCTCAAAGTGAATTTCTTTGACAGTAGGTCTGTATGATGATCTAAGTTACGTCACAATGGACGTAGTTTTATATTCTCAAACTGGACGTATAATAATAGATTTGTGTCATAATCAGAGCCATGTTGCGTTTAAACAGCCCCAGTTTTGTATTATGAAAATGAAATAATATGACAGCAGAGCTGTATCATAATCGAAATGACGCCACAATAGACATAATTTCGTTTTCTCGGTTAACTTATTTTAAAAAGCAGAATTGTGTCATAATCGAAGTGACGTCATAGAAGGCCTCGTTTTACTTTCGCAAAATGAACATCATATAGGCCTACTGGTAGATCTGTATAATAATGGAAGTGACGTCACAATAAGCCTTGTTTATATTCTCAATAATGCACTTCTATAATTAATAGTACATTTGTATTATAATCGAAGTGACGTCACAATAGGCCTAGTTTTTTAATTCTCGAAGTGAACTTATTATATAATAGTAAAATCGCATCATAATCAGAGTGACGTTACAATAAGCATAGGTCTAGTTTTGTATTCTAAAAATTAATGAAATTATATGATAGTAGATCAGTATCCTGATCAACGTGACGTCACAGTAGGCCTAATTTTGTTTTCTCTGTGATCTTATTTAATTGTAGAATTGTATCATAATCGAAGTGACGTCATAAAAGGCTCCCGCTTTATACTCTCAAAATTGGCATCTACATGCATAGAGGCCTATAATAGCAGATATGTATCCTGCTCATTCAGGAGCGGATACAAGGGGGAATCCAGCAATGCCACATCCCATTCAGAGATTTGAATGGGACGTGACCCTCCCCCCATCAGGTTTCAAGAAGCTGTAAATCAACGCAACGGGAACATGAAGGTGAGAGAGAATGTAGCACATGACTACAAAAGTCATCACATTTTAAATAACCGGAATTGCCACAGGTTTTTATAGTTTATTTGGGTGAAAGACGAAAAAAGATTTTGTCCGCGGAAGACCAACGAAAATTTTTTGGCGGCCCAAGACCAAAAATTTGGCTCCCCGTCGAAAATTTCTGTATCCGCCCCGGCGGCGTCCCTGTACTCGTTCAACTCAAATCGATAACGTACGTCTATGGTCAACTTTCACAGTTCCACTAACAAGAAATCACAAGCTGCCAAAAGGTTCATTAGCTGCTCTCGTGTGCAAAAACTGAATTACGTCAATATAATTATCATCATATCATGTAGGCCACTTTGAGACTTCAAGAAAGAGTAGGCATAAGTAAAATATTTCTAAGTCGACTCGAGTAGATGAAACAACGATCGACTCGACTTAGCAAGACTCACGATCGACTCGACTTGCAAGTCGACGATTTTTCGATCGACTCGACTTGGCAAGACTCACGATCGACTCGACTTGCAAGTCGATCGAGTCGGCGATTTTTCGATCGACTCGACTTGGCAAGACTCACGATCGACTCGACTTGCAAGTCGATCGAGTCGACGATTTTTCGATCGACTCGACTTGGCCGAGTTATGATCGACTCGATCGATCGACTCGATCGACTGCGGGGTATACTCTGCATGCGCATCCCTATATAACTGGCGAACAATACGGGTGACGAATCGTCCGCCTGACGAAAAGGTCTTGACGAACAGTCCGTGACGAATCGTCCTTTGACGAAAGGTCCGCATACCGAGGTTAGAGCTGCCAAACGTCCCGGATTCGCCGGGACAGTCGTGGAATTGGCCCTGAACGTCCCGTGTCCCTAGGATTGACCTCAGATTGTCCCGGAATTTGTGGTAGAGATGCACTTGACAAAATGCTGTTATCTTGTTCACTGAACTTGGCAAGTTATGTGATGATTTTGCGTTCTACTCTCTATTAAACCTAACGTTGTTGGCTGAACGTCGAATCTTGGACAGCGCTGGGTTCAAGACTTAATCTTGTAACTGTACAAACCACTGACACTCAGTAACATATTGTGTCCTATATGTAGCCTACTGTTAGTCCGTTCTAATGATTTTGAAAGATGACCTTTTGATTTCCACGACTTTGTGCCTATGTGTTACGAATTGGAGTGGAAAGTGTAAATTGATATAGGCTAAATGTCATATCTAGCGACTCCGGGCGTCCCGGAATGGCAAAATCAAGAGTTGGCAGCCCTACTAGAGGTCGCGGGCAACTGTGCATTGCAGAACTGCAGACTCAATAGCTACTCCACTAAGATAATATACATAGGTGGGTCTATATATTTTTATATATATAAGGATTTCAAGATTGTGGCAAGTAGCCTATAATGTGCATAGGCCTAAACGCATACGTCGCATAGCCCATACCTTGAGGCCATTGCATTTCGCGGGACCGCATTGAGAAATTTGAACTTATCAGCCATATGGGGTGTTATCTTGAAGGCAATAGGATGCAATTATATTGTACATCCTGACACCTGTCCGATTTCCCACTTGGCAAAATCTGCTATAAATACAGAAGAATCCATGAGGAGTTCACTGTTCTTTTCAGCCTTCAAGGAAAAGGAAGATGCTTTCACTCGTGGCTTTACTCGCTGCTCTCAGCCTGTGTGAGTATAACTGAAATGTTTTCTAACTGATTACGACAATAATATTATTATTAAACTCTGTCTGTGTCTTTCGTTGTTTAGCTGTTTTCTTAGATGATTTATATAATTATCTGATATGATAACAAAATTTTCAATCTGGTTCTTGACAAACAAAAATCTATATTCAACGATAATCTTTCTGACATGCTGCTATCAACAACGTATGGCATTATTTTCACTGGTTTTATTTAAGTGGGCTATATTAAATCTAGTTTTATAACAGCAACACTTTTTATCTCTCGAAATAGATGCGACACGGCATGTCCGTTTAAAAGGCAGGAAGGAGGTCATGAATAGGCTTAGGACATGACTTTTGTTTGCCAGTGTTTAATCTGTCCCCTTTGGAGAATCAAGGTTTCTGTTAGAAGGAAACGAGTATCCAGTCGAGTAAGGTAGCGTGGAGCAGGGGTAGAGTAAGGGTTTGGAGGAGCGGATGAGTCCGTGCCCTCTACAAATGTTTTGAATTTCCGCATTGCAGTGGCAGCCTTTTAGGCGCTGATTTTGAAAAACTGATCTGCTGTTTTACTGTTGATAACTTGATAAGAGTGGTCTAAGGCTTCAATAGGGTAGGCTACTAACAATAGGCCTAATATCATTTTTTTGTTTCCACATTATATTGGTAGCATTTTACGATGTCATCTTAAAAATAAAGTAGGCATACTATATTATTTCAGTGCTGATACAAAAAGGTTTTTGTGTCCTGGCCAGTAGGCCTAATTTAGGACCGAATTCCTGAGCAAAACACAATTAGCAAAAATTGTTACAAATGGTACACAAACCAAGCAGGAAACCAAGCTATCAAACTTGTGAAACCTAATCGTAATAATGCTGTTTTACTAAGTGTTCAAGAAACAAAACAATTTGAAGTTTGACAGTTTTGAACTTGAAAGAATGCTCTGATGAAAAATCATTTAGTTCTACAGTACAAATATCGTACAAATATTATTTGTAAACTACGCTCATTTATAATACCGTACATGTACCCTAGTATCATATTATTACAATGCTAAATAAAACTAAGAAATTCATACAATATTACTATTAATAAATAAATGAGTAAATAATAGAAATGTTTATTATGATTGCAAGTAGAAACTATTATCATTTTGTCAAATTCTTCTGGAGGGGAAATAGGCCTATCATTTCTGCACGCCAGAAGTTCCCCTAGAAATGTCTAGACTAAATCTGTATGTTGGCATAATAGCGCAGCCGGCGATCTTGTCGCATCGTTGGTTGTCGTCTACCTTGCCGAAAAAGGCAAGGAAAGAATCAACTTCTGCCTTTATTGACGCACTTTAACAAGGAAATTGCAAGCTTATTTTAAAGGTATGGAACTTCACGAATTGAACAAAGCACACTCATGAGGCAGGTGATGATAAAAACGTTATTTAGGAAAATTCTATTGAACATAAACGGTTGCCGTCACTATTAGTTATTGTAGATTATGGTTATAAACAGTTTCAGAAAAACAACGGGCAGTGGAAAGCTTGAAATCCATTCTCTCTTGTAGGTTTACATTGTAAAACAATTAATGTAAAATTGCGCCACATAATTAAAATTTATGCATTCGTGGATATAATCGTTGTAGGTCAGGCGAGGCCCCAGGCATTCAGCGCTGGAGGTGGCCCGTCTGTCTTCATGACTGGTGATCAATACATCATCGGTGGTACGGATGCTTCACCAGGAGAGTTTCCATGGCAACTGTCGCAGACAAGAGGAGGCTCGCACAGCTGCGGAGCTTCTTTGCTGAACGCACGTGCCGGTCTCAGCGCATCCCACTGCGTCGATGGAGCGTAAGTTAAAGACGGAGACTAGGCATAATGGTTACGCATCACTGATAACTATATAATGTAACGCCGTGCAGCGTTTATATCCGTATAATTATTAATCCGCCTCTTGATTAGATACAATTTATTGATACAATGGATTCTGAATTTTATTTCTCTATAATAAGGCTACACGACATTCGATGCACAAATCACAACCCGAGCAGCAGCAAAGAACGACGTCTTATATTATAGGATATAATATATTATATAGCATCTCTACAATAATTATCAATTTATTACCTGGACAAAGTAAAGCCGACCGGACTGTTGCTTTGCGTATAGGCCTAATGTCGCTTTTGGGGAATTCTGGCAAAAATCTATTATTCGTATTTTCCATAGCTTAATTTTTTAATTTTTAATGCAATCTCATGCGTATTACATCTTGTAGTCTTGTGG
Organism: Lumbricus terrestris; assembly: GCA_949752735.1. NCBI lineage: Eukaryota > Metazoa > Annelida > Clitellata > Crassiclitellata > Lumbricidae > Lumbricus > Lumbricus terrestris. Next base: position 80,534 of record CATKHU010000157.1, read on the forward strand.
GAAGTATTACCGTTATCGCTGGCCTGCATCGACGATCGGGCACGGCTGGAAGTCAGGAAGTAAACCTCGCTTCGTACACAATGGTATGTTACTCGGTTCTGTGAAGAAACTTTCATTGATCAGTGAAACGTTTAACAACACTGCATTGTCAATTAGATAGGAGAGTTTAGCATTTATGATGTCAATACAATATGAAATATAGCAGTTATTGACATGGAAAACGATTTGCACCCGAAGCGAGTGTTGCGAAATTTGGTGGCTGAAAGAATTTAATTCATAGCTATAATTATTACCATTACAACTTTTGATGGAATTTATAAACTCAAGCGATAGAAAGAGAGTGAGTTTTGTCTGTCCGTGATTTTCTGTTAGCACGCGGATTACGATGTGGGTGCAGCTTCCTTTGCCAACGACATTGCCATTCTGAATTTTGCATCGGCCATTACCATTGGAGGCAATATTGAAGCGGCTCTCCTTCCAGCCAGCAACGCCAACGACTACGCCGGCCTTACTTGCGTGATTTCAGGATGGGGCCGCACAAGTAAGGATGTTGATATTCTGTTCTAAAATTATATTGCTTGCATCCGATTGTCGCAAATTTATCATGTTTGGCATAATAGAGAGGCCAAAGCAATATTGCAGGGCTGAATCACAGACACCAAATCACGAGGCCGTAGCCGATGAGTCGAGGACCTAACAGTTTAGCTACAGGCGATTGTTGACTTCTCTAGACAGCGGTACTCCTCATCTTTCAGATTATTTAGTTTAACTTTTTGCTCACGATATCAATGACACATGCAATCTTCGTTCCATGTAAGTATGTGTGTCGCTATATACTTTGATACCGACTTAGATGTAAGCCTAATGGTTATGTAATCATTGACACATATTTGTTTTTTTGGAGGAGATAACCGGTCGTCATAATGTGACAGTTAACAGGTGCCAAGAAATGATTGGATAAAGACTATTTAATATTTTGGAACAGCATTCGTGATGCGAAGCACTTTTAGTTCCAACTACTGATTTCAAATGAATGAGACCTATATAGGCCTATGGCGCAGATTATTCTAGATTGTGAATTATATTGTGAATTAGGTAGTTATGTATACAGTCTATGTTTTATACTAATTAGACGCTCATTAAAGGCTTATGTTTGGACTATTCTGCTGTGAAATTTCATTTGGCAAATAAGGTTCAAATACAACTGAGTCATATTTAAGATGAGATCTATGCATCTGTTTATAATCACAGGCTCGTCCAATACCCTTCCTGATGTTCTTCAGAAGGCCTCCATTGACGTCATCACGACCGCTGCGTGTTCTAGCCTCATCGGTAGCATTGGCAATGTTTGGGCCAACCATATCTGCCTCTACGACACGCGTAATCAAGTTGGATCTTGCAACGTAAGTTATAGTCTTGGCTGATGCACGCATCCACTGAAGATTTGTTTTTGACCAGTTAACTGTTTGTATATTCGAATAGCTCAAACTCCTTCTGATTCTGCAAGTGTCAGCGAAGCGGAGTGACTTCGATTTCTCCTTTAGTGTCAACTGTTCATGTGATAATAGACCTATTGACTATTGCTGCTTATTAAGCTATTTCAAACACGCAAATGAAAAGCACAAAGGAGGTAGCTGACAGTGCAACTTGTATAAGTAGGCCTATAATAGAGCGTTGAACTAAAAGATCATCATCATTAATCACCATGAGCAGTGTTCAGTGTCAGCTTTGTCTTCTTTTTCCATCCAAATTTATCCTGCGCCAGAAGGAACAGTTCCTGTAGTGAGCCAATGATGCTCTATGTCGTTCGTCCATTCCTTATGGGACAGGGATTGTTGCGCTTGCGTGTGGAACTGTGGATTGCGTACTATCCGCCACTCACTCACTCAAGTGGTCAAGGCGCTTGTCAATGCATTGATCTGCTCTAGAGTTGACTTTGGAAAATCTGCTTATGCCGGTCTCTCCTTTCTAAACCTCTCTAAACTTCAGTCAATACTTAATGCTGCTGCCCGCCTAATTGCTGGTCTTCCCAAATTCTCACACATATCTGACTTCATCCGGGACACTCTTCACTGGCTTCCAGTACCTCAGCGCATTGAGTTCAAGATTCTGAAACTTATACGCAACTCTCTTCTCGGGGTAGCTCCCTCATTTCTTCGAGCATTGTGTAACTTGGTCCCCACTCTACCTGGTCGCTCAGCCCTTCGCTCGGCTGCTAATAGCCTTCTTGTTGTTCCTCGCATGCCTGGAGCTACGGCCCAATCTAAAAGCTTTGAGTATGTTGGTCTTTCTTGTTGGAATCGCCTTCCCCACAAGATACGTCTTAAGCTCCTTGGCCTTTCTCTTCCCTTGTTTCGTAAATGCTTGAAGACTATACTATTTGTTGCCGGGAGCACTAACTTGGGTCTGGAGCGCTACTGAATCTGTTCAATTACAATTACAAAAAATTACGATGGGGTCTGCCTCTCTTGTTGTCTCCATCAATTATTCCAACTACCAGAATTTTGAGCTTCCTGTCGTCTCCCATCCTGGCGATATGTTCAAATAGACTCAGTTTGCAACTCATTGTCCTTTTTCTAAGATCGTTCTGTCTTGCCCACTGTCCGGGATATTTCTTCGTCTGTGTCCTCCTTATTCTTGGAATAAGGAGGAATAATCTTCCTGTAGCATTTGCTTTCGAATGCTAGGATTCTTGTATTTTTATCGAGCTGGTAAACACAAAAGTCTCGCAACCGTATAGTGATGTGCTGAAGATCGTAATGTTGAGGAGTTTTATCTTTATGTCACTATCATAATGGTGCTGCTATATACTCCATATTTTATCCAATGCTTTGAGAGCTGTGTGTGCTCATTCTATAGGCGAGTCTTCATTTATGTCTCTCTATCTAGGTAAAATGTGAAAAATATAACTTAACCTAACTGGATAATTTGGACCTACATATACATGCTCACGATGCAAGATGTGTGCTTTTCATTTTAAAGACTGTATGGTAGCCTACTATTGACCCTATAAGATTTAGGATGGTGAATAATTGCTTAAGCATAATAGTTACAAGAAAATGTGATGCAAGAGGAGTAGTTTGATACTTTGTAACATCATGTAGCCTACTTAGTAACTGCATTCGATCCAGTTTAGATATAGTTAGCATGTGTTTGCAGCATGGATATAGATTATAGAAGCACATTAAAGACACAGCAAACGAAATCGATGGAGCTGGTCTTGAATGAAATTGGCGTTGGATAAATTCTATTTTAGTTATCTATTGGCCATTAAGTTTACACAGTTTCGTTTTAAATAGGTCAGTATTTGCAGTATGCAGGCCAAGTGTAAAGTATTGCGAGTAAACTGATCTACATATTGTACGGACGAACCCCTTCACTTTATGACATAGAGAATTTCGGCATTTTTCTCTCGGAATTTCGGTTCTGAGAGACTGCGACCGGTTGACATACCGGAACTAAGGTCGAGATGAACCCTTGGGTATGGTGGATACCGTCTTGCTTCTACTACCCCTACATGAATAATAACGTCGCGATGTGGTCAATTACATGAGTTGTAGGCCTACTGATTATCTTTTTCAGGGTGATAGCGGTGGCCCATTGAACTGCCCAGACGGTGGTACTCGCGTTGCCGGAGTTACATCGTGGGGTGTGTCGTCGGCTTTGGGAAACTGTCTACAGGAATACCCATCCGTTTACACTCGCACCAGCGCCTACTTGGCTTGGATCGCAAACAACTCGTAAGAAGGAGCCATCTCCACAAGACATCAATTCAATCCAACATGCATTTGTCGTTTACAAAAGTCAACAATTGACAGAATGGAAATGAAGAGACATTCGTGATCGACCGATTAGAACTGGAAATATGGCCATTGACTTGTTGTGGCATTTGACTTGTTGTAAATTGATGGAATTAATAAATCTCAGCATCCTTCAAGAAGTGTTATGCTATTTAGAATTAATTAGGCCGAATTCCGCCTTTCTTGCTATCTTCTATCGTCGCTCCTGTTGTCTCTGTCTTACATATCGTTTTCTCGTCATCATCTACACTGACCCTAATCTAGTAGATAATAATAATTAGGCATTAGACATTTTTATTGATCCCGTTACAATTATAAGTATAAACATGATCAGATTTAAGCAAATTCACATAAAGAGTAGGCAGAACAACAGCGTGGGAGCAATAAGCACACCAAAAGGGACAAATCCTGCTGAGTAGGGGCCTAATTCAATTCAATTCAATTCGCTTTATTGCAACTAGAAAATAAGATGATATCAAAAACAGAAAATTTGCATGCATTGGCTACAAAGGGATTGACATCCCCGCTGGGTAGGGTCACTCAAGTAAGAAAAAATACCAAGAAATATTATACAAGATAGCAACAAATTTTAAAAAATTAAATCAAATTAGGTGATGACAGATTGCTAAAAGTTTAGGCTAAATTGTAAATAGCATGTAAAGGAACAAACTTAACTATATAGTTAAGCAAAATAACTACAGGTGGTCATGTGCACTTCTAAGTAGACTTAGTGGAGGAAAGAAAAACATGGTCTCTTTTTAAAAACCTGCAGACTACTGGATTGACGAATATCAATTGGTATTTTATTCCACATTTGAGCGCCATAAGATTTAGCAGTAAATGCGAATGGATGTCAGAGGTGCGAGGGTAGTACCCTTGAAACACCGAAGGAAAGAGACCGTGTTCGAGTCGAAAGAAGAACTCGCAAATTTGGAGATCCTTTATCTGGTCTATTTTTAGGAGATGAAGCTCACTAAAGAAAGGGCCAGTGTGTTCCAATTTACGAATACCCGCTATTATACGAACAGCCTTCTTCTGTAAGTTAATTAGTTTATGAAGCCTAGATTCGTATGTCGATGCCCAAACCAGGTTGCAATACGTGAGGTAGGCCTAAGGGTAGACGACGGTATAATATAAATTCATTCTAATTGTCTTTGGTAAGATATAAGCAATGCGGGAAATAATACCAACATTCTTAGCAATTTTAGATGCAATTTGATTAATGTGAACTTTCCAGGTCAAAGTTTTGATCTATAATTCTATATGCACACCTAAGAATTTCGTCGACTCAGCTTGATTGATGGAAACATCATCAATAAGCAAACAAAGATTGCTACTGGGCTTTATTTTCCGATGGGATTTATATAAAATAAAGGTTTTTTTTCTGAATTAAGGGTGAGTCTATTTGCACAGAACCAAGCAGCTATTGGCAAGACAGCTCAATGTTCACAGTCTGAAACAACGTCTGCCATGAGCTATTGGAGTAAAAAAAGTTGGTATCATTAACAAATAGAATGAAAAACATTGTAGGAGAGACATTGGCCAAGTCATTAATATAAAGAAGGAAGAGAAGTGGTCCGAGGTTGGAACCTTGGGGAACTTCATATTTGATCATCCCTAGCTCAGATAGGACACCATTGCAGATAACTCTTTGTGTACGGCTCTCAAAATAGCTGGCGAACCATCTTAGCTGTGTCCCCCTAATTCCATAGCAATCTAATTTTTTAAGCAAAATATTATGGTTTACAGTGTCAAACGCTTTAGCGAGATCGAAGAAGACTCCCACTGAGTATTCGTTATTTTCAATAGCCTTTGAAATCATGTCTTGCATATTCAATAAGGCCATGTAGGGGGAGTGACCCGGTTGAAAACCATGCTGAGATGGATAAATGATGTTAGAGTTTTTAACATAACCATAGAGTCGATTATACATAGGTTTTTCATAGAACTTGGAGAAGTAAGAAAGAACGGAAATGGGTCTGTAATTGATCACATTGTCCTTATCACCTTTTTCTTTAGTATAGGCACCACTTTAGCTATTTTTATGGCTTGTGGAACAATCCCATTACTAAAGGAACAATTTATTATTTCAGCCAGAGGTCTGGCAACTAAGGAGAGATTGGGAGCAGCGATACAGGGGTCAATGTCGTCAATACCTTTGCTATGCGTTAAACGTATGTCACGGCCAATATCCATAATTTCCCCAGGGGAGACCATTAGGAGACCCATGAAATTCTGCTGAGGGGCCTGCAAGTAACTATAGTAAGGGAGAGGTGGATCTGATATTTTCTTTGCTAAAGAATGGGCTATGTTGGTGAAGTAATTATTGAAGCTATTGGCCATTTTTTCCGGATCTTTAACATTTTCTCCGTTAATTTTTAACAATTCGATTTGTCGATGGCCAAGAGCACAGACGTCGTATCTGCAATTTTTTCAGAAAATCACTTTTTGACGCTATTCGATGCGTAAAATTATTCTTCACAGCCTAATAAAGCTTGTGTGTGCATGCGACGTATAGTCTATGCAGTAAGATATCGTTCAGAATCTGAATGTCGTATCTGCAAGTTAAGGTCACAAACGTCGTATCTGCCACACATACGACATTTGTGCAGTAATTTCTGCCACACATACGACATAATCTAGTGCACAGATGTCGTATCTGACCTTTAATTACATTGTAAAAGCCTTTCATTATGCTGCTGCATAAAAGACACTGACAATGTCACTTGCTGAATCAAAATAAACATTTTGGCTATCTTACTTTTTATGAGAAAGGAACATGTATCTTGAAAAAAAGTTTTTCTACTTCCTGAAAAGTTTTGTTTTTTGCACATACGACGTCTGTGCTCTTGGCCATCGTTGTGTCTCTCTATTCTCCAATTGTATTATGGAGCGAATGAGTTTCCAAGTCTTCCTTAGGTCTTCTTTAGATCTATATTTGCAGAATTCAGATGCATAGCAATTTTTTTCTGCTTTGACTCTAAAGTCTTGAATTTATTTATGTAAACAATAAATTAATTTTTATTATGAGCATTTGGATTGCTCTTGTAATTACCAAATGCAAAGTGGACGAATACTAGCAGATGATCAGACAAGTCAGAGATGATAATGGACGAATCAATCAGACTAGACCAGGCATTAGTAAATATGTTATCAATTAAAGTGGATGAGGTTGGTGTGAAACGAGTGGGTTTCGTGATGGCTGGGAAAAAGTGATGAGAAGTCAAGTTATTATAAAAAATATTAGTTTCTTTATGTTTATTTACTTTCAACAGGTCAATGTTAAAATCCCCTAGTAGGACAATATCTTGGGTTCCCTTGACGATATTGGAGAATACCTCTATCTCAGTATTGAATTCTACTAAGTTTTGTCCTGGGGGCCTATACAAGACACCTAC
>CATKHU010000158.1:0-22422 GCA_949752735.1 Lumbricus terrestris
GTTTTATTTTTTCCTCAGATATTGGCCTACTTTTAACTTATGCCATTGAATTTTATGTACTTGAAACTGAAAATAAAATTGGAGAAAGAACAAGCTTTTAAAGAGCCAATTTATAGACAACTTCTTAATAGCCTAGCCTACATGGAGCGAGCATGAGCCCTGGAATTAATGAGCATTAGACAAAGTTTACCTAAGCGTAAACACAAATTATGGTTGAATAGTCGGACATTTCAAGGGACGCCATTAGGCTAAAACACGTCTTTCAAAAGTTTCTAGCGTTCGGTATAATGTTTAACTATGACTTTAATGTTCGATATACCGTGTGCCATTTAGCTCATCTGATAACGCAGTGCCTAGCTTCATGCAACCCATAGGTCGCAGGTTCGAATCCCAGTAGACCATAAACTTTATTTTATTAAATAGGCTTATGTCTATACATTGTTTTACAAACATATTTCAAGTGATTATTCAGTTGATTTTTTCTTTACAAAGAGTCGTTTCGATGCTTAAACTTAATGTTTGCTTCGTAGGCCTTCAGCTGCCAACAAATTAATATCTATGTAAATAGCTTTTTGTTCTCAGCATCTGACACGTTCACAGCATCCGACACTTTAACGAGCATTAGCCTAAATAGGCCTAACAAATACCTCGGAATACAAAAGCAAACAAAAACCTCGCTTCTTGCCATCTCCCCCAGGGTCTGTCACTAGAAACTGAAAACTGTTTAAACAATCCAATCCCCCTGACGCTTTGGATCTTGACCTGGAACTGATTTTCACTCTGTCGATTCTGTTTTGACTAAGTGTCTGTAATCAAGATCTAGGCCTACCTTGCCAACAGAGAGCTACCTTCTGACTCAACGCAGCGCTCGTGAATAAGCTGGTGCCCCGCGCTTGGCTTTCGAGTGGCGCTTTAGAAATTTCGAGTTTACGATTACGATTTACGATTACGCTTTAGGATAGCCTATAATATATTATTGAAAAAGAAAATAAAGAATGGTGGTTGACATCAACACACGATAATAGGCCAACGAACAGGGCCTTTCAATTGCAATGTATAATAATTATTAGCCGGCGAATTAATAATGTATTTGCAAAAATTAGTCATTGTCAATAATTAATAATTGAAATGATTTAGTTAAGCTAATAAATGTAAGGACTTATTGCTGAAACCTTCGAGGAGCATTTATTGACAATCACATGAAATGTCTCATTAACCCTTGCCTTTGAAAACCATTGGTTTAAAAAAATGGTAAAAAAATTAAAAAGTTATTCTAAGGCAAGGCTTGAACCACCAACCTCTGACACCAAGGGCCAACGCCCTCCCAATTCGGCCACCCGGCTATAACGATATCGGGTGCACAAAAGTGATCCATGAATGAAAAAATATTTGAAATCGAAACACACAATTTATTATTCTTTAATGAATATTTGATTTTAACTCGTAGGCCTATATTAAGTCAAATGTGGTTCATATAGTTCACCTTTCTAGTGCACTGAAATTTATGCTTATTTTATTCATTTACCTGTTGACAATTCTTGTACAATACAAAGCGTTGCTACATAGCACCTAGGCCTTCGTTATATTTTCCCAGTACAATTTCACTGCTGCTGACGCTTTAGGATAGCCTATAATATATTATTGAAAAAGAAAATAAAGAATGGTGGTTGAAATCAGCACACGATAATAGGCCAACGAACAGGAACTCGCGATTGCAATGAATAATAATTATTGGCCAGCGAATTAGTGATGTATTTTCAAAAATTAGGCTTTATCAATAATTAATAATTGAAATGATTTTGTTAAGCTAATATATGTAAGGATTTATTGCTGAAACCTTCGACGTGCATTGACTGACAATCACATGAAATGTCTCATTAACCATTGCCTTTGAAAAACATTGGTTTTAAGAAAATGATAAAAAAAAATTAAAAAGTTATTCTAAGGCAAGGCTTGAACCACCAACCTCTGACACCAAGGGCCAACGCCCTCCCAATTCGGCCACCCGGCTATAACGATATAGGGTGCACAAAAGTGATCCATGAATGAAAAAATGTTTGAAACCGAAATGTGCACATTGTTTAATAAATATTCAATTTAAACTAGTATATTAAGTAAATTTGAATTTGATTAATATAGTTAAGATTTTCAACGCTTTGATATGTGTGTTAAATTTATTCATCCAAGCTATTCATAAGCTAGTGACCTTCAAGCAGAACACAAAGCATGACTCTCTAAGCACGTGTTGACCTATGACCTATATTTTCCAGTAAATTTCCACTGCCGTTCCCTATAGTCAATTTAGGCTATAGGCCTGTAGTAAATTATTGCAAAAAAGAAATAATGGTGGTTGATATCAACACACGTTAGCCTAATAGGCTAGACCAAAATGAAAAAGATCGCTGGATTGCGATATTCCCATTTTGAACGATGGGCCTATTCGAAATATTTCAGTAGGCCTAGGCCTCTATAAATTATATAGTCCTGCGTATGGTAGGCTTATTAATATTAGGCTGGCCTATATTTCAAATTACATGACCTTTCTTTATTTTGTTTGTATGTGCACTTGTTATAGCGCCCCTTCAAGGTTAGGCCTACTTCTCAGAAGCGATCCCGACTACTGTAGCACGGACACTGAATCGGAGTTTCACGCTCAAGCGCTGAGCAATTACGAGTGAAGAACTGTTTTATTTGGCCGTGCTGGAGTCGGGAGCGCCTCTGAGTAGTTTCCTTGGAGAGGCGCTGGCCTATATAAATACTTGAATGAATGAATGAATGAATGAATGAATGAATGAATGAATGAATGAATGAATGAATGAATGAATGAATGAATGAATGAATGAAATGGAATGAATGAATTGGAATGGAATGGAATGAATGAAAGGAGTGAATGAATGAATTAATTAATGAATTAATGAATGGAATGAATGGAATGAATGGAATGAACGAATGAATGAATGAAGGAATGAATGAATATGGTGTGACTTGACGTAAAGCCACATGACATGGCGCAGCGTGATGTGACGAGACAGATTTGATATGTAACGACATGACATGGCATGATAAACATAACATGATATGCCTCGTGCGTCGTGCACAATAACATGTCATTGCTTAAATTACATGTCATAACATATAATAATAATTATGACCGGGCAATAGGTGGAATAGCATAACTTAAAACAGCATAGGCCTATGCCCTGACATTACATTAGCCTACATGAATAGGCCTGCGCCATATATTGTCAGGTGAAGTGACATGAGATGGCATGACATGAGCAGCAACATGGCTTGGGATTGGACATGGCAGCAATAAACATCCATCTCGGAGCCTACGCCTAAGTCTTTTTTCTATAATTTTTTTTTATCAAACTTCGTTAATGAGTTAAAAAGAACTAAGATGGAAGACAGAAAATGTTTCTTTGTAGCCTGTAAAATTAGGCCGCAGTCTAGTTTAAGAGTTAGGCTAAACAAAGAACTGAATATCGCATTCATTACAGACTCGAAGTCATAGCGTCAATAACAAAATTATAGTTAGCCTTTTATAAAAAAAAGCATAGTTCCTCTGCAGTAATTAGAATCGATCGTGGCTACGGTTAAATTTGATAGCTGTGCATTTCCATTAAGACGATTACCAAAAGACAGTGAAATAATTGGTTACATTTAGGCCCAGCCTAGGCCTACATATGGTGTATCAAGCATTCATTCACTGCACAGGCCTAGTGTGTGCCATTATTTACATAACTCGACAACATAACTTTCATACACTGTGCTACTAACATTAAAAAATAATTTTATAAAGGCGCTATCGAGTAAAACGTGGAATAAAATAATATAGCCTATTTGACAGTGATGAGATTGCTGCCATTTGCTGCTTACTGTTAACTGCGGTAAAACAGGGAACTAGTCTTTTATCGGAAGCAGAGTGCCAGCGTTTAACGACCGGATCCGCTCCGCCATTATTTTGTCTCAAGTGAAATGGACCTCGTGCTTCTATTGATCGTAGAAATTGAAATGTTGTAAGTATACGCATTTCGCGTTTCTGTTTCATAATTGTTCTGACTGTAATCTAGCATAGCTATAGAATCTGGGACATAAAAGGCTATAGTTTGCAAGTCTGCTTGCGTTGTGAGGGTCCGTTAGATTCATGTTAAGGGTTGGCGGCAAATCGAATACCGCTGTTTCCCGAAAACAGTTATATAGAAAGCGGCCGAACTCTCGAAAACCATTCAGAGCTAAATTAAGTGTACACACGACATCGCCGTGGCTGGGCTGGGAGCGCCTTTAAGTTTTTTCAAGGAGCGCTATATAAATCCATTGAATGAAGGAAGGAATGAATAATAATGATCCTGGTAATGTTGACAACAGATTAATCAAGTTTAGTGTAAAAAATTTGAGTTGCAATTAGAAATTCGACTTAGGGATTCTGGCTGATATTCGTAGAGATTCAGGCCTCACCCTCTCGAGGCGTCGTAAAGGTTGGTTAGTCAGTTTAGGCGTCGCGCGGTCAGGCTATGGTTACCTCGGTAAAGTTAGCAACACGAAAATATTTTCCGTTCCGTAAAGCCATCCGGGTCCGTCTCTTCGTAATATACAGAAAACGCACCATATGAGTTGCATTGTTTATATTGGGTTGGCCTAAAGCCTCCCCACCCACTTTTATGTCTTGCCCTCTATTCGCCTGCCTGTCTGTGTTTTTTTCTCTTTCTGCCCTTCACAATCCTTATTCATTCAACTGCTCAAAACACTTATCCATCAAACGAGTCATCAGAGGTGTGTGGAGGACGTGGGGGTGGCGGGTGGGAAGGAAATTTTCCCGAAAACTCAAATTTCACGGGTGGCGTATAAGTGGAGGTCGGAGCGTACAAGTGGAGGTTGGAGTGTTGTGGAGTGCAGTGGGGTGGTTGTGGAGTGGTGGGGTCGTGGCCGGGAGCGGGTCGAATCCTAAATTTCCCGGGCAACGCCGGGTACCCCAGCTAGTTGCTTATATTGACAGTGAACTAAAGCACCCCACCCTCTTCTATGTCTTACATTCAGAGGGGAGGGAGGGGAAGGGGTTAGGGGAAGGGGAGGAGAGAGGGGAAGGGGATTTGTGGAAGGGAGGGGAGGAAGGAGAGAAGGGAAGGGGAAAGAGATCCTAAAATTCCCGGGAGGGAAAGGGGAGGGAGGGGAGAGGGGAGGGGAGGAGGACAGAAGGGAGGGGAAGAGAAAGGGGGTTTGTGGAAGGGAGGGGAGAAGGGGAGAAGGGAAGGGGAAAGGGATCCTAAAATTCCCGGGAGGGAAAGGGGAGGGAGGGGGGAGGGGAGGGGAGGAGGACAGAAGGGAGGGGAAGAGAAAGGGGGTTTGTGGAAGGGGAGGAGAGGGGATAAGGGAGGGAAGAGGAAGGGGTAGGGGGGAAGAGGGAAAGGGATCCTAAAACTCTCGGGAGGGGAGGAGGGAAGGGGAGGAAAAGAGGGAGGGAGGGGAGCAGAACAGAGGGGAGGAGGACAGAGGGGAAGGAGTTGTGGGGAGGGGAGGAGGGAGGGGAAGGGGGTTGTGGGGAGGGGGATGAGAGGGGAGTGGAGGAGGGAGGGGAAGAAGGAGAAGGGGAGGGGTAGGGTGAAAGGGATCCTAAAATTCCCAGGAGGGAAGAGGAGGGGGGAGGAAGGGAGGGGAGGAGGAAGGGAAGGGGAAAGGGGTTCCTGAAATTTCTTGGGCAATGCCGGGTACCCCAGCTAGTACAAATATAAACCTTAAATTATTCTTACAAGATTGAAATAGTGTCGCATGCATAGATGTTCACCTTAACATAGGCCTATTCTAATATTTTTGCGTGATTTTTTAATAATGATATTATAGACTCGGGGCGTAATATCCTACCGCAGGAGCGGATGTGATCCCGGGGGGAATAATGTCTATGGGGATTATTCCGTTTGCCGCAATCCATGCAGAACTTGACTTGGGTTACACAGGATCGCAGAGAAGAGTCAAGTCCCGACTTTATTACCACATTTGCTGGCAAGATGAGTTATTGCGAGGTAGATCACGCAAACGGAGCAATTTCTAAGAAAATGTTGGAATTTGTTCCTGTCGTGCATCCAGGTAAAACCCCACCATGCCAATGCACAATAGTTAGAGCAGACCTGCACCGTGGATCACATAGAAGAGCTTCAAGTCAGAAAGGCCACAAGCTGATAGCATGCACAATGCATGAAAAAATTGGTTGGCCTTTTTCTTAGTGACAATGTGCTGCTAATAACCAAGAGCTTCTGACTTCTAATAATTTGAGGCTGCTCACCCTAATTGCTCTTGGGATTGCAGCCAAATGAACTAGGCATATAACGCTTCTAATCATTATTATATTTTGCCCTCCTGAAACTTGTCATTTTGCTTTCCAGATATCAATCCGCGCCTCAGATTCACATTTCGGTGTGACATTGCGCGCGTTACAAAATTTATTTAATAATAATAATGATTTGCAGCAACACTCTTTACAGTTAAGCCCCCATACTGATTTACCATTTTACTGCTGTGACTTTTATCATAAAACTGAACTAGTGATTTTTGTTTTGCATGCTTTGGTCATCGAAGAAGAAGACGCTTTGGTCATTGAAGTGACAGTGAATGTCACTTGAAGCTGTTCCTGACGGGCATCCAGGCAAAACCCCACCATGCCAATGCACAATAGTCAAGTTTGAGGTTGGATTCTAAATTTTGTTTTATTTTTCAGTGAAATTCCTTTGAATTTCTCCACTTTTCTTTCATTTTCATTCTAATAACCTACTTATTTATTGTTTTTCCTTGGATTCTGAATATTTGTAATCTGACATTTATATAGCACCAGCGCTTCAAGAATGGACTTGAAAGATGTGTTATGCATGCTGTCGGTTGGCACTTGTGGAGCAAGAGTTTAAAACTGACTATGTGACATAAGCCTGCTCTCTTCAATAATTCCTTCTCTAATCTATTCGATTCTCAACCTAAGCTTGCTTGTCCTCAGGAAGACTAGTAGTTCTGATTCTATCTCTGGCTCCCGGCCTCTGCCCTTCACTGGATATTGTTTTCTCGGCAACTTCTCGGTTATGGTGCCCTGTATTCGAAATGAATAGGCCTCAGATTAGCACCTCAGAAATTGAAGATTATTACAATGTTTCTTGAACTGTTGTCAACACCTAATTGTGACATCTTCTTTCCTCATTTATATTTGGTATTTTTTTTATTGCATTTCCAAATATGTGACTGAAGTTCTATTGTCTTCTGGCCTTTTGCTTCTAATACAAGGTACTGCTCTTAGTTTCAGGAAGTCAACAGCGACAAGCTCCTAAATATCTTTGCGAATCGATGTCTTCTGTCAGTGGATGAATGGACATGATCTAGTTCTCTGAGGAAGGTTTGGGCCCTTTTCATGTGGAATGGCATCACACTCAATCCTAAGTAAGACCTTCATCAGGGCTGCACTCATCCCTTTGCTGTTTCAAGAGTTTACAATTTCCTTTGGGCTGTCACTCTGATTAGGAAAGCACTGTAGGAGGCATATTATAAGTCCTCGTACGCTGAGATGCGGTTTATAGAAATTTGACCAATGAATATTTTAAAATGCTTTTTTCATTCGTTCATTCCAGAATTTATATAGTGCTTCTTCAAGAGGACTACTCTGTAGCGCTCCATGCTCTGGCTTGGCAAAAACAGTTTTGAGTTTACTAAAAAATTGCTTCAGTAAGTGACCCAGGAACCAGACAGCTCCTGTGGGAGCCCATTCCATACAACCATGTCCACCACAGAAAAGCCTCTATTCTGCATGATTGCAGTTCGTGCACAGGTGCCGAGGGCACTCCCTTCTGTGCACAATGGAGGAGCGGTGGCCTTGGATACTCGTGGAACAACAGAATCATTGCAGGTAGTCTGGGGCAATACCAAGCTGACATTGCCGAACCAAAGCAGCGATCCTATGTTCAATTTACTGCCAGTGTAATGTCTCCAGCTACATGTCAACCAAATTTAAGGATATGTCCAGTTGGATGTGCTGCAGAGCATGAGACTCGATTAAGGCACATTTTTTCGATTGTGTGGATGTCAAGAGTAGAGTGATTAGCAGTGTCAAGATGGACTGTAATGAAAGGTGGGACGGAGGGAGTGAGGGGAGGGAGTGAGGGATGAAGTGAGTGGAGGTAGGTAAGTAAGGTGGCGACATCACTAGACGTTGAGACTTCAATGCTTTTGGTTTGTTCATGTGAATAACGGCCATTGCAGACATGATTATTTTTTTAGTGTATTTGAAATTCAGTGAACTCTTTTTGCTGCTGTTTCTTTCATCTTCCATTTTGTTTGAAAGCTTTTCTTATTGCATACAGATTTGACAGTTTCAATATTTTTATATATTGCTAATGTTTTGTTTGTTTCATATGCATATTCTGTCAAATTGACATGCATTGGCGATTCCACGTCAATTCAACCAACATAATTGACATGACTGACTCCAACTGCCATGATATTTGGTACACCTGTTGGGCTACGTGAGACGTGCCAAAAGCTGCTAACAAATTTGTTGAAGTCAGTTACTTCTCGAGATTCGGGTCATCGAAATTTGACCCCAACTGCTCGACCTCGTTCCCTTGTAAGTCTGTATCTCGGCTTGTATGAGAGCTATAAAGGTGTTTTGGGGGTCAATATTCAGCACTTTTGATGACATATTTGAGTAGATTATTTGTTGCTGTTTACAAGCTTGACAAACCATATTTGACAATTTAGCACTTTAACCTTGACCCTTTTGTGGTCTTTTTTAAAAGTGAAAACAAAGTAACACTTGTAGACTGAACATCCTCTGAGGTAATCAGAATGGGATCTATATATTTTAATTGAGCGCCTTGAACAAGTTCTTCGTTCGGCTGCTCGCCTCATTGGCCGCTTTCCTAAATATGCCCCCGTCTCTGCTTATGTGCGTGACACTCTTCACTGGCTCCCTATTTTACAGCGCATCTCCTACCGAGTTGCTGCACTTGTTTGGCGATGCCTTTTCTTGTGCTTCATTGTACTTGTCTAGCCTTTGTCAACATGTCTCGGACTTTGCAGCCCGTCGAGCTCTTCGTTCTGCGGCAATTGGTGAGCTTTTGGTTCCGCGAGCTCGCACTTCTATCAGACAGCGCCGAGCCTTTTCTGTTGTGGTTCCCGCTATCTGGAATGGCTTCCCGCTAACCTGCGACTTATGCCTAGGCTAAATTCCCCTGCATTTTTTAAGTATCTCAAATCCTACCTTTTTAGCTGTGGCTGGGCTGGGAGCGCCTCTGAGTAGATTTTCTTGAAAAGGCGCTATATAAATTCTCGAAATGAATGAATGAATGAATGAATATATGATTCTCTTGCTATAATTATTTTATCTATATCTACGCCAATTTGAATATACAGTTTTCTGAAATTGTAATCACCCGATGTTCAACTTTAGTTTAAGCGTAATTGTAGAAAATAATTATAGTGAGAGAACCATTAGAGATCCCGTTTCTGATTACTTCAGAGGATATTTTTCATATAAGAAAGGGACAAGGTCAAGGTTAGAGTGCTAAATAGTCAAATATGGCCTTCATGTTACACTTTTAAACAGAACTTTATAAATAATCTACTCAAATAGGTCAACAAAAGAGCTGAATATTGACACCAAGAACACCTAGGTCTCGTGGAAGCTGAGATACAGGCATTCAATCATGCGAGGTCGAGCGGGTCGGGTTTCACACTCCATTTATATCAGCATGTAATTGCAAAAAGATTTTTTCTTGAGGTTACAGGTGTCTGCAGTGACTCAACAAGTGTGCCAGATTTCAAGTAAATCCGAGTCGCTGATGTCACTTTTGGTCGTAAATTTGGTAGAATCGACACGGAGTCACCTGTATGTTTAAAAGTGTTTTGTTTCATAGGTCTATTCTGTCAAATCAGCTTGTATTTTAAAAAGCGTTTTGTCTACATTGTGCAGGTCGACCAGTATTCAAAGCGTTTCTGCCGGATTCATCTGAATTTGTGGACGTGTTTTCATCTATGATGTTAGAAGTACCAGTAGTCCATCCGAGAATTCGGCACACCATATCTTTCTTGGTATGTACAGAGTGGGCCAAAAAGTAAGTCAAAGTATTAATGCTTAAATCAAGTTTTACAGTTATATGTATTTTATTCACGTATTGTATACCAGCTGGGGTTCCCGGACAATCCCTTACTTACCCACCCTCACTTCGCCCCATTCGCTCCCTCCCTCAATCCCTCCATATTCCTCCATCCCCTCACCTCCGTATCTTCAACTCCCGTCCTTTTCCCTCTCTCATTTACTCCGTCCCTCCCTCTCATACACTCCTTCCCCTTACCTCCCGTCCCCTCACCTCCAATCATTCTCCCTACCTATTTTCCTCCGCTCAACTCCTGTCCTCTTCTTCCATCCTTCCTCGCTCACTCACTTCCTCACTCACTTCCTCCCCTCCCAGCCTCCCACAGTCTTCCTCACTCCGTCCCCTCACCTCCGTCCCTTCACCTCCCGTCCCCTCCTTTCCTCGCTGCCTCCCCCTCCGTCCCTCCTTCTCACACACTTCCTCCCTCCTTCCTCTCACCTTCTGTATCCTCAATTCCAATCACTCCCCCACCTATCTTTTACCGCTCACCTCCTGTCTCCTCCGTCCATCCCTTCCTCACTCACTTCCCCACTCACTCCCTCCCTCCCTACTTCCCTCTTTCTTCCTCCCCCTCACCTCCCGTCTCTTTCGTCCCTGCCTTTCTCCCTCACTCGCTACCTCCCTCACTCACTTCCTCTTCTCCCCCTCTGTCCCTCCCTCTCACTCATTCCCTTCCTCCCTCCGTTCCTCATATCCCGTCCACTCACCTCTGCTTTCCTCACCTTCACTCGCTCCTTCCCTCCCTCTTTCCTCTCCCTCCGTCTGTCCCATCTCTCCCTCCTCTTCCTCTCTCCCCGTCCACCCCTCGCTCTCACTCCCTCCGTCACCTCCCTTCCCTCACTCTCTTCATCCCCTCACTTTTCCCTCCCTCTATACTTATCTACCTCCGCTCACCTCCTGCCCCCTCTGTCCATCCCTTCCTCACTCACTTCCTCACTCACTTCTTTCCCTCCCCTCCCTCCGTCCCGCTCACTTCCTCTCTTCCTCCCTCCGTTCTCTCACCTCCCGTTTCCTCACCTTCCCTCCCTCACCCGCTCACTCCCTACGTCCCTTTCTTCTTCATTCCCCTCCCGTCCCCCTGCATCCCTTCCTCTCTTCCTCACTCCCTCCGTCTCGTCACCTCCCTTCCCCTCACCTCTCGTCCCCTTTCTCCCTTCGTTCCCCTCACCTCCCGGCCCATCCCTCATTCCGTCCCCTCACCTCCCGTCCCCTCTCTCTTTCTCGCTCCCTCTTTCACTCACACACTTATTTTGAAAGTGGATTTGCCATAACACGATGATTTAGCACCACAAAGAAAAAAGGTTTTTGGCCTTGATGCTTTAATTTATGTTACGCGAAGTTAAAGTACAGCCTTTGGTCCACGCCGCGCGCCTATGTCGGCGCGCTTTTGTCCTGCGCGCTTTTGACGGAACACCAATTTAGATATCTCGGGCTAGCACGTGTGGGATGCAGGGGTGCAAGCTGCGGAGCGACCTTGGGCAAGTTGCTTACCCATTATTGTTTGTGAGGAAGGCAACGGGAAACCGTTCATTTACGGCAAATCTCTTAAATCTCAGCTTAAGTCGTAATTTGTGTGCTCTCAGTGTTTATCACAATAAACGTTGCTCATAGCCTTCTAGGGTCTTGCTCAAGAGGTGTCTGAAAATACATTTTCTCTGTCCTTGACACCTTGGACATTGTCTTTTATTATAAATATGAATTTCATTGCTTTGAAGCAAAATTATGAATATGACAGATTCCTTATTTACCAACTTGATTGTCATCTTGCTAAGTGACTTCTCTTTTAACCTGACGAGCGTCTACACATATACCCTGTTTCTTTTTAAAATAGTAGTAATAATGATCACTTGACAATATCAATGCTATTTGATAACAATTATTTGAGATGACACTTAATAACTTTGTGTTTTTGTTATATCTTGTTGCGTTACTTTTTGAATCGTCCAGAAACGGTGGGTGGCCTCTCTAAAAGTGGTATAACTTTTGTTCTGTTTGAAATATTTTGATGAAATCTGGCCATGATGTGTAAATATGAATTGTCTTTAAGACTGTAAAATTTGATTTCGAAATTCTTACTTTTGGCCAAGATATTGGCAAGAAACCTAGTGGTGGTTTTTTTGTGTGCACCCTGTATACAGGGTGCGCCAAAAAAAAAACCCCTAAGATTTTTGAGCCTGGCTGCCGAGTTCATGACTGCATGAAGGGAGAAAAAGATGGCCCTGGGAAGCACAGGAAAGAGTGAGTTGCAATTATAGTCGATTCGACAGCAGATAAAAGCATAAACAATGGTTGTAAAGACAGAAAAGGAAAGAGGTCTTCTGATGACTCAGGCGCCTTACGTGAGAGTAACAATGCACATGTCAATTGCAGAAGGTGCTCAGAGACCGATGAGGTGGAATCATGAGTGACAACCAAATCACGGATACTGGATCAAAATGTGAAGTCAGGATACATTGTGGTCAGGAGTGAGGTCAAATTTAAAGAGTTGTTTTGTGCCAAACTAGATCTAGTCCAGGAAATCTAGCTCAAATATACCGTCAACCTGGGCAAAATTGCTTCAGAAGCTTTTTAAACGGCTTCCTGATCAGAATCTTTTGCTGAATAACATATCCAAATTCCGACCACGGGGTCACCCCCCAAAATAGGGGGGCAAAATACAGAGGTTTTTCGTATTTGTATACATGTATCGGATTGATGATGACTTCAACGTGCTAGAAATTGATGTCCTCTAAGAACGTTGTTTATGATTTGCTTGATTGTCACTTTCAGAACATTAATAGGTATACTTATATACCCTCAGTAGATTCTGATGGCAATTGGGGCGCTTCCCCCATGATGTTCTAAGCAAAATGCATAGCGACCATTTATTACATTTAAATGATGCAATTCAAGTAAAATAGATCTTTGAGTTCTACATCTGGTGCTGTTCATTGCAGTCATGGGCATACGGTGGGAGGGGGTGGGGTAGAGGGGCAAATACCCACACAAAAATTTGCACAGAAAAGAAAAGGAATTCACGGTTTCTTGACTTCGGAAATTTCTACTATCCACAACCATGGCTATAGGCATGTACAATAATCTTTCGATTAACAACAATGAATATGCCTTTACAAATGGAGTTCTGCAACTGCAGACGAACGTGATTGGTGTTACGTTTGGCAGGTGCAAGCAGGGTCGATAAATGAAATTCCTGGGCCCTATGCAGAGCAGTCACTAGCCCCTAAATTGTGTAGGCTCTGTGAAAAAAGGATAGAAACAAATTCGTATCGTATGAGTGCTGGCTATTTAGGTCAAACTTTAAGACTAATTAATTTTTGAGTTGTTATGCTGAAGTTGAAACTGATTGAAGTTAAGTGTAAGTAATAGGCCTATACAATGAATTGAAATCATTTGACTAGCCAGACCTGACCCTTAAGTGTAATATCCAGGCCATTCTCGTTAAGAAGTAAAATCTTGACCTCCTACCACCGATGTTTCCCTTAAGTAAATGATTACAGGACTGATATTTGGTGAAAGATGGACAAAAATTATGCTGGAGATAATTTTCAGAAGTGACCGATTATGAGGCCGACTTGACACAGACTTTATGATCTTATGGGCCTGCCCGACCCTGTTCAGTAATATATATATATATATATTCATAAGGTAGGGCCCCCAGAAATTTGCGCCAAATAATTGAAAAAATTGCGCACCAAAAACAATAAATTTGCGCGAATTTTGCGCAAGTTAAAAAATTAAAATGTTCATTATATTTCCATTGAATCAGTGTACCAAAGTATCTAACAGTGTTTTTGTCATTTAGTGTAAAGCTTTGGCGTTCTAGAAATTAGACAAGCCAAAAATGCAGTTATAAAGCTCCTATAACTATAAGATTAATGTATTCAGACGATGAATTTTTTTTAATTTTGCAAAATTAACGCCCACCGAAATCTACACTCAACACAAATGTAACTTCAAAATAGTATTATTGTCCTCAATGTACCCTGACTTTACATTTTCATCTAGTGTCCGTGATTTGGGCGTCACTCTTGATAGCACCCTTTCGTTCTCTGATCGCCTTTCACAGTTGACACGCTCATGTTATTATCACCTGAGGCGTCTGAGAGCCATCAGAAGATCTGTTTCCTCTTCTGTATTTAAAACCATTGTTCATGCTTTTATTTGCTGTCGAATTGACTACTGCAACTCACTATTTGCTGGGCTTCCCAAAGTTCGCTTATCCTCCCTTCAGTCAGTTATGAACTCGGCAGCTAGACACATTGCTCGTCTACCTCGCTACTCCCACATTTCTACCTACATGACTGATGTTCTACACTGGCTTCCTGTTGCTTCTCGTATCCAATTCAAAGTACTGCTCTTAGTTTCAAAAACTCAAACTGGACAAGCTCCTAAATACCTTTGTGACTTGATGCATAAACCCCTCTCTGCAGTCTCTTCCCGCCCTCTCCGGTCTGCGGATCGACTAGATCTCTTGGTTCCAAGGGCAAGGACTGCTATGGCCCAACACCGTGCCTTTGCCATTGTAGGCCCTTCTATGTGGTATGACCTCCCTCCCATTATCCGTAGTAAGATCTTAATGGGGGTGTCATCTTCAGCTCTTCGTTACTTGAAGTCTTTTTTATTTCCTCGGGGCTGTCACGCTGAGAGCGCCTCTGAATAGCTGGCCCAACACCGTGCCTTTGCCATTGTAGGCCCTTCTATGTGGTATGACCTCCCTCCCATTATCCGTAGTAAGATCTTAATGGGGGTGTCATCTTCAGCTCTTCGTTACTTGAAGTCTTTTTTATTTCCTCGGGGCTGTCACGCTGAGAGCGCCTCTGAATAGCTAGGCTGTAAGAGGCGCTTTATAAATGTTCATATACAATACAATACAATATGCCTATATTAAAATAAATCACCAAGTTACACAACGTGCTGAGTGCTAGTCTTCCGTCTTCGTGTGCACTCCTGACGCCTATAGATTAAATGCGCTCGTTCTGTCATAAACCGAGACAGCAAGCGACGCTAATGTGTGACCGCTTTGAGAAACTTCGTTTAACACATTTTATTGTGTGGCCGTGAAGTTTTGGAATTCTTTATACTATAAGTTTGTGCGTTACTACCAAAAATATCGATATTTAACTAAAAATTCATCTATAATTTCATCCCGTTCGGCGACCGCCATTTTGATTATCGCCCATCGGTCGTCGTTACTATGTTTGAATGTCATGGGCCGCGGTGAATTTAAGTCAATCAAAACCCAATTTAGATAAATTAGCAAGATTTTGTTAAAATTGCGCTGATTGCCAATTTTTGCGCTGTTGCGCTAAACCTGGAAATTTGCGCAAAATTTGCGCTGCGCAAGATCGCGAATTTCTGGGGCCCTAATAAGGTCAAAATCAGATGGACAAGCCGCAAAACGGTTACAAGAGGAAGTTTCATGCAGTTAAAAAGTACAGTGAATCACTTTGCTCATCGTTCTCAGGTTATTTTTAGTGAGCTCTTGTAGAGCACCGTACATTCACAGTAGTGGTATGTAAGTAACGGCAAGTGACGTAGAGGTGCTTGAGGCGATTCGATCTTACCAGGAGGGTCGGCAGAGGATCTGGAGGGCTTTAGGCGGGGTCATTTACTGGTTCACAACGGGATGGAGCACCCCCTTATCGAGGCTTTATCGGAATTCACGAACCTGCTGCTCTGCATCAACTCCCATTGACCAGGACATGGTAGTTTAGGATGAGCTATGAACATCTGTGCGAGACGTGGCCTGCTTCGTAGGCATCTCTCCGTGTGTTCCACCAGAGCAGCTTGAGTTGGTGGAAGGCCATCCATGGGTCTGTCTTTCTGTGCGAACAGTTGGTTCCTTGCCTCGTTGTGTTTCTTTGCCGAGTACAGAGCACATCCTTCTGGCAAGTGGCTATGATCTGTCTTCCTGTATACTCTTTCTAGTGTTGCTATTTACAGACTCGGGGAAACAAAACAACTCTGACTTGTTTTCGTCGTTCCTCAGTAATTCCTGACAGTTTCTATGGGAGGCATACTCTGAAAGGTGCATTCAATGCCAGGCTTCAGTATGTTGACTATGATAGCTCCATCCAGTTTAAGAGCGTCAACAATTGGAACACCCAGTGAATGGCATGGTTGGATATCTGCCGTGGCCTCATTTGTTTAAGTAGCAATTAGTTCTTCTAGGCAGCTCAATGTCTGACTTAGTTCCTAACCGTAATTAGCCCATAATTTGAAAATGATGGTGGGTATGCCTGGTTTTCGTGCGCAAAAAATTCATCTAGGTCTCCTCGTGTCTGACAGGAAATGTACAGTCCTTATTTATAGATGACAAAATGTTGTTTTGCTCCTGACTTGTCCCGTACGGGTGGACGACTGAAAAGAGGAAATTGTTTCTTTTTATTGGATCATTGACAGGTCGTGTTGATTAATAAGACTTTCCTTGATAAATGTTTCGTACTGCTCTTGTCCAGTTTTCCGAAGGTTGCACATGGTGTTTATGACTGCTCGGTCGGCCAAATCACTGGTAGCCAGGACAAGTAGGTCATTGCTGTCGATGGCAGAGATATTGAAAAATTCGTATTTTGTTCGGCCATTTTGGAAAATGGCCACCACTGAAGTCGTGGGGAACATTTTCAATGGCTCTGTTGGAATCTTCGCACCTAACTGTGTATAGTTAGTCCAGTGGTTAAAGTGGTGTGGGTGAGCAGTGGGAACGCCAACTGTGAGCAGTGGGAACGCTGATGAAGTTTTATTGGGAACGCCTATGCTTCAAGGGATCCATGCATGTTGAGCAGTGGGAACGCAAGCCAAGAAATTCGAGAGCAGTGGGAACGCCGTTCTCACGCGTTCCCATCCACTTTAAGCCCTGATAGTTACTGGTTAGACATCAAGATGACTATTCTAAGTGTACTGGAAGCTGAGATGACTTAAAATCTGTAAACCAGAGGCCATTTTGAAAAATGGCTGCCATTGGGACCAGGGGTAAAATATGCGATGGCCCTATAGCCAATCTTCTGATATGTTTGTAGAATGTACAAAACATCATACTTGTATCACAAAATGAACAATTTTTAACCAAGCTGTTGTACTTGCAATCCGATATTCAATGCAAAAGTGCTCGAAAAACCTTCATATTTTGAACCCCATTTTTGGGGTGAGCCCATTTTCGGTGTCAGCTTCGTTTGCTATAGTTATCTGAAAAAGTGCTTCTGTCATACTAATAACACATAATTTTATGATTCTTATTTCGCACATTTAATGTGATTTTCGGAGAAGCAAATAGCGAATATATACAGGGCCTAGGCTTGTCGGTTAAAGATAGGCTGCTACAGATAACTATATGCTTGGCTCAGCCTTTGCATTTACCGAAAAATTTGAATATCCACTACCTCTGGATGGGAAAAATAACTGGCTCTTCAAAATTATAACTGATCAAAAGAGGAACTATATTACGAACTAACCAAAAAGTCATTGGCTGAGTGCTCATCACATTCTGTTAAGTCAGAACAGATCTCGAGTGTCCAGATAGTTTAGACTTTAGACTTTAGAACCATTGATAAAAATGATTTCTAGCCTCTAGATTCCAATTTTGATGCATATACATGCTTTCCGAAAAACAAGTGTTGAACGACATAATTAGCCACACAGTCACGTAATAATGTTTTAAAAGCAAGAATGACTGAAGACTGGGAAAGAATCTACTCATTGCAGATACTTTTAGGATTTCTATCGGTGCACTAACATTTCTACCAAACTGCCGCGGAACCCCTGGCCGACGCCCACGGAACCCTTGGGTTCCGCGGAACTCCGGTTGAAAATCACTGCTGTAGGCTCTGTGAAAAAAGGATAGAAACAAATTCTTATCGTATGAGTGCTGGCTATTTAGGTCAAATTTTAAGACTAACAATACAATTTTTAAGTCATGAACTCTTTAGAGGCGCTTTCGGAAATCGAACTTTTATATATTTATTATTTCTTGAGTAGCAAACAATCGTGTTGAATAGAAACATGAGAACCATCACAAGTCTACGACGCTTGTGATGGCTTGAAAACAGTGTGGCAATAAAATAATCACACGGCGCCAAACAAACATTCTCTGATCTTCGAGACCATGAATTCCAAAACTCAAACTAGGCGACTGAAATCAGTAGTTAATGCACTAAATTACCAACTTATAGGCAGCTCAATTAAATCAATGCAGTTTTCTTACCAACATATAGTCCTATTCCTTTAAGCCAGATAGTCAGGCTTCAGATCATTAGTTAAAACATTATTATATTTTAGTGCAACTTAAGTTCGTAAGCCTAGCTTTGAGATTAGTTAAAATGCGGTTTGTAAAACATTTTTTGTCCATTTTGTTTGGGTTATGTTTTTGGATCGTTGAAAGAAAGTGGGTGTGCTCACTTATAACTTTTCATTTGTTTAACATTTTGGGCGAAATATGCTTATTATTGTTACTTTTAGCCTTGAGCTTGGCCTATCCTGTAAGTAGGTTAGTGTGCCACTCAAAAGCAAAGTTTTTAATTTCTATCCCCTCCACCCTTCACTTGTGTTTCTAATGTTAAAATACAAAACGTGACAAATGTGAATGTGGCATCTGTCCTTATTTGCCGGGTCAACGAAATGCCAAGATGGGAGAGCATGGGGCACTGGTCTAGGAAAATGAAGTGGCTAACACGTTAAATGCATGGTTGACGTTTGGAGTACTTTATTTGTGAGTACTTTCTGATTGATGTGCAGCTGGCTACTTTGTTGTAGCTGTTCTTCAATATGAATGTGGTTTTGTGTACGACATTGGTCTAAATATGTTGACTTATATTCTTCATTATAGACTGGAAAGCCTGGTGCTGTATGCAATGCATAGACCATCTACCAAGAAATGGATTCCAAGAGCTAAGACCTTGCCATGTCTTTGTGGAAATGTTCCTGTAAGTACATCACTTTGCTCATTTCTTCAATGCATAGCTGTTTGAATGTCTAGAAAATGGTTTGCTTTGTGTGTTTGAACTTGAACTACTACTTGACTACTGGTAATTAGTGTAATGTAGTTAGTGATTTCTATAGCGTTTCTCACAGCCAGGGCCGTTCAGTAGGTGTCCTTTTGTGAGCCCCTGTGAAAAGAAGTACCCCTGTCCTTATTTGACGAGTCTAGGAAATGTCAAAATTTATGGCTGTTTCAATGTCTAGAAAAGGTAACTACTTGACTACTGGTAATTAATATAATGGAATTAGTAATTTCTATAGCCATGGCCGTTCGGTAGTTCTCCAAGTGTGAGTACTCAAGAGATAAAAAATTCGTCTTACGAGTTGAGGTATGTAGATAACGATCCAGATTGGAGTTCCACGTAGAATCTGTGTGAAGGGAAGGTCATTCCATAAGGGGGGGAGCAAATGACTAGGTTTGAATTATAGTACTCCTGACTCGGAGGACACAAAAGTCAGTCTGATCTAGAGAATGGAGAGGCCAATGAGAAAATACAGAAGTAAGAGAATGAATATAATTTAATGAGATATTTAGGCACAAGTTGTAGTTTTGGCTTGAGGACCAAAGCAAGGAATTTATATGATAAGTTAATGTACTGCTAACTGCTTTACATTAGACACGGCCTTAATAAGATAAGAATATTCTTGAATTGACCAATTGCTATCCGCATTTTGGTGTACAGGCATGTTATAATAAACAAACGTACATCATTCCTATATCCAATCAATGTCAAATGTTTTAAAAAGCACAAAATCCCAGGTAGAAAATCAATATGAATATATGTTTTTTTACTGACCAACAATTTATACTGCTCTTTGATTTATATTGTAAGAAATTTAAATACGATAAAGCGTTCTCGTTAAAAATGATTTCTTCGTTAGGTTATCCGCCCTAGGAATAATTCGGTCATGTAGTCTTGGCCTCATGGAATAAGGCTGGGGCCTGACTACACTGTTGGTGGGAAGTTCTAGATGATTCAAGAAAGGAATGGCCTTCTGGTGTGATGTATCCCAAGACTAAGAAAATTATTTGCTAATGTTTGCTAACCTATGGTTGTCTCTCAGGCTTCATTCAAGACTGCTGATTCTAACTGCTTTATCTTTGCCCTAAATTTTAAATTGTAGTCTATTTTATTCTTCATATAGGATAGATTTGTCTTGCCTCACTGCAAAAGGATTACTGAAATGCATATGACTACTATTAACTATCATTTGTTTATAACATTTAAGTTTTATATCAAAAATCAACACTCTTTTGTCTGGTTGTACACAATGTGCGACCACGTAATTCAGCAATTCTTAATGAAATTTGGTTTTGCTTTTCATGTTAACAGGTCGTTTCATCACTTGACAGAGTCAGCTACTAACCCAGCTCCATCTGCCTGAGCTCCTCTCCTTCTCGCCCCACAGATTTTAAACTTGAAGTTGAAGTCTCACCTCATTAAATGGAAACCTCTTCTTCAACAAGATCCGTTGTAGCCTCTGCTCGGCCTCCTGTCTGGCAAACGTTCTCTGACCTCCAATGGACATTGATCTCTGGACAATTACTCTGTTACAATACAGTGCTCAGCTGTGGACTAGTGCTTTCGAAATTTTGAGTTTTCAGCAGTTATGATTAGGATACACAACTGTTTATTCAAATTTGATGCTGACTTAGCAGTTGTTGAAGGCATTGAATGCAACACTGTTTAAGGTTTTTAATATGGTATTTGCTCGTGCTTTTTGAGCGGCTGGAACAATATCCTCTTGTTATTCGATCGACCTGCTCACTGAACTGTTTGAGCATTTACGAGTTTCTGGAATACATTTCTCAAACGTATCAGGCTTTCAGCGAGTATTTAGCCTAATAATGTTGACTCGTATTTTTCAAAGCTAATAATTTAGATGTTGACGTTTGTTTTTTAACTTTCATGTGTGTCTCTTATTTAAATTTTTATTTTGATACTTAAAAAGTGACATTTTTTATGTATAATGTTCATGTGTTCTTAAAATAGCAAGAATGGTGGTCTATATATTATTTGCAAAGTATTATGATTTTGAAATTCCTACCTGACACTTGTATTATAAATTTTTTTATAAATCACTTCGCGAAGCTGTTCCTGAGCACCTGTGCGATTGCTGTACTGGATCTCATTCCTCTGCGTCCATTCTTCGGCTCGTCATATAAGAGAACTGATGTATTTGAAGGATCGGGATGCACTTCGCTTATCATGCTTTCTCGGCTACTGGTCCTTGATGCTGGAACAATTTTTTTACTCGAGCACGCTTGTTCCCTAGTGCATATAAATTATGAGGAGCCATATAAATTGTTGTAATTATACAGTACAAGTAAAATATATCTGTAAATACTATTGAAAATGTTTATGTAATAAATACATCTTTCATTTTATGGAATAATTTATATGTTACAATATACAGTATTATATGCTAATGAGTTAATTGTTTAGTGAACTAATGTATAAGTGTGTGTATACAATTTGGTATTTTGTTATATCTACACCAATATAGTGAAATATTTACTGATGTGTTAAGATCTGTTTAGTATATTAATACGAATTTGTAGAATGAGCTCATCCTAGAATGAGGGATGGTCTGATTCTTTAGACTTGGGTGTTTAAATACACCCCTAGGGTGGGTTAGAGCACCTTCGTTGAGGGTGTATTTATTACGCCCCTGGGGTGGGTTAGAGCACCTTCGTTGAAGGTGTAATTTTTACACCCCTAAGGTGGGTTAGAGTACCTTTGTTGAGGGTGTATTTATTATACCCCAGGGTGGGTTTAAGCACCTTCGTTTAGGGTGTATTTATTACGCCCCTAGGGTGGGTTTGAGCACCTTCGTTGAGGGTGTATATATTTCACCCCTAGGGTGGGTTAGAACACCCTCGTTGAGGGTGTATTTATTACACTCTAGGGTGGGTTAGAACACCCTCGTTGAGGGTGTATTTATTACACCCTAGGGTGGGTTAGAACACCTTCGTTGAGGGTGTATATATTTCACCCCTAGGGTGGGTTAGAACACCCTCGTTGAGGGTGTATTTATTACACTCTAGGGTGGGTTAGAACACCCTCGTTGAGGGTGTATTTATTACACTATAGGGTGGGTTAGAACACCCTCGTTGAGGGTGTATTTATTACACCCTAGGGTGGGTTAGAACACCTTCGTTGAGGGTGTATTTTTTACACCCCTAGGGTGTAATGTAGTAGGGTGGGATTCCCCACCCTGTAGAAGGGGTGTATTTTCACACCATTCCCAAGAAAATAGGGTGGTCTATGGAGACCACCCTAAAAGGTGGTTTTACACACCTTTTACCGTTACAGTGTAGCCTTCC
>CATKHU010000159.1:0-15438 GCA_949752735.1 Lumbricus terrestris
GGGGTGTACAACTATTAACACAGTTGCGCGTGTATAAGCTTCAGTGTATTAGTTTAACATAATTATTAGTTTATTTAATACTATATTCGCGCATGTTTGCAATTTCAAATCATTATTTTATTACAGTGCGTTCTCCTACGTTATAAATCCCAAGGAATATAATAGTGGGTGATAATACAAGATGGCTAACCCAATGAATCTTTACATAGACGAAACCGATCGAATTACGGGCGTGGGAGAGACAGCTGTGAACATCGGAGATAAAAGAATTGCAGTTGACATTTGGCCTGACGCCTCTCTAGGTTTTACTCTCGCGGTTTCTCTGGGGAAGTCGTTGTTTGTACTGGAACACCGAAAAGTGCACTGGTGTCAATATTAAATTTTGTTGTTGTCGAGAGAAGTGCAGCCTCAACAACCTTATCTTCTATGCATGGTTTCACCACGTAACTCTGTTAATAAAAAGATCGCTCCTCTCTTCGATCAGCATCTGCTGAAAAGTATGTTGTTCCTGGTACGTACGTCTTGTCTTTGGCCGACTTTCTTTCACATTTGCTGTTCCCTTCATCTGGAACTCTCTGCCCCCTCATGTTTGTAACTCTTAGCGAGCCTGCCTTTCGCTCTAAACTGAAAACTTACATTTTCCAGTCTACTTAGAGTTCTTAATGTTTGCATATCTTTAGTGTACACTATCGAGCTTTGTAAAGAGTGTATTATCAAATTTAAGTTGTATTGTATTTTATATAACAAACAGATTGATCAAGTAGGCCTATGATATTCTAGAGCGCTTGCTCTTTGCACACCTTCAAAAAGACACCATTAAGGGCTACATAGATCTGAAGCCAGGAACAGAAATGCTTTTTTGTTTGTTGGCATTCCCAATCAGTTAGCTCAGCCATCCTCTCTGGTAGTCTTTCGTCGTCTTTAGTCTAATAACTTCATTTATCCCTGCATTGCTCGCACTGGGAGCGCTTCTGAAAGGCTCTTACTGCGAGAAACGCTTTATAGGTTGTTAGATATGATACGATGCTATAAACAGTTTTTTTTGCAAAACACATTGCTTATCTATCTGCTTATCTAGACAATGTCAATAGATTTCAGCAAACTGATTTTTGAATGTTTTGCTATATTCAAGCTTCCAGTATAGTGCAGGAAAGAGATAGCGAGACAATTAATAAAATAAGAAACGCACCTTTTCGTAATTAATAATGATAATATTATCTTTATTCAGCAATCCGGTTGACAGAACGCAACAGGTTACAGTGTACAATTATGCAGTTTAAACAATTCACAAGAACGGAGATCACAGAATATACAAATCTTAACTATACCAACTGAGCAGACAGCCTGCAATAAATGGCGCTAATAGCAGCCTACAAAGCAAATCCGCCCAACGGGGGTTCGAACTTGCTACCTCTCGCACTCTACGCCAGCGTGCTATCAATCAGAAATTTAATTTACCAAGGTTGGCTATTCCTAATTAATTAATGACAATTACATGCATTTTAAACAACACATGGGCGTGTGGTACTGACCACTTATATTGCTGCAGGAATAGTGATATTTTGTGACAAACCTTATTATTGCATGGAAATAAATGAGCCTTGGAAGAATCAAGTTTGTTCATTCGGACAATTATTACACACCCGAGAAACTTGGATGTACGATGTATACATTTCTGTCATCAATTGTCAAATCTGGGTAGGTCCGTGTGGGCATTAAATGGCTTGCTCTGTCAATCAACCGCAAAATCGTATCGCACACGTATGCTGCAATAATTATTCTCAAGGCTGGAATGCATGTGGAGGTTCCCTGATAATTAATTAATCATACCCGCATCAATTCACTCAATTGTACAGACATCAAGCTGAAGTTACAGCATAGATACAATGCACGATTGTCTCTGCATCAGGAACACTTTAAGCCAACTTGTCGGTAATCAGGCGAGTCATTTTTACCATTTTCTTACACCGAACCTCTCTATTGTTTGCGTGAGTTCAGTTAAAATAACTTGTGAAAACTGCCATATATCAGTGAAATGGAATATAACACGATGGTGACCAGTGACGTAACTATGACTTTTGCTGCGGTGGGGGTGGATGTGGGGGGGGAGGGGTGGAGACAGCGGCTTAGCCTTGAGAAATGTGAGTTGTGTAGCACGAACCTACAGTGAGGCTAAGGAGCTAATAAGCAAATTTGTGTGGGTATTTCAGATTCATTTGTTTCCTTAAGCTCCCCCCACCCTCCTCAAGCCCAACGCTAGTCGGACGACGCTAATGATGTCTGTTATAAATGGGGAAGCGTAGTTAAACATGTACTGGGTACTCCGCCACTGATTGCACTCTGCCAGTGCCAGACAAAAGCCTGTACGAAGGAGGAGGGCGACACTAATCATCTTTCAAAGGACAGTGTCGCTAAGCAGCAACAAGAAACATGTACTGCGTTAGAACGGTCGTCTCTTTAGAGAGTACGGTGAGGGCTGGAATCTCGCTTCTCCCCATCATAAATTCCTGGCTACGCCACTGTTTCTCCAACCTGAGACGACTTCAGTGTGTAACTCACAATATGTTTTGTTTAACCCGTGTAGTGGCTGTTGGTAATTTGTTTGCGGCGCTTAATATAGGCTATCAATGTGTAAAAATAAAAATGATGATGATAATGATTAATAATAATAATGATGATAATAATAATAATGATAGTATATAGTAGTGATAAAAAAAAATAATAATAGTACTACCACTACCACTACCACTACCACTACCACTACCACTACCACTACCACTACCACTACTACTTCTGCTGCTGCTGCTGCTGCTACTGCTACTGCCACTGCCACTGCCACTACTACTACTACTGCTACTGCCACTGCCACTGCCACTACTACTACTACTACTACTGCTGCTGC
Organism: Lumbricus terrestris; assembly: GCA_949752735.1. NCBI lineage: Eukaryota > Metazoa > Annelida > Clitellata > Crassiclitellata > Lumbricidae > Lumbricus > Lumbricus terrestris. The sequence continues at coordinate 2,903 of CATKHU010000159.1, forward strand.
TCTGCTGCTGCTGCTGCTACTACTACTACTACTACTACTACTACTACTACTACTAGTAACAGTAGTAGTAGTAGTAGTAGTAGTAGTAGTAGTAGTAGTAGTAGTAGTAGTAGTAGTAGTAGGAGTAATAATAATGCATGTATTTATGTATGGGTATATGAATGGACGGATGGATTGGATGAATGGATGGGTGTAGGCTATACATTGTAGATGGAATTGGTGGTTGAATGGAATATGTGGGTAGGATTGGTAGGTGTATGGAAAGATGGTTAGATTGGTGGTAGAGATCATTGGGTGGTTAACTGGATGAATGGATAAGACTTCTGTTGTCTTCCTCTTAAGACTTCATTATTCATTTTTGCTCAACATCTCCACACCGGGCGAACACTTCCATCTCATTTTCCATGTGTGGGTGTGATGTCACTTTGGTACCGGTTCACAAAGAGATAACCTTTTGGCACAGTGCAGACTATCATGAAATAACATAACGTGGATTACTATAGAACATTATGGCCTTTGATTCATTTATGAGATCAGCCATTTCGAATAAATCGATCAACTCCGACATTTGACTAATTAGTTTGTCAATGATTCTTAGTGTCAAGTTTTCAAGTGTCATACCGCCGAATTCTCCTGAAGCAAGTGCAACGATTATGGTCACTTATTCTTATATATAGGCCAGATATTAACGTTAAAAGAGGTGTCTAATTATTTCGCAATAGATCTCAACGTTTCTATGGCGTAATTGTTGGCTTGTGAAAAGTGTTAACGTATAAAGGAAGATTCTATTCTATAATATCCTCCATTCCTGGATCCGCTGAGATTATCTGTCTGGTCTCCAAAAACACAGCTGGGAAATGCCTCTAAAATAATATCTCTCAAACTTTATGCAAAAGCCTTTGTCTGCATCTTCATCTCGCTCAATGTGTTCTGCAGATCGTCTTGATCTTTTTTGTTCCAATGACTAAGATAGCAGCTCTTGTCCAACATCAGGCGTCTGCTGTGGTTAGTCCCTCCATTTGGAATGACCTTCAACCCGCACTATTATATATGGACTAAACCAATGACTCGCTTTTCCTTATCAATCTCTCGTTCTTTGAAAACATTTCTTTTCCCCGAGGAGTTTTCATGCTGAGATCGATTCTGAATAGTTATTCTTCGATGGGACATCATATAAATTGTGGGGCGCGGTGGTGTAGTGGGTATGTTCGTCGCCTTGCAGCCGAAGGGTTGAAGGTTCGAATCTACCTCAAGTCGCCGCGTAGGGATCTTGGGCAAGTCCTTCAATTGCTAAGTGCTTCGGGGTGAAAATCGATACAGTGTCCGCGCTGTAGTCTGGAGCGCCTCTGAGCGTAGAGCGCTTGAAGGGGCTATGACAAGTGCACCTACAAGCACATACAAGCACGATAAATCTATAGATGCAGTACAATGCAATAGCATAGCTTATCATAACATATATGACAATATAGCAGGACATGACATTTGTCATGCAAGACATAATTATAATAAGCATGCATCACCGGTGTAGCTAGACCAATCCACAATCTGGATCAAAACAATTGAAATCTCAACGTATTTCCGGTAATTATGCATGACATCGGCGAAGGAAGGGCCGAGTAGTTCTATATTTAGAATCTAATTTCCACGCTCTGGTCACGTGTGCCAATCACATTTCCCGAAAGTGCTTGTTTACCCGAGACCTGATTTGATGTCGCACCCGCCGTCTTGGGCAAAGAAGCATCGGCGGTTTTTGCTTTCGTCTCGGTTCTAATCTTATTCAGCGGCTCTGCTTTTGTTCTTGCGTAAAAAAGAACGTGTGTTCTTTATTTTGATGGGGTTTTGGAATTTCTTACGTCTGTTCCGCAAAGATTTCATTGTACCGTGTTTTCTGAAGTTCGCGAGATAATGGTATTGGAAGAGGAGGAAAAGGGATGGAGGTGGGGAAGAAGAAATTGGAGGAAGAGACGTGGAAGAGGCAGAGGAAGAAGAGGAGGAGAAAGAGATGTATCAGGAAGAGGAGTAGGATGACGACGAAGAAGAAGTGGAGGAGGAATATAAGGGGAGTGACATGGAGGAAGATGAGGAGGAAGAGGAGGATGAGGAGGAGGAAGTGGAGGAGGAATATTAGGGGTGGAAGAGGAAGAGGAAGTGGAAGAAGATAGAAAAATAGGAGGAGAGGAAAGAGGAGAAGGTAAAGGAAGAACATGGGTAGAAAAGTATCAGGAAGAGGGAGAGGAATAGGAGGATAATTAAGGAGGAAGAGGAGGAGGGAAGGCGAGGAGGGAGGAAGAGGAGTTGGAGGAAGAAGATGACAAGAGGACATAAAGGGGAATTAGGTGAAGGAGGAGGGATAGAAAAAGTTGAGGATGAAGATTGGTAGGAGGAAGAAGAGGAGAGAGGGAGTTATGAGGTGAGTGGGTGGAAGAGTAAAAAGTGGGGAGGAGGTGAATAAAGAGGAGGAGGAGGATATCACAAGGAAGATGGAGGAAAAAGAAGGATGACGAAGAAGATGCACAATAATTCACGAGGTCAACTAATTAATTAATAATTTTGACCAAACTTTCGTAACGTATTGATTCATTGAGTCGGCTATCATTACTTCAAGTGATACACTATTTGTACCCATCGCCACCGAAGCGGCTAGAGTAACCCAAAGCAGGGTATGATGATAATGACGATGGTATATTTGTTTATAAACTCAATGCATGACGATTATAAAGAGATGATTTTGTATAAATATTTGGACTTAGTCTGTCACATACAACATTGTATAGACACAATGATGTATTACAACGTACTAACCAATTTCTATATATTATGCGATCATTATAACTTCAATTGATGTGTATGTCTATGTGCTTGTGTGGTTGTATGTCTGTGTGTTTGTGGTTGTATGTGCGCGTGAGAGACAGAAAGAGCGAGAGAGAGAAAGAGAGAGAGAGAGTGAGTGAGTGAGTGAGTGAGTGAGGGAGGGAGGGACGGACGGACGGACGGACAGACGGACAGACGGACAGAGAAGAGAGACAGAGACAGAGAAAATGTCCAGCTAGAGATAGAATGAGAGATGCCAGTGATGGAGATGAAGTAGAACATGTAGAGGTAAACGAAGATGGGAGGAGAGAGGTCGAGAGGGACAGAGACATAGTGAACGAGGGTGAGCACGTTACGTAATATGCCAAGAGAACGCCACTCGAGCACATTTGCCAATAAAACATGCGCTACATGAATGCTTCGAAGGAAACAAGCAACGACGACCAAGAAGACTAAACTGCATGGATAGATAATAAGAATGAAAGAAGACATGACATCACTTTGACTAACAAGAAGAGGTGCAACAGTTAACTTGACAAATGAAAATGACCGACGATAAGAGAGAGAGTTACCACAGAACTCGAGTTTAACTGTCGGCATACAAGCAACGTAGCCATCACATCCTACATTACTCAGTTTACCATCGACATCTATCGAGTGAAAGGTTGAGTAAGTCGGTTTCTTGGAAGGGTAGTGAGAGGCAGTCCAGCTTCTTTGTGCGTTCGTTGCGTCAGATATGTTGACCATTAACAGAAACCTTTTCCTACTTGATTACGTTCTGTTATCGGATACCTGCTACAGCGTATATTCTCTGCCATAAACTATTGACTTTGTTGTCGACTTATCTCCTTCGATTGAGCAGCAGCACTATGCTGTATGTGGGAATGTGTGCGTATGGGTGTGTGTGTGTGTGTGTGCGTGCGGAGGGGTGTACATGTATGTGTTAGTGTGTGTTGGTGTGTGTGTGTGTTAGTGTGTGTTGGTGTGTGTGTTGGTGTGTATGTGTGTTGGTGTGTATGTGTGTTGGTGCGTGTGTGAATGATATATGATATGATTTACGCTTCACGGATAATTTGTAACCAGTTGTTTGCGAGAGAAGGATACTCAAGAAGACGGGGTACTTGAGACGTGTTTTATGAGGCACTTCGAATGTACATAATATACAACGTTGTACATACGTCACAGTCAGTTATCCATGGTTTTTTGCTGTGGTTCACGCGAGTCCAGAGTTTCGTCCGTTTGCATTGAGGGAAAAATTCTCAGAACTTCGACTGCAGATGTCAACTGATTTTAATCCTGCCAATTATCGTATCACACACACGCACACACGCACACACACACGCACCTGCACACGCATACGGATGCGGACATGCAGACAGACATGCAGATTGACAGACAGAAAGACAAACAAAGCGACGGTAGGACAGCTACATGTAGTAATATTGAGTAAGATGGAGAGTGAGTTGTATGACGGTATTAGAACGATTGATGTATATATATATATTATATATAATATATATATATAATGAAATTATCGTCCCAGTAACGGCATTTTACTTTACGGCAGCCAGAGCCGTTCATGTTGATTTATCTAGAAGACTGGGTTAAGATAGTCTCGGGATAGTCTTGAGGTTAATATAGCAGTGTGATCAGCTGTCTTGAAGGTGTCTAAACAGAGCATGAAATTATCGTCACAGTAACGGTATCCTGTGGTGCGTGGAAGACCGTTGCCTTGACGCCTTACAGTTCATCTAGACCTGGGAGTGACTTTGGTCAGCTAATCTGACCCCACTTGACCCTAAAGTGACTTAAGGTCGACTTGAAGTCGACTTCTGGGCGTCAAAACGACTTGACCCGACTTGGCAGAAAAACAACCGACTTCCGACTTGAAGTCGACTTCTGACATGGTACTAACCATTAGCCTGGGTGTATACGTACGGCTTCTAATGCAAGAAGTCAAGCCAATTTTCCTGCAAGCATTAATTTCATTTAGGCCTACAAATAAATAATGAGGCCTCAACACTTAATTGATGCATAAATTTGTTAAAGTGTTATTAAGCCCATTTCAAGCTGTTTGTGTTTCAGTTGGAATAGTTTTGTGGTACTTTGGGCCATCTAGTAACCTAGACAATGCAACGGCAAATTATAAGGCCTATGAATTTTAGCTTGTCCATTGTCTGTGATTTTCAGATTACACTCATTATTATTTTTTAAATATTAATATTAAATAAATTTGTAAGAAGCACAAGGTCTAAGATAAAATAGGGGACCGCGGACTGCATGGTTGCACTGAATGGCGTGTTATGATAAGCGGCTAAGCCTAATTTGTAATTCTGTTTTCATAATTATTTGGGCACTTACACCATTTTCCAAATTAGCATATAGCATTGCAAGCGCATCATCCTACAGTAGGCTACTACAGCTACTAGGCCTACTCACTGACAGTAAAGTCTTTCATTGTCCAATTGGCCCTGCAATAGTTTTCCGTCTGCAGACAACTACAGATCATGCAGCGCTCCAAAATAGCGCCAAACTACAGATTTGTAGATCCAGCTTTCTTTGCACCGAATTCACTTACCACTAGAAGTTCACTGATTGCTTGATAAACACACGTGCTAATATTTTAGTAACATCTTATTTCACCATTTTAATTAAGCGCATGCCTAAGCGTGACGTGCATGTAATCATAAAATTACAAATTATATGAATAGATCGGCAGACGGCAGTCTGCACGATAGCCTACCGGCAAAATAATCAGTAGCCTATAGCTTATAAGTCTCTGTTTAGCAAAGTCCTCGATCATTCTTGTAAACGCACTCAGTGGCGTAGCCAGGAATTTTTCATGGGGGGGGGTTTTATGGCCGGAAACCCTGTTTTTTGCTATTTTTTCTTACCTAAATGGAAAAATAACCTTAAAAAAAACTTTTTCCGGAGCCAATGGGGGGGTTGACCCCCGAAACCCCCCTTGCCTACGCCAATGAACGCACTAGGCTACAAAAGCTGCTTAAATGCTGTCACAATCATTGGTTTGAAGTGACAAATTTAACCATGTTTGTGTCTCAAGTCGGTTTAAGTCGACTTGAGGTAAAAACAACTTCAAGTGACTTCTATCTACAAAATTCGACTTGGGGTCAGTTGCGGTGAGCAGAAACGACCCGACCCGACTTGGGATGACCAAGTCGACTGGGGTCGACTTATTGGGGTCGACTCCCAGGTCTAAGTTCATCAGACTGCTGTATAATTATTGACGCCTTCCAGTGTCCTCGTGGAAAGTTCATCTTGACTTTTATGGTTCAGAAAAGTAATTTGCTGGGTAAGGATAATCAAAAGTTTTTCGACGGAACATTTTAATTTTCACCATGACATTTTAAGATGAGGTACAGTTCTAAGTTAGCGGCGTTAAAAAGCCTAAATAATTACAATCGCTTCAAATGACGACATCTTGCGGGAAAATCTTTTTGACTGGCTTCAGCTATACGGCCGTTGACATGACTCTTATCAGGAATCAATTAATTTTGCAATTGTGCATATGTGCTTAATGTACAATTTTTGAGTCAAATGTTAAAGGTGTTCAATCCTAGCTTGCTACTTTAGCTTTGATCAATGACATTTTATGGATAGTGTTTAAAATGAGGTCAAAGATCTCATAATTATATTCCGCTCCTCAGATTTACATTTCGGCGTGACCTTGCGCGCGTTACAAATTGATTTATTTAATGATGATGATGATGATGATGATAATAATAATAATAAACGTAGTTAATAATAATAAATAATAATAACAAATAATGATAAATAATAAAAGATAATAAATATATAAAAAAATAAATAATAAAAAATAATTTACGTAGTTATAAAAAATAAAATAATAATAATGATAATAATAATAATAACAACAATAATATAACTTAATTCCATCATTTTGTAGTCTTATATTCGTATATACGTATATATATATATATTTATTTTTTACTGTATACATATATAATATATAATCAGTTTTATACACACGACTGGACCTGGGGAGGATTGCGTGAATCGATCCCGCATCCGTGTGCTCTTCGTGTTAGAGTGTCTACCATTACCGTAACCCTCCCAATTGATAAAACAAACTATAATTACATTTTTTTATAATTCAACATTTATTAAAAGATCACACAAGCTTAAAACTAAACTAACAAAAATGTGTTCAAGCTTAGAGTGCTTTGTTCTCGTCCCCGGGTGTGTTGCGAAGGTTCCTCTAAAAGCAACGGCGTTGAAACGCTGTGTACAGAATGAAATCCATCCGCCACATGTTCCGCAGCTCCTCCGGGTACCATAGATGACATGCGTACGTACGTAGAATAGATGTTTTCTTATTGCGTCCACCTAGATGATGATAGTTATGAATTTGTAATAAAGGTATTTCATTTAATTAAAATAATGAACTGTTTAGCTTTGAGTGATAGTCAGATTTCGATCGATTTTATTTAAACCAAAGTTTAACGTCATCGTTTGACATCAAAGGCCGTTGACGACAATTTACAGCTTATACAGTGCAGTAACATTGAATTCATGGCGTCCAAAATACACCATATAACGTTGTCATAACAATGTCATTTTTCGTTGCCTTAGGCTTAACATAATATTATTGTTCATCATCATTAGTGTTCATATTTAACAGCAGAATAGTTAACAGTTAATAACATGAACTACAAGGTTACAAGTTTCATTAATAGCGAAGTTAAAGGTCCAATGGTAAAAGCATTTTTATGTGCAAACCAATTTGTTTGGTTATATTCATTTATTGTCTGCAGTGATTGTCATTTGCAAGACATGTCACAAAATTCGCTTGATTGCTATTCTTAATACAGATTTGATTCATCACTTCTACATTTCAGTAAAAGAAATTCTCAAACAGGTTAATATGAGATATTATTTTGCTCTAACAAGTGCAAAGACGACAAACGATATTCTAACACAATCATGTTACAATAGCACGACATTCAATATTAACAACACCAATAACAACAATGCAACCACAAAACACATTCATGATCAGGTTTTGAATACATTTTCACATAAATGAAATATTTTCAGGTCATATTTTGTTATACCAAACAAACTAATCAAAACCAAACAACTGTATTTCGATCGATTATTATTATTATTCAACAGTTTAACGACATCATATAACTACAAAGGTTGTTGACGTCTTTAAAGTTTGATGTATTGCAGCTCACTTTTGTTTAACTGTTCAGCAGTTTCTGTTTGTACTTTCATTTTCTTTGTTTCTTTCCTTTTTGTTCTTTGTGTTCTTTTCTTTTCTTTTCTTCCTGAATTTGACTAACCGCCTTTCATGACGATAGTGTTCACCGAATGGCCGTAGTCGATCCTCTTTTATACATGCATCATTATCTATTATTCAGCATACATGCAAAATTATGCCCACATGCATATATATATATATATACACATACATACATATATACATACATATATATATACATATATATATATACATACATACATACATACATACACATACACATATATACATATGTCACCATAATTACATATGCCTATAATTCTTTATATACAAATGAGCACATATACACATGTGCACACATATGTATTGTCATTATGTACACTTATGTATTATTATCATTAATTTAGACATTTCATGAAGTTCACATGACATAAAATCTAGGCCTACTTAGTTTGATTAACATCAATTCTTATAAGTTCTCATTTCATGAAGTTCATATGACACAACATCTACTTATTTAGATCAACATCAATTCGAATCATTTCTCATAATCTCATATTTGCAAGGAATTTTCAATGTTCATATATCACCAATAAAGTTACAAGTAGATAAGATATTCAACATTAATATGAAAATCAAAGTATTCACTCGTCAGCCATCAGTTAGCAACTTAAACAATAATATCAAGACCATTTTATTCAATGCCTGTTTCATCTATTACAGAAATATTCAAAATTTTATCAATCCCCCCCACACACACATATACACACGCACATACGCATGCACGCACACACACCTAATCATATCAATTTAATAATGCAATAAAAAAAATCAAGGATATTTCGATCGATTATTTCGATGACCTTATTTCTAATGCTGTTAGCTTTATTTAAAAAGGTGTCTAATGTGAAGCAGAATCGTGTTTGCCATTTTGAAATCTCATAATAGACCCTAAACTCCTAAAGCGTCCAAAGAGCGATAGAACCAGACTATTCAATTCCACTAGTGCTTAGTCAAAACAGAATTTAAAGAGTGACAAGGATTATTTAATAACAGGAACTGAACCACTCTTATCTAAAACGTGTTTTTATGTCATCTACAAATCAGAAATGTGCGCAGCACAATGAAAACCAGTTATTTATTGCATTTGTTTGTGTGTATTTGTATGTGCACTTGTTATAGCGCCCATTCAAGCTATTTACTCAGAGGCGCTTCCGACCACAGTGCGGACACTGCATCGGAGTTTCACGCCGAAGCGCTGAACAATTGCGAGTGAAGGACTTGCCCAAGGTCCCTACGAGGCGACTTGAATTGGATTCGAACCTGCAACCCTTGCAGGGCGACGAACATACCCACTACACCACTGCGCCCCACCGCATCCTATAATGATTTCTTTTCAAACGTGTCAGTGAAGACCTTTCCGATGTCAATCATATTCATTGTTCAATTATGGAACAGTCCATAATTACGTATGCAGGAAGTGATTCGGGGTGGGATTCGGGGCGGGGTCTGATTTAAACGACTTTGCATGCGGGTGCGTACGAGGGAGAGTCTCGATGATATGCTATTATAAGGCTAGGCTGTCTATTAGCGCCATGTGTTGCAGGCTGTCTGTTCAGCTGGTATAGTTAAGATTTATGTATGCTGTAATCTGAGTTCCTGTAAATTGTTTCAACTGCATAATGTTATTGTACACTGTAACCGGTTGCGGTCTGTCAACCGGATTGTTGATTAAACGAAAATTATTATGCTTCCACTTTAAATGATTTATAACTGTGTATTTTCCTATATATATGATCGTTCAATGGCATTTGATTACATTATAATTGAATTCTGTTCAAATGTAAAGAGTAAATCATTACAGTTAGCAAATGTTTTATCTGCCAGATACATGTATGATGTTTAGCAAAAAATAAATAGAAGCTTTTGGTTAATTAATTATATGTTTTATAGATGACTTTAGCAGGTTAATTCTTGTAAGGCGACAGTGAAACTTAGATGCACGTAAGCATGGGGAACCCATAAAGTTGAATAAAATGTTGAGATTTAACATGAGGATTAACATAAGCTTAACGACGTTAATGATTGGGTGGACGATTTCCACGATTCGTAGAATAGACTGGAAGTCGTTTGAACAGTAGAAAATAATACTCCTAGTCTCAGTTCTATTTTATTTAATGTTGCGGTGTTAACTTTACAAAGGTGTCTAACGGTATAAATGATCACCTGAACATTACGAGTCAGCAAGTGTGTTCTCTAATGGATATTGGACAATTCTCCTCCCAGACAGACCGTTACATTTTTTTACCAACTGGTCTGTTGCTTAAAAAAATAGACTTTGATGAACGCGCTGGAAACGCCTACTTCCAGATGCACAATCAGGAATCTTTCCATTACTCCAGTTGGAACCCATTTCTCTTTGACATCCTTCATCTTCTATATTTATATTCGTCTAATGAATATTTATTTCCGGCTGGGATTTGTACTATTTTAGTGACCGTCCTATTTGGTCAGCAATTGTGACAGAAAGATGCGCTATGCAAATTGACGTGTGGTTGTTTAGCGTTCCATGCATAGAATTTTTTGCTGTTTGCTTTAAATTGTAGGCTAATGTTCTCACATTGCATGCTATTGTTATTATTATTTTTTTATAAGATTGTAATAATAATAGTAATAATAATAACAATAAAAACAATAACAATAACAATACCGTAGTAGTAGTAATAATAATAACAATACTAATAATAGTAATAGTAATAGTAATGATAATAATAATAATAATAATAACAATAACAATAATAGTAATAATAATAACAATAAAAACAATAACAATAACAATACCGTAGTAGTAGTAATAATAATAACAATACTAATAATAGTAATAGTAATAGTAATGATAATAATAATAATAATAACAATAACAATAATAGTAATAATAATAACAATAAAAACAATAACAATAACAATACCGTAGTAGTAGTAATAATAATAACAATACTAATAATAGTAATAGTAATAGTAATGATAATGGCAGGGGCGACCATTATTATTACCGTCGCCTCCACCGCCGCTGCAACCCACGGTTTTTAGTATCATTGTAATTCTCATTATTTCATGAAAATCTACTCTGCTATCCGTTGATTGCATGATATCAATGGGTTACATTTTGTCTGTTTTAAAATTGCGTATCGTAAGCGCTTTAGACATGTATGCGAAAACAAATCCAGGCAGGCCTAAACGTACACAATTTTGTACATGCATATGCATGCACAGTTGCATACACTCGTGAATAAACTTTATCATATATATATATATATATATCATATGTTATATGGTGTTTACAAAGACCTACAGCCTTGTGTTTCGAAAACAAGTATGTATATATACATTTGTTTGTATGCGTACTTGTTATAGCGCCCCTTCAAGCTCTCTACTCAGAGGCGCTCCCGAATGCAGAGCGGACACTGCATCGGAGTTTCACGCCGAAGCGCTGAGCAATTGTGAGTGAAGGACTTGCCCAAGGTCCCTACGCGGCGAGGTGGATTCGAACCTCGAACCTTCCGGCTTCAAGGCAACGACGCCACCACTACACCACCGCGCCCCACAATCTGTTGTGGGGCGCGGTGTTCACTTGTACAGCTACATGTATACGTATGTAAATGTATAGGCTACATTATTAAATACAATGCCGAGTTATATATATATATATAAAATTATATATATATATATACTAGATGTGTAACCCGGCGTTGCCCGGGAAATTTAGGGTTTTAAACACCACTCCCTTATGGTACCCAACGTTGACCGCTAAATTTCGAGTTTTTGCCAACCCTCTACCCCACCCCGCTTCCCCAAAAAGCCAAACGTAACACGCCCCGCTAGGGAAATTATTACTGGGCTTGTATGACGTCATTCGGGCTGTAGACTCTTTTACTGAAGCTCGATACTGTTTACCAACGCGTGAGCGATGAAATCTGTTTTAAAACGCTTCTGTCTTAAAACGCTAATAACTGGAGTTCTAAAGTGAAATTTCGGGTTTTAAACACTTCCCCACTCTGGTACCCATCGTTGACTGCTAAATTTCGGGTTTTCGCCAACCCTCCACCCCACATCGCTTCTCCAAAAAGCCAAACGTAACCCGTCTCTGCGGGGCGCTACGGATATTATTACTGGGCGGGTATGACGTCATGCGGTGTAGACTCTTGAGTTACGCGCTTGTGTGATCAATTACTGATGAAATCTGTCTTAAAACGCTAATAATTTTTGTTTTGAACTGAATTAAAACCTGAAAATAGTCAATCTGACCTTATAATTTGGGTAAGAATCGATTTCAAAGTTTTTTTTAAACCGACGCTGTTTCATTTCCGAGCCTATTCTGCAGGGGAGAGTCAATTCTGTCAAAAGCGTACAAACAAACAAACATATGGAATTTCTGCCTTATAATATAGATATATATATATATATATTAATATTAATC
>CATKHU010000160.1:0-15097 GCA_949752735.1 Lumbricus terrestris
GTAGTAGTAGTAGTAGTAGTAGTAGTAGTAGTAGTAGTAGTAGTAGTAGTAGTAGTAGTAGTAGTAGTAGTAGTAGTAGTAGTAGGCTAGTAATAGTAATAATAGTAGTAATAGTAAAATAATATGCAGGCAGAAACTTTCACACAAAACGTGAATATCAAAGTAATGGCTGAAATTTACAGCGGTCCTGCATTCCATGTTATAGGAATTTTATGAATCCGAGACGTTTCAAGCGTATCAACTTCAAATTCTCAGGAAACCAATCCAGTTCCATCATTTGCTCTGTGGTAGCTTCTTTGAACTTCCCGGACACTACGTACTGGCAAATCTAACAGATATTGATCGCATGCGGGTCTACGCCAGTCGTCAGGCCATGCCCCATGACGCCATGCTCCCAGAAAATATCACAAGACATATCTTGTCAATTGATACGCAGAAATCGCCAGTTGGGTTCTGTCGGTTACTATGTCCCAAAAAGAACAGATTCTTCACCAGAGGGCAAACAGGGCAACGTGGTCCTGCAAGGAAGCTGATGTTATCGGATTGGCTTGACGTCGGTTGTAAACTTAGCGACAGTGTCTCAGCATTACTAGGAGTCAGTCAACTGACCCTTGATGAGGTTGATGCAGTTTTCTGTCCCAATTGGCCATCCGAAGCAACCGATTGGAAAACACGGACTTCGCTGAGCGGTTGGCCAAACAAATATTTAAAGGATCACATTCTGAGTGGAGGTTGCCACTTGGTTGCAAAATCTCATCATACAGAACCAAACGATGATACACAGTGGAGGTATTCCTTTTCTCAAGCGGAAACAATTCTAATTGGAAGCTGGAATGACGTACAGAAGTACATCTATCACATACTCCGTGTTATCAAAGGACGCATCGCAAAGAAATGCAAAACGCACGAAAAGAGCATCTTCAGTAGCTATTTATTCAAGACACTGATGCTGTGGGCTTGTGAAAAGAAGGCGGTGGAGTTTTGGAACCAAGAATGCATCGAGTCTTCGATCGCTGAGTTACTTTGCCAGGCAATTGAATGTCTAATAGATAGAGAATGTGAACATTATTTCATGCCCGAAGTCAACATTCTCGATCATCCAGTAGTATCAGACACAACCAGAGAAGTTTCTTCACTTGAGGAGCACATACGTTCTGAAATTCAAAGTAGTGTGACTGTTTTTCCAAAGTGTGACGAGAGAACAAGTTTCCAAGTGGAAATTAACAAAAACTTTGTCGTTCATTACAAATTACGGTCGAACACAGAATTCGTAATAAATCCGTTTTCTTCGTCGTTTGAAAGATATTTCGACAATGAATTGGAAAACGATCCATTTTTCCGGTCGGAACTGGAAACTTTGTTCAAAGGACTGTTAGTAAATTTAGAAATGCGGTCTTCAAAATCTGTGATGCGAAGAATAGATCACGAAGTGACTGTGACTGAGTGTTTCAGATCCTGCCTCGAAGACAATTCCTGCAACCTCTTTGGCGCAATAGTCAACTCGAACGAATCATTTCACATGGCGGCTAATAGAATATTTAATGTGGATCTTTGCAAAGCACGCATATTACCCCCGACATCCGGCTGCGTATCACAGACATATACGGATGCTGAATCTCCAAAGAAAGCAGTAGAAATATTGCACATATCTCCAATTCAGACAGAAGCAAGCACCGTTTCCAATAAAGATTCTGGCACATTATCAAAAATCTTTAAAACTACGCCTCATGGACGCACATGTTGCTATGTTAGAACACCAAGAGACTGGAAGGGTTATTCAGCAAATACAAATCATCGAACTCCTATTTCTTTTGCCAACATCATTTTGAGCAAAATTTCCGATCTGTACAAAAAGCCTTGCTACCTGATTAGCAGGGCCTACTACGCAAATTATTATTACACGTATCACAAAAATTACCAGATGGCTTTGCATTTGTGTACAGAAGTTCTTGAGTCTATTGAAAATTGTCACAACTGTTCGGAATCACAGACTCCAATGCACGAGGAAATATTTCCTTTGATTTTAAGTAGCTTTTGGATGCCTCTGTTCGACGAAAACATTCAAGTGGTTTTTGCGCTCTCGATTTTAACCATTGCCATACGGTTCTCGAACGGAATCCCTCTGAATTCCTATTACAGGATTCTAACGTCGTCCTCGAAAAAGGTCCTAGAGTCTCATTCCGTACATTTGCAGTCCGTCATCAGACCTTTGCCACCTGGCCTAGGAACAGCGCAAAGAAGGAAGAGATGTCAGAAATTAATTTCTTCTGTAGTTCTACAGGTATCAGCTGTCGAGTTCATGAGATACATTGGCGTTCAATGCCGGAAACATTTGAGTTTTGGCGAGGACAGTAACTGTTTATTTGACATGTTGGCCCGACAGTCGTCTGAGAGACAGTTTGTTCAGAATACTTTATTCTTGCTGGCTGCGGCGTCCTTTGAGATTCCGAAAACCCCAAATCCAAAACTATAACATTTTCAAAAAAAAGAGATTTACTGCCAACATTGGAGTCTAGAAGTTCTGCACTTGTAATGCTTTGTGAAAGAAAGAGTAATTAATTTTCACTACGTTTCTTTCTCTGTGATAATATTATGTTTTGCATAGAACTCCTTTCAGTCAGCCTGAATTTGTCCAAACCGTTAAAAATCTGTATCCCATACACCAAGTTTTTCATTTTATTTACTACTCAGAATTCACAGTTTCCAAATTATTTTCCCTTGTTTGCAATTGATTATGCACTAGGATAAATTAACTACATGCTATATTTTATTGTTTTAGTGTAACAGCTGTAAGCTTACACAACATCTAAATATAATGTCAAAGCGAATATTCCATTTAGTGAGTATTGTGATCATAATTATAATCATAATCAATAATTCAAAATTTACACAGTAATGTTTTAAAACTAAGTCCAGGGCACCAAGCTGTTCATAAACGCTACTTCGAGTCGGTGTTTTTGTTCTAAATTGCCCAGTGAAGATTCGAATCCGAAAAACAGAAATTACCCGCAGAGAGAAAGAGAGAGAGAGACGTTTCGATGCCCTATTGCGCGCCTACTGATGGAGCTAAAAAAAAGCTATAGGAAACTTATTTATTATTTTGCTTGATGTGGCCTCCTTCTTGACCGTTGGGTCGAAGTAAGGCCTACACCGTAGTAGTTTCTATTTCCAGCAATTGAGCAATCAGAATGGTCGTGCGTTCCCTGCCACTGCAGCACACTGCGCAGTTTTAGTCTCTGCGATTCTAATTATAAGATAATGTAAGCTATGAACACCCATACCAACTGTCAACTGGTGAGGGATGGAGTTATTGCTGGCATTGTAGAAATCAATAATATTCTAATGGACTGACGGAGGCCTACTCATGCAATGAAACCGGTATTTAGACAGTTTGCGGACATTGACGCCCTGTAAGGTATTACCGAGCGAAACATTGATTATCTTCAACTATAGAGTCATCAGTAGGCTACTCGATTTTGTTATAAATGTAGATAAATGCACTAAGGTACTTTTAAGTTCTTAGAGATGGTTCTCATATAAAATACAACACGTCACAATGCAATTGCAGTGGTATTAATAGGACGGCTAAAGTTCCTGCATCGCCAGGAGCAGTGATTCATGTCTACACAAACATTGGTCTAGCAGTGGAACAGGCTTCATGTGGAAGCAGTTGCTCCAGGCATTTACAAGGTATGCCAAATGTTTCATTTTATGACAAATCTCTATAGCCTCCAATCTCGCTTATCCAATATGATTCAATGCAGGCAGAATAATATGAACTAAACAGGCAAATATAACAAGAAAAAGATTTTCATTTCCTCCTATTCAATCTACCAAGACAATTTAAAACTTACGTTCTAAGGTTTGTCTGTCGTGTTTTTAGTGTTCTTCGGGATATTTAACAGAGTGGAATGGAGAAACTGCATTGCCCGATGTGCAGAGCTGCACGGGAAGGACTAAGGTATAAGGTAAGGTCGGGATATTTTAAAAAGGAAAGTAGCCAAATATACAATTCTTTCCTAAATACATACATGTACATTGTACAAACATGGGTCAGCTTTTGATCAAAGATAGCAAAGTGCTAATAAATCGATTTCATAGGCTAGTCGGTTTGCGCAACAGATAAGAGCAGGTTCAGAAATTATACTTATTAGACATGTAGGCCTACAGCGTATAATTAGGCCTAGGCTATATAATCATATAAGCAACGCTTTGCAGTATGTATTGGGCAGATGATTATTTTTATGATGCTAGTGCTAAGGTATAATATGTAGTGTGTGTATACGACGAGTAGGCCTATTATTGACCTAATGCTAAGGATTTGGACTGTCTAAATCTCATACGGAGCCCCGACACGGCGCCATATTTCGGTGGTAATGAATTCTTACAGAGTACTTGGACTTAATAAATGGATTATTATCACGGGCAGTTTCCTAAAAGAAAATGTAGCCTGCAATAAGGTTAAAAGATCCCTTGTATACTCATAGACGGATAAGAAAGCAATAGGGTACCGTATACCTTCAAATGAAACTTCACCTGACAATTTTTGTTAAAGGCCAATTACAACGTTTCTGGAGAGTCAGAATTTCAGCGTAATTAATCGTGCAGAGGTGGCAGCTAAAACTCGTTTTCGCAATCGTTTTTACTGTTAATTAAACTACCGTGATGACAAGCGAGAATGGAGCCAGTAACTATCTAATACAGTGGTTCCCAACCTTTTTTGACTTGAGGGCCACTTTTTCTAAGTTGGAGGACACGAGGGCCACTTTTTCTTAGTTGAAGGACATTAGAGGGCCACAAGGTTAAAATTGTATTAACTAAAAGCATATAAAATTGTTAAAATTGATTCCAAATATAATGTTTTATGTTATTTATCGACGTTAAAATAAGACAATTTGTAATAGAAAATACTAATGTGTTCTATCCTGTCCAAATTGTTAATTTTTTCATATATTTTGATAATTCTTTGAGAGATGAGGGCCATTTTCTGAGGCCTGGCGGGCCACTTTTGGCCCGCGGGCCACGGGTTGGGAACCGCTGATCTAATAAATTATTTCTGTGACGCATATCGTCATCCAAAGTTCGTTGTTTTGAAATGGATTAACCTATAAAGCAGCTCAATTAAAACTGCAGGGCCAACCTGCTCTGCAACGCAGGAGATCGTTATAGCCTAATTGAGATGGCGTCATTCCTTAGGTTGTTTATATCCATTTAATGCAAATGAGGATACATTGCTTATTACAATAGTTTGGCGAAATTACAAAGCATGGCAGGGTCAACAGTGTCAATATCAAATTAAGGCAAATGACAAATTCAATAATATAATTATGAGATGAGACACGTGACAGTCAAATTACCCCCAAATAAGTCTTATGACGTGAACTGCATTGCTATACAGTATCAAATGAATATCCGTGATTCTAGCCCTGCAATTTGCTCCAGCCTAGCGGGCGATGAGTTACGCAAGCTAATCATCTGACACAGATTCAGCCTAAAACATCAACAGCATCTATTCAAATTAGCATTCTTCAGGCTTGGGAGAAAGCGGATTTCAAACTTATAGTTCGTCCATCTGTCAAATGTTACTTTCTATATATACAGGGTGGCTCAAAAAAAAACGTACCACCGGGGAAAATGCGATATCTTCGCCGCCGATTGAACTTTTTCTGCGAAAATATCCCAATTTGTAGGAGAATGAATTTCCAACAATCCCTGAAAGTTTCATTTGAAACTTTTCATGTTTGCAAAAGTTACAGCTGTTCAAACTTAAAATTTCGTTTTTTCAAATATCCGCGGAAAATTTACGTCACTTGTAGATTTCCATGTCATATGATATCACTTTTCCCTACGACCTCAGCATTCGGTTTTGCAGTTTATTGTAAGGTATAATGAGAGTGTCCACTCTCTGCCTTAACACAAGCTCAAATTCTTTTTGTGAAGCTCAGTATGGCCTTGTTGGTCGGGTCCTGCGGCAACTGACCCCACATTAGCAGCAAGACTTGCTTCAGCTGGCCAATGTTCTCCAACTTGGGATTAAATGTCTTGCAGCGTTCCAGCATAGCTCCCCAGACGTGATAAACAAGAGGGTTAAGGTCTGGCGAGTTTGTAAATCATCTTTGCCAATGCATTTACTTCAGTTGATGTCAATAAGGTAGCGCCATCATAATCAACCTTGCCGTGCGAGCAAGCAGGCGCACTGTCCTGCTGCATAATAAAACCAGATGTTAGAGCATACCTGGTCTTCAATGAGTCTGGGTAAGCGAGTTCAATGATGAGTTTGACATCTAACCTACTGAATGGGATTAATTGCAGTCTTTTCTTGCAGCCGCAACACACGCCGGCATATCTGATGCCGAAACCACGATTTGCTTTGCAAACTTGACCTTTCGATTACCAAGCGAATTTCGTGAAAATCGCGCTTTTTCCGTCAGATCAAGCGACCACTTCCTGCCTCTCTTCCGACATCTGATCTTCGTTACATAAACACGTTTGCAGATAGTCTTCAATGTGCTCAGGCTCCACTTTTCACTGGGTATTTTGCTATGATCACGCGATGTCTCAGTCTCTGTTCATGCAAAGTCCGAGTTCCCATTTGATCTTTTGCAGAAACTTTGCCCATGACGTTCATTGTTTGGGTTCACCAATTGAGACCTTAATCTATAAAATATCACCAAATACCAGCAGATTGCTTCATAAACAGCTTCTTTACAGCTCATAGTGAGGTCGTATGACATCATCATCAATGTGTGTGTGTTGTAATTTGCCAAACATCCTAATGAAATCACTTGTATTGGAGCATGATTCTCCGGATAATTGAAAAAACGAAATTTTAAGTTTGAACAGCTGTAACTTTTGCAAACATGAAAAGTTTCAAATGAAACTTTCAGGGATTGTTGTATATTCATTCCCCTTCAAATTGTGAAATTTTCGCAGAAAAACCCAATCGGCTGCGAAGATATCGCATTTTCCCCGGTGGTACGTTTTTTTTTGAGCCACCCTGTATATATAGAACACTGTACACAGTCTGCCGTTCTCATCCGTCAGCTAACAAGAAGGATCAACGGAAAACGATAAGGTAACCTAACGACTAAGCTCTTGAAAATAGTTGCCAGGTTATAATTCTACTTGATATTGTACTAAAGCGAAATGCTTGATTTACACGATTGCTCTAAACTGTATTGTTACCGGAACAGTTTTTTTCTATCTTTGTGCTATATGGTGATTGCTTGTAATATTTTGAGTGATTAGGCTTACTTCCTTATGTGTTTGCCTCCTTCCTGACATAGATTCTTCTGCTGATGGTTCTGATGGCCAATTTAGGCCTAGGAGTACTGATGGTATCTGATGGCTAATGTATGCCTATTATAACCTACTTGTGTTGTCGATAGCATTCATTAGGCCAATAATTATATTCTAAACATTCCGAGTAAAGTTCCATTTCTTTTTTGGTTGTCAGTGATGTCTCGTCCGCATTCGATATACGGTCAAAGACATCTTCAGTATTCAGTAAACTTAATGAGACTTTAAATTAACTTTAAATTGAGTGACACCTTTCAGTCTGTTATTGCAGATTCATTATTATATGAAATAATTCATCTCGACATTTGGTCAATTGAGGGAAGATGGAAGACCTGGAACAATGTTTTCCATCATCATGTTCGGCGACAGGTAAGCAACAATGATACCGAAAAGAGTTACCCAGGTGCTGCACTTAACCAATTCCAAGTTCACAATCAGTCAGAAAGAAAGCAGGTTGCGGGAAAGGTAGTGAAAGTTGAGCTTCCGCTTGGCTGTTATCTGTGTGGGTGAGATAAACAGTCAATGTGCTTCGCCGCCAATCTGCCCTCCTGGATAAGTAGGCTAAGTACACAAGTTGATTAATTTAATTCAAATCAGTTCAGATTTAACAATAGGTAGCATGAAAATAGGTTATAGCATGATCATATTGATCAGCCAAAATAGTGGCTCTTTTAGCAAATCCTTAAAAGTACACACTCTTCAAACCTATTTCTAACAAGGTTCTTGTCACTTCGACACGACTATTGTAGATAATTTTATAGTTGAGTGGACATCTACAGACTATAACTTATTATATAATATTATAGCTTAGGTATCCGTCCAAGAGTCTTGTAGATTGAAAATCAGTGTTAAAACGACCACTGTTTAGAAACGGATGCCAACGCTAACAAAACCGAAATGGCAATTAAAAGAACGAATCTTGGCGCCAGAAGAGAACCATGCACTAAGGCCCATATGTTCAGCAGTGGCCTTCTGGATATCAGGTGTAAGATCATAAAATGCAGTTATAAACAATATGCAAGCAGGAGGCCTATCTGGGCCTATACTTGTGTTGTCGATAGCATACGTTGGGCCAATAATATTATAATTATTCTGAACATTCTGAATAACGTTCCAACCGCTGTGTCATTCAATGTTATGTTGATACTGCTTCACGATGCTGCATTTTAAGGTCGGATGTTTATTATATTTTTAGCAGGCGGCTGCCACAATAAGACTGAAATTCGACGTAAGGTATGCTATTTTTCATAGAATCGAAAATAATCATGTAACACGCGGAATGTAAATGTGCACTCAACACGTAGGCTATTTATTAGTACAGCGCCCATCAATGTTGTAGCCTATTGTATTTTGCTTTTGACACTTGCAAAGAATCTCTATTATAGTCGGACGAACCGCACATAAGCGCTCCGAGTGTGAAAGGGTCTATGAGAGCAAACAGGTTTTGAGCAAAGCGAAGAAAGAAAAGTGTGCAGAAGAATTGTAGCGCGAATAGAAGGGGATAGAGTGTAGTATTCAAAGTAGTCTGGAATAGCCTTCTTTAGAGCAGCGCCTGCACCATGGACTCTACCAGAATCCTTTGTCACAAAACTTAAAATTGTTCATTTTGGTGCGCTGGAGTTGGGAGCACCTCTGAGTAATTTCATTGAAGTGGCGATAACCTAAACAAGTTTCCGAATGAATGAAAAAATTTCTAGTATAGGAAAGAATCACCTGCGCTGCGCCGTATGCCCATGGGCCAATCCACTCTCTTCCTTAAATATCTTAAAACTGTCCTATTTAGCGCGGTTGGACCGGAAGTTCTCTCATGAACCTACACTGAAAAGGCGCTTATATGAAACCTCCATATTATTATTATAGGCCTACTAATATAGAACGGTGTCACATAAAGCGTGAATATCAGATGAAATTTCAACTCAACTCAACTCAACACTTGTTTATTCATAGAGATCAAAAGTAGAAAACAACTCAAGTACATCAGAATAATATTATGATAAGCACATAAGGATTAAGTAACAAAAGTTAATGTAAAATGATAGAAAGGATCCCTAAGAATAGGTAGCCCAGAAAGGGAGTGAACCTGCTAAACCTGGGCACCGTCATCAGGAAAGAAGGAATCAGATGGTGGAAAAGTGAGGTGAATGAGTATGTGGCATAAGCAAAAGAAAACAAGAGTTGAGCCAGGAAGGATAGTAAAGGAAAGATGAGACTGGTCACAGTAGAAAGTCAAGGCAGAAAATTTAGGGGTAAGAGTGTACAAAACTGTACATTCACAATTTAGGGGTAAGAGTGTACAAAACTGTACATTCACAAAAATAAATGAAGCAATAAACAAGACAGATGAATAGGGTGATTCAATGTAAATGATGGATGCGAACAGACAAAAAGATATAATGAAGGCGAAATGTGTAAACTTAAGCAGTGCAGCAGCAATGCAGATTATTGAAATAACAAACAGCAGAAAACATTGACAAACAGTTAGCGATATGCAGCATATGAAACTATAAAGATCCTATCACAAACCAAGCAGGCTAACAGTTCATGATGATAATTATAAAGTCAGAGGACAATGGCAATATGAGCATAATATGATTAGGAAGTAATATCAGATTCGATAAGAAACTTTTTGAGTCGGATTTTAAAGAGATGGTAGATCGTAGGTTTGCAATGATACTGCATTGTTCCGTGTTATAGAAACTTTATGAATCCAAGACGTTTCAAGCGTATCAACTTCAAATTCTCTGGTTAATTTTTGAAAATGGCCGCCATTGAAGCCGTGGGAAAAATTTGCTGGATGAGCATATTAATTAACAGAAGTAGAAGTTGGATGAGCGACGAAATCGTGGTTTTATGCTAAATTGTAATCGTAAAACAAGAGGCTGGATGAACGATCAAAATATTTTTGGTTGAAGTAGAAGTTGGACGAATAAAGGAACTGTGTTATAGTAGAATTAAAAGTTGGATGAGCGATGACAAATTGACTAAAACATGTTTTAAATAATTTTACGATGCTATACGGCTTGGGATTCGGGTATATGCATGCAGTGTTTCCAAACTGTTTTGCAACTCGTTTGCTTAGATCAGCCAGATAACTGTGTTTGCCGTTTGTATGTTGCATAACGTCATGGAGCTATATAAATTTATTTGAAAATTGAACAAATAATAATTATTATATGCACAGGACAAGAAGGCTATCCGAGGTCATAAGTCAACAGTCACTGAACAGCAACATATGAATAGTCATTGGTCAAGTTGAGACATGCGTCCATTGACGTCAATATAGGGCAAGTGTCACTCATTGCTGATTGCTGTAACTTATGCTGTCATTACCATGCAGTGGCATAGCCAGGAATTTTTCATGGGGTGTTTGGTTTTTTCTGCCTGGCCGGATACGCTTTCTGAAACCAACCCAACAGTATTACAGTAAATGAAAAGGGAATAAAGTAGCAAAAGAAATAAAGTAAGAAAAACAATAGTTACTACAAGCAATTGTTTCGTTTTTCTTATTTAAGTGGATAAATAACCTTTGAATTTTTTCTTCCCTAGGCCGATGGGGGGTTTAACCTCCGAAACTCCCTGGTCTGCACTACTGTTGCCATGGATCCCCTCCCTTACCAGACCGCACAGGATCACTAGTAGGCCTAATGTTTCTAAGCCACGTGCCTTGAAGCTTTGTTGTCATTGGGTTATAATGATGACGCTGCTTGGAAAACATCACATCTATATAAATAAAAATGTAAAACGTTACTGTTCGACATGAAGGATCTCGGAAAGTTCTTCACCGATTGTTTTCACAATTTTCGCAAAACGTTCCATTCGAACATAAGCGGGTTTGTATAATGCCTTTTGGGAAAAAGCGCAATCTTTACAACCCAAAAAACACAACTTTTAATTCCATGGCATTCGATATACGTCGATGGAGTCCAGCCATATCCATTTGAACTTTGACGCATCCGTCCGGCGGCGTCCGCCCATTTTTCGGGCGCGTTTTAAAAGGTGTGTCTTTCTCTAGCGCATATTTATATGTAACTGTCGGTTTTTACAAAATCGTCCATTTGCGGCTGTTTTCCGCGCATCTTTCTAAAGCGCATATTTCTAGGGATGGAGGAAGGGGAGGGACGGAGGGGAGGGAGGGGATTAAACGGGAGAGAGGGATGCAGGGAGGGAGAGAGGGAGGAAGATACGGCGGGAGGGAGAGACGGAGGGAGAAAAGTAGGGACGGAGAGAGGGGAGGGGAGGGGAGGGAGGCGAGGGAAGGAAGAGAGGGAAGGAAGGGGAGGGGAAACGGGAGGGGAGGGGAAGGGGAAGGGGAGGGAGAAGAGGAGTGGTAAGGGGAGGGGACCTAGGAAGGGTGGGTTGGACAGTCTTTTCAGCCACAGCAGCGCGTGGCCGGGTACAGCTAGTAGGCTATGAATTAGCATAGAGTTTCAGCATTAGATAGGTTCATACAGCATGTGCAAATTTTGGCCTAGCCTAGGCCTACTCATGAAAATTGTTTACAATATAAACAATGACATTCTGCAAAATATTTAATTGTCAGTAGCATAACCTTTCTTGTTAGCCCTCTGAGGGCGCAACCCGGTACAAGACCCAAACTGTAAATTATCGTGGAGCTTCAGCTCCAACTAAATTAAATAAATTCACAGAGTGGGCACTATAGGTCTACATGTGAACTGCGCTCACGAAAATTGTTTGCGCTATTATTGTGTTTATTGTTTATTTTCGAAAGAATACAATTCTGCTGACAGTCTCTATAAATTTTATAGACAGCAACCTTGGTGTCACACCTCTGAAAGCTCTTAAGTGCTGTAATATGCCGACAAATTTCTGTCCAGGGTAACGACCTCTGTTGTCAAAGACCCTAGTCAAATCGGATCCATCCAACCTCTGAAGGCATAACCCGATGCAGCGACACCACTGCCCACGTTGCTTTCATGCTCTCGTTCCCATGTACCTGCTTCAATTGTGTTTAATCTTGTTCCAACCCAAGCATCTACTATTCTAGGTCAGTGAATGCCTGTATGGGTCGAATGGATAAAATGAAAGTCAGCTTCTAATGTTGGTGATTACTGCAGGGAACAGTTTCTGCAAGTTTAAACCATGAAAGATTTAAAACGCTATAGCTAAATACACATCACGACTTCCGGTGGGTAGCGTATGGCTGTAGACCTACCCGGAACGCACATAGTATTGAACCCACTGTGCTCTGTATACGCTACACGTAGCCTAGACATTAAATAGCGTGGCACCAATTCGTTACACTAACCGCCATCTCATCCAATAAATTGAAAGGGTAGATTCATTAAAAAAATATTCTGTTAGGCCTACATCATCATCTCCCTATTCCGCCTATCGTACGATATACAGGGTGCGCCAAAAAAAGACCCCCTAGGTTTTTTGCCAATATCTTGACCAAAAGTAAGAATTTCCAAATGAAATTTTACAGAATTATAGGCAATTCATATTTACACATAATAGCCAGATTTCATCAAAATATTTCATATAGAACAAAAGTTATGCCACTTTCAGGGAGGCCACTCACCGTTTTTTGACGATTCAAAAACGCGACGCAACAAAAATTAACAAAAACATTCTAATTATTCTGGCCAATATCTTGGCCAAAAGTAGAAAAATCGAAATGAAATTTTGCAGGCTTAAAGACAATTCATATCTGCACATGGTGGTCAGATTCCATCAAAATATTTCAAACAGAACAAAAGCTGTACCACTTTTAGGGAGGTCACCCACCGTTTTTTGACGATTCAGAAGAGAAACGCAACAAAAAAGTAACAAAAAACACGAATTTTTTCCTCATCTCAAATAATTGGTATCATGTAGCCTTGATAATGCCAGATGATAATTATTACTACTATTTAAAAAAGAAACAGGGTACCAGCGTAGCTGCGCGTCACTGTGAAGTCACTTAGCAAGATGACAATCAAAATTGGTAAATAAGGAATCTGTCAGATTAATCAACAGGTCCATCAAGAACTTTGCAAAGAGACTCAAAAGAAGTTTTGGCACTGGTGATGGGCACATTAAACACAAGTTATGAAGCACTACCAAGTTCATTTGACAACAGTTATTTGAGATGAGACTTAATAAAATCGTGTTTTTGTTACTTTTTGTTGATTTCGTTTCTGAATCGTCAAAAAACGGTAAGTGGCCTCACTAAAAGTGGTATAACTTTTGTTCTGTTTGAAATATTTTGATCACATCTGACCATCATGTGTAAATCGGAATTGTCTTTGAGCCTGTAAAATTTCATTTCGAAATTCTTACTTTTGGCCAAGATATTGGCAAAATACCAGATTTTTGTTGCGCTTCGTTTTTGAATCGTCAAAAATCGGTGGGTGACCTCACTAAAAGTGGTATAACATTTGTTGTGTTTGAAATATTTTGATGAAATTTGGCCATAATGTGTAAATATGAATTGTCTATAAGCCTGTAAAATTTCATTTTGAAATTCTTACTTTTGGTGAAAATATTGGCAAAAAACCTAGGGGGTCTTTTTTTTGGCGCACCCTGTAGGTGTCAAAATCTAAGTGCAATGCCCCAGAGCAAAGTACATGTGTGGCCCATAAGCATATTGCAATAGGATTTTTAATACTGCAATATTTGAGGAACAGCTCTAAGGTTAAGATAAATGAAGAGCTAATATTTAAATAGTGAGGATGTTTGTATTTGACGCTTCAATGTTTGCCTGTTGAAATGGGGTACTTGGTATGATTGTTTATCCCCATGGTCATGGACGCGAAGTTGTATACCGTAGTGAAACGAATGACGTGTCCTTTAAATGGACGAAAAACCGCAGAGTGAGATTAACAAAGTAATCTTATTGCCTACTATAGGAGAGACAATAATTTGCTGATGCAAGAGAATCAGTGTCAATCTTATTGAGCTCGAGGCCACCACCAAGCAATATGAATTGTGTCTTGTCATCATTCATCCGCAGTCGGTTATGGGAGATAGTCAAGCGTCTACGGCCGATGAGGGATCTGGCAATCACCCGACCATTCGAACAGAGGATACTTGGTCATGCAAAGGGTCATGGGTGTTATCGTAAAATTGATGAGAAGCGATTCAAACAGTTGGGCCATACCCCGCCCC
Source organism: Lumbricus terrestris (assembly GCA_949752735.1). Taxonomy (NCBI): domain Eukaryota; kingdom Metazoa; phylum Annelida; class Clitellata; order Crassiclitellata; family Lumbricidae; genus Lumbricus; species Lumbricus terrestris. The sequence continues at coordinate 14,410 of CATKHU010000160.1, forward strand.
TCCCCTCAAGGGTTCGAGGCAAAGAGAGTATGGAAAGTGCCTTGAAGAAGTCCATAGGGCACATCGACTTAAGCAGTGCGGTTTGAGCCAAGAACCACTGTAGTTGTAATACACCTATCTATGGTTCTAGGACAATTACACCCGACAATTACCCCGTACAATTACCCTCCCCCGACAATTACCCCTGGGGCAATTATTCCCCTCGACAATTGCCCCGGACAAAAACAACCCATGCTGAAAGAATAACCAAAATTATAACAACTAAGTGTTGGATATAGAAGATTTGCCCCAAATCAAATACTGATTATTAAAAACCAATAATTTTTTATTAGACGTAATCATATGTTAATACGTTAATATGTCACTTTTTGATCTGGTTCCGATTGTTAACAATTCTTGTTAAGGTCTTTTATGCGTGGCAATTCTCTCGTGTATGAAGCTTAGTTGTTTGGTCACCCATAACAACCTCCACGGAAGAAGCATGCTAACACTAACGCAAGGATTCTGACCATCGTTCACAACTATAATAATAACGCAGTGTTATTTTCTCTCTCCGTGGAGTAGCTCACACCTTTTCTTTTTAAGTCATTAACACTAATCATTCCTTACTGGTTTTCATTTCACATTTTGATGTTGCATGATTCGCTAATAATATCGAATGTCTATTAAATTAATATACGTATAAACT
>CATKHU010000161.1:0-17500 GCA_949752735.1 Lumbricus terrestris
TTGTGTCGAAAACGCTCCTGAATATATTACCTTTGAAGGGTCGCTATATAAATCGCCGTTATGAATGAATCAACAGGCATTCAACTGTAGCCATATAGGCTAATAGTTATGTATATCTTCTCTATAATTATTGCTTGCAGCCAGTATACTGCTGTATATACACCGTGTCTCAAAAAAGCTGTGCAGAATTGTTTTTGTCAGAACTTCGTCAAATTTCCACCAATCTTAAAAACTTTTGGTAGGTAGATGGCAAAGTGGCTGAAATGTTATGCTATATATAAATTTTCAACCTCACCTGACTCATTTCACCGCACTACCTTGTTAAACACAGATGTACCAATTTTTCATATAACGGCGTCTTGAAGCTTGGCTGCACTGAAATCCATTACATCGAGCCGGATGTCAAAGTGAATGGGCATAGGCCTACTATCACGACAACCTTCTTGCCCAGAAGATACCGTCAGACATACGCCGGATATCCCAGGGCGAGTTTATTGTAATTTCAACAGGATGGCGCCCCGACGCATCAAGCGTGCGACACTTGTCTCTTTCCTGGAGCGAGAGACACCCGACTTCATCTGTCCAACACTGTGGCCACCGAATTCACTGGATCTTAACCCAGTCGACTATAGCATATGGAGTGTGCTGCAGGAGGTTTACCGGTCCAGGATAGCCAACGTCGACGAACTCAAAACGCTCCTGCTTGACGAGTGGGCGTGCTTTGACCAGTCGATCGTTGATGCTGCTATCGGCCAGTGGCTAAGAGCTTGTGTCCGTGTATTCGGGGCACATTTCGAGCACCAATTCTAACACTTTTAAGCAGATCTGTCGTAGCTAATAAAACACTCTGCTAAGTAAACCATATTTTACTTTACTGCGTGCTAATTCGGTCGTCAGATAATTTGTTGCAGGTAATAAAATCAATGTGTTATATGAAAAATTGGTACATCTGTGTTTAACAAGGTAGTGCGGTGAAATGAGTCAGGTGAGGTTGAAAATTTATATATAACATGAAATTTCAGCCACTTTGCCGTCTACCTACCAAAAGTTATTAAGATTGGTGGAAATCTGACGAAGTTCTGAGAAAAACAATTCTGCACAGTTTTTTTGAGACACGGTGTATATACGGTACTGTTATGTTACCAGATCTCCCGCAGTACTGTAGCATTATCTATCTTTTCTAAAGGTCTGAGAGTATACACTTAAGTTCAGAACAGAACCATATCTCTATCTTAACCGATTGCTGTCTGTCAACCTGTCAGAAAATAAAACGAATAGGTCTTTATATAAAGTAATGCTAAGGAGCATTAAGCGTGTTTATAAATTCCATTGTCTTATCATCGAGAATGCGCGTGCATTCACACCGATTGATACGCCACCTAGTGGAAGTTATTGTCACTGACATGCGCAGTCGTCTCCAAGTTGTCGTCTGCGTTCTTGAGAGTGAAGAATACGGTTTTTCCCAGTGTCAGAATTAAGGAAGAATTCATGTCGACTGAATGGGAATCAAAAGCGTCGATGCGGCCATCTTTCCACTATGCATTTTATCCCACAGTTAGGATGTGATTTTCCACGCTGCATGGAGAAAGATATTTTGCTATAAATCACTGTGCTTATGCTATTATAGACGTTAATTGATCCAAGTGATTTTAATTATTCAATCATTCTTTCTGTTGCGTTGGCCGAATTCTATATCACATTGATATAGCGTAAATTCCTCTCAATAATTGTGCGGCTAACTTACAATCCCTGCTCGGCCCGTATATAATGTGTATACTGTCGTGGCTATAATTCCGATCCCATTCTCAAGGTGAATGGATTTTCTGGATGAAGGAGCTGCAAGTTCAACATGGAAAACAATTTCCTTGTTGATGGAATTCATGGGCGGAGTTTATCAGGGGCTAGGGGGGCTAAGCCCCCCAGGAAGTCCCACATCCACTTTTTTACCATGTAAATGGTCTCTTTTCCGGACTTAGCCCCCTAAAAGCTTTCAAGTAAACGACTAAACAAGATCATCAACTTTTTACCGAGAAATGTAGTATACTTTTCGCGAGATTTGAACTTGACGACTAAAAAAGGTCATTCCAATAGACCCCTCCCACAAGAACGGAAACCAAACTCCGCCCATGATAGAGTTTATACTAGTGGCGAAATACATGCTGATGGTCTATACCATGGTATACGGCCCTGAGTTGTTTGGAGCACGAGTAATTGTGGGGCGCAGTGGTGTAGTGCGTATGTTCGTCGCCGTGCAGCCGAATGGTTGCAGGTTGAAATCCACCTCAAGCCGCCTCGTAGAGACCTTGGACAAGTCCTCCACTCTTAATTGCTCAGCGCTTCGGCGTGAAACTTCGATTCAGTTGTCCGCTCTGTAGTCGGGAGCGCCTCTGAGTAGTGAGCTTGAAGGGACGCTATAGCAAGTGCACATACAAACAAACAATAAATTGTAGTTAATGCATTAGATGTTAATGTTAATTGTAGTCATGCATTAGATGATTAGACTAATTTTGAAGATGATTTGAATGAAGTAGTTCGGGCAGTGCTATGTAATGTATATACACTGTCATGGCTATAATTCCGATCCCATATATAGATCCTATATATAACGAAAGGCTCCGAACTTTGGCCTCTATCGGGAGAACAGATCCTGCGTGGTGGATACCCCTGGTAACGGGATCTATAGGTCTGACTACATGTTTTTGTCAACTAACTCGTCGCAAGTGCACTGCTTCATTAATCTTAAGAGTCTATTGACCAAGTCGAGAGCGATGATACACTGTTAAAAATCTCACCGTATTTTTACGGGCATTCCTTGGCAGCTTTGTACACAGGAAATGACCGTAAAATTACGGCGGACAGTACTTTATTCTTGACTGTAATAGTTACGCTCATATGACCGTAAAAATTTACGGTAAAAGAAAGTAATCTGACCGTAATTTACCGTAATTTTTTACGGTCACGTCTCGTATTTTTGATGTTTGTGAATGTATTTTACCGTCATTTCTACGGTCAGGTTTCGTACTTTTATGGGTATTGAATGTATTTCACATTAATTTATACGGTCATATCTCGTATTTTTCTATATTTTAAAATGTATTTCACCGTAAATTCTACGGTCACGAATCTCATTTTTTATGTTTTGAATGTTTTTTACCGTAATGTTTACGATCCTGTCCCGTACTTTTAGGATTTTTAAATGTATTTTACCTTAATTTGTACGGTCATACATCGTATTCTTTATTATATTCGAATGTATTTCACCGTAGTTTCTGCGGTCATGACTTTCATTTTTTATATTTTGAATATATTATACCGTAATTTATACAGTCATATCTCGTATTTTTAAATATCTAGTAATGTATTTCACCGTAGTCTATACGGTCATGTCTCGTATCTTTATTGCTTTTTATTGTAATTCACAGTGATTTTCCACGGTCATACCTTGTATTTTTACAGTTTCCCCCCGCATAACGCGGCAATTTATGCGGTCATGCCTGGTATTTTAAATGTTGTAAAATGCGTTCACAGAAACTTTTATTCTTGCAAGGGGAACCCTTGACTCAAGAATTCTAAAGGTTTGAGGTTCAAATCTTGCATGGGTGAATGCCTTACATCTTTTCCATGATCTTACTTGACGCCAGGAAGGATGCAGCTGTAAACTATTTCTTTGATATACTAGGATAGGAAGGATCTTGACAAACGCAAAACAAATAATTATTAAAAGCCCTGAACATTGAATATTCCTTTACACTTCACCTAACAGAGGCTATTTTTATAATCCAAAATTACTACACAATCCAGCTTTAAATAATTTTATTTACAAAACAGCGTTTTAGTGTAAAACGATCACCTTGAAATCTTATAATAAACAGCACAAACACTTTCAATCAACACATACGCACAAACACAAAATTATAAACTCTAACGTCTTACTGCTTAAAAAATAGTAAAATGCTTTAACGTTCTTCTGAACCCTAAAAATCTCAATTAATTAAAGCACTTTTAATAATGATCAATTTTAACCAAATTGATATACTACAACAGCATCCGAAAGTAGACAATCACCTTAATATCCTGGAAAAAACACACAATCTCCAAGGAAAACACAACATTAAAATTAAAGCCGAAGTCATTATTATTATTAACTGTTTAAAAGCAGAAGAGATCTTTACTAACCCAGAACAAGTTCTTATTGAAAGCCCTGAATATCGGATATTCCGTTAAAACTGATCTCACAGAGACTCTGTTTTAAATGTACATGTAGAATTATTGCTACACTATCGCTTTTCTATAGGCTACTTTTTCAAAAGATCATGTTGAAATAATGCGATCACTTCAAAATCATATGATAAACAGCATAAACACTTGCAAACAACGACTAAACATAACACGCGAAATAATATACTCGTAATGTTTTTAAGGGAGGAGTAAAACAATTAAAGAGTCAATCTTCTGCAAATAAATCTTCAAATCATCAAAATACGACGCAAACAATACCTAAGCAAAAACGCTAAAACTATTATCTAAGCTTAAGCCATATTTATTATAACCTGCTTATAATAAATCAACAATGTAGCCTACACATCATCAAAAGTAGCAACTCGTCAAAACTCAGTGTTCTGCAAAAGTATGGGAGGGATTTTACAAATCTCAATCACCGATTGAATATTTAATAATGCATTTAAAAAAATTACAATGTGCAAGTAAATGAACGCTTCAAATCGCAATGAGAAACCGCAATAACTTGCAGATAATCCCCAAGCAAAAACTATAAATCTCTAAATCTGTTTAAAAGAAAACACTAATACAAGTGAACACATTTCAGCTGTCACAGATGATAGATTGAATGCAGAATTGTATACTGACATGCATTTTGTATTCATGAGGAACAATGGGTGCCTTGGGGCAAAATAATAACTGTCACTTGATCAGTTACACTGTTCAAAATTCAAATTCAGCCTCACAGACATTAACAACTACAGGACCAGCCAAAAAAGACCCCATAGGTTTTTTGCCAATATCTTGGCCAAAAGAAAGAACTTAGAAATTATATTTTACAGTCTGAGAGACAATTCATATATAAACATGATGGCCAGATTTCATCAAGGTATTTCAAATATAACAAAGGTTATACCACTTTTAGGGAGGCCCCCACCTTTTTTGACGATTCAAAAACGCAACGCAACAAAAAGTAGCAAAAACACGATTTTATTAAGTATCATCTCAAAAAATTGTTATCAAGTAGCCCTGACATTGCCAGATGATTTTTATTACTGCTACTTTAAACAGAAACAGGGTACCGGTGTAGCCGCAGATCACTGTGAAGCCACTTAGCAAGATAACAATCAAGTTGGTAAATAAGGAATCTTTCAGATTAATAATTTTTGCAATTAAGGCAATGAAATTCAAATTTAAAAAAAGAAAATGGCCAAGGTGCCAATGACAGACAAAATGTTTATTCAGACACCCCTTGAGCAAGATCCTGAAGATATAAGGCTATAAGCAACGTTTATTCGGATAAACAGTGAGAGCGCAAAAAATACGATTTAAGCTGAGATTTAATAGATTTGCGTAAATAAACGGAGATCGGCTTAATGTTAATTGTTCTTGTTTTATTGAGAATGCAAATGGCCCCAAATCTCCGAATTTGAACCCGATGCATTGATAATTAATTGCAGAAAGCTATGCTGGAGAATATCACAATCTGCATCCAAAACCAAGAGCTGTAAGATAATTGATGGGCGCATTGGATGGGAAGATTTGCCTTTGGAACGCGTCAACAGGGCCATCAAGAACTTTGCATACTCAAAAGAAGTTTTGGCACTGGAGGCGGGCACATTGAACACAACTTGTGAATCACTATCAAGTTCATTTCCAAACAGTTATTTAAGATATGACTTGATAAAATCACGTTTTGTTACTTTTTGTTGCGTTCAGTTTTTGAATCGTCAAAACACAGTGGGTTGCCCAACTAAAAGTGGCGTAACTTTTGTTCTTTTGAGATATATTGATGAAATCTAGCCATCATGTGTATATATGAATTGTCTATACGCCGGTAAAATTGCATTTCGAAATTCTTACTTTTGGTCAAGATATTCGCAAAATACCTAGAGGGTCTTTTTTGGCCCACCTTTTATACCACAATTAACACCTTATGCAACGAAACAAATCTGTTATATGATCTGTTATGCACATTTGGTGTACGCCTACACTACGAGATGTCTCAGAATTTGGACACAGTAGAACCTAATGCAATGCACTATTCTACAGCATAATCTTTACCAAAGCATATTACTGTGTTCACCCAAAATCTGCAATAGTCGGAAATCATATGAAGGTTTTTCTAATTCATTCTATTTTCTGATTTATAAAGTTCCTCTCAAAGTTAAATCTAATCAGAGGAGCTCCGAGTGCGAAGAACCCATGGAAAAGAAAAGGATATAGACTACGGGCGGAAAAGTAATGACTGCGGATAAAATCTGAACTCGGGTTATGTAGGAAAGCCACAGTCGACAGAGTGGAAGACACGATGCTGGATTGTAGCAGACCGTGAGCGTAGAAGGTCATGACGGTTTAAAAAGCGGAGAGGACGTCCAATGGTAGCTGAGATATGCCGAGCAATAAGGCCACATAAACGTCATACAGGGAAGAAATTTTGTGAGGAATCCGGGCAGTTAAGGGAAACTAGTGAGGTGTCATAACAGTCGAAATGTGAGAGAAACGAGGGAGGCGGGCAATCAAACGTGCAGATGCATTATTTACCGATTGGAGTGGAGCAGTTTAGGTAGGCCGATGATGGATGGACCCGATTTGACCAGGGTCTATGACAACAGAGGCCGTTACCCTGGACAGAAATTTGCTCGGCATATTTCTGCACTTAAGAGCTTTCTTCTTTCGAAGTTGCCGATGAGAAACGAGTCACAGTAGTCAACGCGAGAACAGACGAAGGCATGAGCCAAAGAAGAAAAATAGACAAGGGTCAGATCCTCGAATGGTACGTTAAACGTCGCAAATGATGGAAAGTGGACCGAGAAATATTATATATGTGTAGAGAAGGAAAGAGTAGTGTCTATGGTAATACCCAATTCACGGACATTGTCAAGAAAGTAAAACGAGGAAATCATGTGGGAAGTAAAACGTTATCAAGCTTATTTAGCTGCTGACGAGTGCCCAGCCAGGTCAACTGGGTCTTGGAAGATTTTGGTAATGACGATTTGAGGACATCCAACATTTGAGATCAGCAGAAGGAGAGTCAATAGACTGGCAAAGAGCAAGTTGTTGGGAAGAGGAGTCATGTCTGAACATCATCAGCATAGAGGTAACCAGATGCTGAATGTTTAGCAAAGAGAAGAGGAAGTTCATCAGCAAACAAGATATGAAGAAGTTGACCCAGTACGAATTCTTAAGGAATTCCAAATTTGCAGGAACCTATGAGGTGCGTGGGTAACCTAGAATAACCATTTGAGTATGGTCAGAAAGATCAGAACGAAAAATAAGAGGAATTGCACTAAGACGAAGAGAAGTTTAAAGGCAATGTTATAGAATATTATGGTCTACGATATCGAATGCTAAAGAAGCATCAAATATTGCCAGAAGAGTAGGCTAATACAGGATACATGCAGAACTTTGAATTTACTCTGCACTTCCTTTTTCAACTTTGGACAAACCTACTGTCTCGGTCAGCTTGTAATCAAAAGAAGCATTTGAAAATACGAAAAACCATCTCGTAAAAGTAAATTAAGTCTCATGCTTGGATGCATATATCTACTAAAGTTTAGTTTTGAATGAAAATATGAAGGCATTTTGAACAGGGTAAGTCCAAACAGAGCTGCATAGACTTACTAGGCACAAATTTGCGACTGTAGTTTCAAATTTCAGATGAGAACGAAGCCAAAGAATAGGAATTCCACTAAGACTAAAAGAAGTTGCAATACAATGCTATAGAATTATTATCATGGTCTACTATGTCGAATGCTGAAGAAGCATCAAATATTGCCAGATTGATGCAGAGCCAACGCAGGAGACTCTCCAGATGCATCCAAGACGAAACACAATACACCATGAACAAAAAAGTGGTCACCAAGCGCGTGCGGAAAAGAGACAGAGGCCAAGAAGCTATTAATAAAGATAGTTATGATAGCCTATTTATTTCACGAGAATGAGCTGACCACAGGGAAACTTCTAAGTTCGTGATATAACTATGAGATGCGGGCAGCGAGACGAAGTAAATGTAGGCTAACTGATTGAGTAAAAAAAATGATATGAGAGTAGGCCTATTTTTGAAGACAGACAGCAAATTAGTCACATAATTAGGAACTGGTTGAATAGGAGATATAGACGGACCATGGGAAGTTCAACAGTAATGGAATTATAATCAATTCTGGATCAGACAAGTGCGTGCACAATGGATGCCATGGTAGAATGGGAGACGGACCTGCAGTGGAAACAAATGGAACAGCAACATTTTTAGCATTATATTTTTGAGTGCGGTGAGGCATCTAAGGGCATGAGCCAGTCCCGTGGCAAAAAGCAACCCAGCTCCATGGCCGTTTTCTTAATTCGTCATCGCCGCTTAAGCCGAAGTCATCCAACTCATCATCGTCGGCATCGGTCATGAAACCGCAGGATAGTGTAACCGATATCGTCCTCCGCGACCTTGTATGTATCGACCCTGTAGGCGAATATTAACAAAACAGCATTCAATTAGCATTAATCATACAACTTTAAAATCAAGCATGCAAATGAAAATGCACAACATTTTATATTATAAGTCCGAAAGTTTGTCCGTCCATATGTTTGTATGGATGTATTTCGACTCTTCGTAACAGAAAAGGGTCGGAAATGAAACAGTGTCAGTTTAACAAAATTTTGGCAAATGATTTTTACCCAAATTATAAGGTCAACGCAACTATTTTCAGCTTTTAATTCAATTTAAAACCTGAGTTATTGGCGTTTTAGTTCGATTTTATCACCCATATGACCGCATAGCGGCATTAGTAAAGAGTCAACATTCCGCATGACGTCATACTCGCCCAATAAAAATTTCCATTTATCAACAATCCGAACCGAAACCGGTTGCAGTGTTCAATTATGCACAAGAACGCAGATCACAGAAATATTAATTATACTAACAGAACAGACAGCCTGCAATAATTATATTAGGCCACAGTCAGCACACACACCCGGGTCATGTTTGGAAGCGGGGTGGTGTGGAGGGGTGGCGACAACCCGAAATATTGCGGTCAACGCTGGGTATCCCAGAGGAGTAGTGTTGAAAATCCTAAATTTCCCGCGTAGGGACCTTGGGCTCCTTCTTCTCTTCTCTTCTGTGGCGTTCCTCAAGGCTCTGTTCTGGTTCCGTTGCTCTTCATTCACTACACCACTCCTTTAAGTCATCTAATAAAATCCTCGTCTGTTGACCACCATCTCTACGCAGACGACACCCAACTCTATATCCTTCTCCTCAGGCTCTTTCTCCACCGCCATTGCTCAACTTCTCAATCAATCAATCAATCAATCACATGAATTTATATAGCGCCCCTTCAAGATCTCTACTCAGAGGCGCTCCCAACCCAGGCCTGGTCAAAGAGAAAGGTATTGAGAAGACGGTAGAAAGAGCCAGCAGAGTCACGGGGAAGCGAACGGAGAGCCGCAGGGAGGCCATTCCAGATAGCTGGACCCACCACGGAAAATGCTCTTCGCTGCATAGTAGCGGTACGACAAAAAGGGACAAGAAAGTCACCGCGGGCAGCTGACCGCAGCGAACGACGGCCCAGAGAAACCGAGACTGGAGTAAAAAGCTCACATAGGTAGGATGGAGCTTTAGACAGAATGCAGCGCCAAGCTATAGACGAAACTCTATAAGCAATGCGTTGCTGCAGTGGGAGCCAGTGGAGGTCGTCCCTCATGAAGGCAGAAACGTGAGCAAACCGGGAAATGCCACCAACCAAGCGTGCTGCAGATCGAAGGACCCTAACCAAGGAGTTCAGACGGACCTGTGGGAGGCCAACATAAAGAGAGGAGAAGTAATGTGGTCAATTTAATCTCTCAATGGATGTCCTCAAACTAGGGCATAGCCGGGTGCTGTTTTTCAACCGGGTCCGGATAGTTTGTATAAAATCTGCCAGGTCCGGGTACCGGGTCCGGGTATTAAAAGTAATCGTTAATCTCTAAACTGAATAGTATGTCCCCACTTTGATGCTGTCAAACGAACACCACTCAATTTGTTAGCTACCTTTGGTGGAATTGAGTGTCAGAGTTTTACTACAGTTGAGTTCTGCTGAGGATTATTGATTGAGAGTTGACAGTAATATCTGTTCAGGAATTCTGTTGATAGAATCATTCTATAGTGTAGAAATGCTAATCTGTCCAGTCATGCAAGAGGAGGTCAGAGGCCCTTTATAGACAGTCCTGTTTCTGTGGTTCATGCAGTCCAAGTAGATATATTTCAAAGTGCACCATCCCTTAATCTGTTAGATGTATCCTGGTCATATTAGAGAGGCGCCTATTAAGCTTGACTGCATAGAATCATATCAACAGGTGGAAGGTATCCCTTCTGACAAGTCCTAGTCTCTCTGACTTGAATGAGGGTGTGACAGACCAAACAGACTTTCAAGATAAGTTATTAATGACAGATGACCACTGGGCCTGGCCGACCTATGTAGCTACATACATATGGTCAGTGAGCAGCACCTGTATATAGGCTCTTTCCCCCACGCTTTTCCCCTCCCTTCTCCCTTCCCCTTCTCTTCTCCCTAACCCTCTGCCACTGTTCCTCCCCACTTCCTTCATCACCTCCTTTCTCTTCCCTGTTAGTTATTTCAAACAGCCAAGCAGCAGGAGGAAGAGGAAGGGGTAATAGAAGAGAAAGAGGAGGAAGGAACAAGAGGAGAGAAAGCATGAAAGAGGTGCCACTCTTCTATTTAAATATATATAATTAATTGTATATATATACTAATCCCCTTCCTCTTCTCCTTAACTGTCTACCACTGTCTCTCAAGATGGGGTAGTAGAGGAGAAAGACAGGAGGAGGAAGGAGGAGAGATAGCATGGAATGAGGGTGTGACAGATGAAACAGACTTTATAGATAAGGGATTAATGACATATGACCACTGGCCGACCTATATAGCTATGGAAGAGGGTGATACAAACTCCCCTCTCCTCTTTCCTCATCCTCTTGCTGGTAGGTTGTTTGAAATAGGATAGTCTAATATAAAGCAACCATCAGCAGACTGTCTATTCTTTGATTCATTGTACTATAATGCAGGTGAGAGATTTAGCAGGTTAGCTGTTAAGCCCTTCAATGATGTGTGGTATGCTATTCATAAATACTCACCGGGCCCGGATGACCTTTCATCACCGGGTTCGGTTATCTGCCGGGTGTCAAATAACCGGCAATTCCGATTATCCTGGTCAGCCCCCGGCTATGCTGTACCTCAAAGCTCCTCTGCCTCAATCCATCAAAAAAGAGAGTTAATTATTCTAGACCTTCCTGACCAAATCAAGAAATTCCCTGACCCTTCAATACACCTATCGACTAACTCTTCAACTCTCACCTTTACTTCCGATGCATCAACCCCCATCCTCAAGTCACTTCACTGGTTGAAAATCCCAGAGCGAATCCACTTCAACGTTCTCTCATTAACCTACAACTCTTTACAATGCTCACAGCCCAGATATCTTCGCGAGCTGTTCACCATCCAGCCTACCCGTTCTACCCGATCATCCGCCTGCCTTACACTTTCTCGACCACCGGTCACAAGTCATCTCAAGTTCTCCAACCGAGCCATATCCATCTCAGCACCACGCCTTTGGAATGATCTGCCTCCTGAATTCCGATCCTTTTCAGTCCCTCCACCATCGTTACTAATCACACACCACAACCTCCCTCAGGCTCCTCTATCCATCACACCTCGGGCTTTTCATTCGAAACTTAAGACACTCCTTTTCACGAACTCTTACCCCGTCTCATCTGACCCTCCACCCTCCAATTCCCGACCCAGACGACACCCATCTTAATAGCTGTTCCGCCCCTCTGATCCTATGGCAACTCGACACGGACCACCACGGACTACTCTCATGGACAACCATTCTAGCTCAACGCATTTGATCCTGATCCTATGGTAACTCGACCCGGACCACCACGGACTACTCTAACGGACAACCCTTCTAACGCAACGCAGCGCTCGTGAATAAGCCGGTGCACTGCACTTGGCTTTCCAGTGGCGCTTTAGAAGTTTGGAGTTTACGATTACGATTACGAGGAACCAATTAGTCAAATCTGTTGGATGAACGAAGTGGACGATGGGAGGAAGCTGAGTGAGGACGAAGTAAAGCATTAGTCAGATATTTTGGGGCAAGACCCCGTTGAGACTTTAGGATGAGAGTGAGGATCTTGAACTGTGTGCGAGCACGAAGAGGAATCCAATGAAGTTCATAAAAAATAAAGGTAGAGATGCGAGAGTACTGGGAAGGCGGGCAATCAATCTAGCAGCATATCATCATCCTCATCATCACCTACTCCAACACTACCACCACCACCACCACCACCACCACCACCACCAACATCACCTAACCCCTCCCACCTCACACCACCCCACAGCCACACCACCCTACAACCACCACCACCTCCCAAACCACCCCACCACCACACCATCATTATTATCATCACCACCACTATACCAACACCAACACCACCACCACCACTATTACTGCTACTTCTACTTATGTCATAATCGTATTTATATATCGTCATTAAAAGTATTACTGTTAGGCCTATAGTATATTATGCCCGACGCATTGCGTGTATATAATTATAGTTAATATACCGTACAACTATGCGAATGGAAGACATCAAGAGAATTGAAGCATTTGAAATGTGGTTATGGAGAAGGATAGAAAGAGTCAGCTGGAGGGATCATATCAGCAATGAGGAGGTATTGAGAAGAGTCGAAGAAAAGAGAGCGATGATACACACAATTAGAGAAAGACAAAGAAGATGGATCGGGCACACACTCAGAGGAGACTCGATGCTGCGAACAATCATAGAGGGGAAAATGGGTGGAAAAAGAACGAGAGGTAGACCAAGACAAAGACTGTTAGACTGGATGATGAAAGATGGCTTTCAGAAGCTGAACAGAGAAGAATGGAGACGTCAAACATTCGAACCTGCCTAAGGGCAGAGCACGGAAAAGAAGATACCGTACATAAGGAATGAAACTGGCCTAGTTAGCTACACCGGTAAGCGGCAGCGGCATTCGTCTCTTGGTTGCAACGGACTGCGGTTCAAGCCCCGGGCTGGGAGCTGACATTTAGAGATTTAGATATCTCGGGCTAGCACGTGAGGGACTCAAGGGCGCAAGCTCCTGCATGCGGAGCGACCTTGCGCAAGTTGCTTACCCATCATTGTCTGTGAGGAAGGCAACGGGAAACCACCTCACTCATCTCATCCCCAGGGGCGTTAAGCCAATGAACCTGCCTTCGGGCAGAGCACCATCATCATCATCATCATCATCGTCATCATCTTCATCATCATCATCATCATCATCATCATCATCATCATCATCATCATCATCATCATCATCATCATCATCATCATCATCATCGTCATCGTCATCTTCATCATCATCATCATCATCATCATCATCATCATCATCATCATCATCATCAAGCAATGAAAGGAACTTTGAAATTAACCATGACAATTAATGACAGCTTCTAACGCTTATTATCTGTGCAAACACAGCCTCGTGTAGCAAAGCATACAGTGAGGCACAGTGGCCGCTGAGTGGCGGCGCCAGGATTTCAGTTTACACACAATCCTCGCGGATGAAATTTTACATTTTCATTCGCCAAAATTTCTGACTATCATTTTTTAGTCATTTGGTCAAAATCTCAAGGATATATTTAATTTTTAAGGGGGCTTATCATGGGGATTTTTTATTTTTACTTGTAAAACACCAGATGACCTTTTTTAGGGAGAGCTTAGCCCCCTACCCCCTCAGGCGCCGTTACTGGTGAGGTACTAGGATTATCATTAGATGAATGCTCAACAACATTCCATGAACCATAATGTAGGCCTAAACTTAAAGAAATGAGATATCCTTCACCGTTTCCTGGAAACTGGAATATAATATAAGAGGACTTCCAATTCCAAAGTCGTCGACTTCTTCGCTCTGCACGGATGGAATTAATGCTCTTGGCTGCATAAGCACGAGCTCAACTGTTGAATCGTGTTTTTTATTCATGTCTAAGGTTTACACATAATATTATGTGTTTTATCGCATTTTTAAAACCGTCTTTTTCAGCCGCAGTTGGGGCGGGAGCGATAATGAGTAGTGGGCCTAACCTTGAACGGGCTCTGTATAAATCTCCATGATTAATATATACCAGATCTATTCGCATATTCATATGAACATGCATCAAATTCTCTACCTATATTATGCACTTATATATACGCACATACACACGTGCATACATACATGCATGTTGCATACATATACATACATACATGCAATGCCACACATACATAAAATACATGCATACAAACATACATACATGCATACATACATACATACATACATACATACATACATACATACCTACATACATGCATGCATGCATGCATGCATGCATACATACAGATATACATACATACATACATACATACATACATACATACATACATACATACATGCATACATACATACATACATACATACATACATACATACATACATACAAATATACACTATACAGGTACGTACATATGTATATTCATTGTCTACCACCATCCATGCATAAGCGCAAGTATACCTACCTACATGGATAATTCTTCTTTTCCTTCTGGCTACGATTAATCCCTCGCTGTGGATGGGTCAGCCACTCGAATCCTTTGTCTCCATGTTGTTCTGTCTCCAGCGTCTTCCTTTTTCAGATCAAGAAATCCATGTCCTGCTAAAATACCACCACATAATTTTGCATACCCATATAAACACACATAAAGTGGTGATGATGGTTGTTATGGGTATACAGTGATGTGTGTTGACAGTGGTGATCAAGATGCTGGTGGTAGTGGTGATGGCGGTGGGGTTGGTGGTGGGCTGTGGCAGCGGTAATTGCGTTATTACATAATTATATATACATATATACACCTATCTACATGGATACATGCATACATATATACACCTATTGCTACCTACAATCCTACATAGATACATGCATACGTAAATACGTTTATACCCAGTGCTGTACTCAGAACTTTTGAGGTGAGTACACGCTTCCGCCGTGTTTGACTTGGTTTTAATGAGGTGGGTATACGCGCTGTATACCCATGTGTACTCCCGTTTTTTTAGGTTAGTATACGCTGTCATTTTTTCCCGGAGGTGAGTATACGCCGTATACCCGCGTATACCCTTGAGTACAGCCCTGTTTATACCCATATACGTACAAGCAAACACGCGTACTTACAACACATACAGGCATAAATGATTGCATTGTTTGCAAACTTTACATTGTTATATCCAAGAAATGAATGAAGGTTTTACCTTTAGCTGGGGAGAAAACTTGGGCGACGCTAACATGTTGACTCGAAACAAATTAGACGGACCTCTAAGATTTTAAGTTCATTGATGATCACCGTTGAGCTGGCTGCACTGGCTGTACACGCACTGTTGGCACCGCTAGCGCAGCAGGGTAGGTCGTCATTGGAACGTCATTAGGTTGCCGTTTGCCCCTCAGAGTAACAGACATCCGATTGTAATCAACATCATTAGAATCCCGTCGTCTTTTATGGTCGGTCGGCAGGTCTACTGGACCACGGCAGTGGAACTAATTAACGATGCAGATTAGACGCCTTGCATGGGTATGGATATACATGTAGGTCACTTGTTCAGCACATCTGCATATGTATGCATAATGAACAAGAGTATATGTTATCTGATAATGTATAGGGCCGAGTTCATTGCGTTCTACGGGTATGTGTGCATGCATGCATACTGTATATAGGCCCTACCACATGATGTTATTGACATGTATGCAAGTATACTAATACCTGCCTTTGTGTGTGCATATGGGTATGCAAAATTATGTGGTGGTATTTTATGTGCAAACAGAATACGACATGGAGCACCATAGGAAAAAGCCTGCGTCTATAATTGCCTATAGCTTAGATCTCGTCTTTTCGCTTCTAAAGACATCATCTTCATCATCATTATCATCATCACTAGTATCAACATCGTCATAAATACGATCATCATCGTCGTTGTCGTTGTCATCATCGTAATCATCATCGTAATCATCATCATCATCATCATCATCATCATCATCATCATCATCGCCGTCGTCGTCGTCGTCGTTATCATCATCGTCGTCGTCGTTATCATCATCGTCGTCGTCGTCGTCACCATCATCATCATCATCATCATCATCATCATCGTCGTCGTCGTCATCATCATCATCATCATCAATACGGTAGTTGTCCTCGTCGTCGTCGTCATCATCGTCATTCTTTATATGGACGTCGTCATCAACATCCAACTCCTCCTCCTTATCTTTATTTCGTCGTACTCGTCGTTGTTGTCGTCATCACTGTCGTCGTCTTCATGATACTCATTCTCCTCCTCATCATTTTATTTCCCCGTTCTCGTCGCTGTCATCATCGTGGTCTTCATCATCCTCACCCTCATCCCCATCATTTATATGGCCATCGTCGTCGTCATCATTAATCATAACAATTTATAGTGCGATTAATCGTACGATTAAAAATTTTAATCTCGATTAAACTTGCGATTAATCGCATGTTGTTAAAATAGCAATTGAGCTTTGCAAATCCTCATCGTTTACTGCATTCAAAGGTCTACTATCCCTTGCTGTCCTGAAAGAAAGAGCATTACCAATGGAGTTGTGCTTCTCTGAGTCATGGGTCCGCTCGTTTCGGTCAACATGCCATGACTTAGGCCTATATACAGAATATTTTTCACAAACAAATGGATGTGAGATCAAAGGCCCAGATGATTATGACGATTTACAACAAAGAAATGGGCGCGGCTGACAAAAAAGCAAAGCATGCTTCGTGCGTGTATAATACGAGAGAGCTATAGGTGTGCTATTTAAATTCCTACTTAAATTCGCGCTTTTGTGCAAGACGTGTCTTGTTAAAGCGCGTAATAAATAATAAATAATTATTGTATTGTAAAGTATGTATGAAATTGTTTGCATGCTAACGCAGGCCTATCTGTCGTTTTAAACATAAACTGATAGTTTATAAGGCCAATATATCGCTTGACTTTTTCTGTTGTTATCTCCAATATTTTCATTCTCAGATTGCAATAACCGCAAGAAAATAATATTATAATGTGAATAGAAATCAAAGTAGGTCTACAGGAAGATAAACTTTCACATAAAGGATAGGCTAAACATTTTAAAAACCCATTCTAGCCGCCATTAGGATAACAGAAAATGGTTCTTGTTGCCGTCATATAGGCTACGCCCAACTCACCTC
>CATKHU010000161.1:22500-25505 GCA_949752735.1 Lumbricus terrestris
AAAAATGTCGATGTTCAGCACTACAATGGTAGCATTTCAGGCAGTCAAATTTACTCGTCATTTTAGTGCTTATAGTCTTTGTTTACGACTTCAAAAGTGCCCTCTCCAATGTCGAAATGCTATGAATTGATAATTGTTTAGTAAAGTTAAAAGAGGTGTGTAAGAGACATCTATAATTGGAATTCTCTGTTTAAAAAAAGTATAGTTAACTTGTTTGATGATAATAGTTTAGTAAAGTTAAAAGAGGTGTGTAAGAAACTTCTCCAATTGGAATCTCCAATCTGTTTAAAAATAATAGTTAACTTGTTTGATGATAATAGTTTAGTAAAGTTAAAAGACGTGTGTAAGAAACATCTCCATCTGGAATTCTCAGTTTAAAACAATAATAATAGTTAACTTGTATGATGACAATAGTTTATTAAAGTTAAAAGAAGTGTATAAGAAACATCTCCAATTGGAATTCTCAGTTTAAAACAATAATAATAGTTAGCTTGTTTGATGATAATAGTTTAGTAAAGTTAAAAGAGGTGTGTAAGAGACTCCAATTGGAATTCTCTGTTTTAAAAATAATAGTTAACTCGTATGATGATAATAGTTTAGTAAAGTTAAAAGAGGTGTGTAAGAGACATCCAATTGGAATTCTCTTCTAAAAAATAATAGTTAATTTGTTTGATGATAATAGTTTAGTAAAGTTAAAAGAGGTGTGTAAGAGACATCTATAATTGGAATTCTCTGTTTCAAAAAATTATAGTTAACTTGTTTGATGAAATTAGTTTAGTAAAGTTAAAAGAGGTGTGTAAGAGACATTTCCAATTGGAATTTGGTGTTAAAAAAATTGTTAATAATTTGTTTGACGATAACAGCTTAGTAAAGTTAAAAGAGGTGTGTAAGAAACATCTCCAATTAGAATCTCTAATCTGTTTAAAAATAATAGTTAACTTGTCTGATGATATTAGTTTAGTCAAGTTAAAAGAGTGTGTAAGAGACATCTCCAATTGGAATTCTCTGTTAAAAAATAAAAGTTAACTTGTCTGGTGATATAAGTTTAGTAAAATTAAAAGAGGTGTGTAAGAAACATCTCCAATTGGAATTCTCAGTTTAAAACAATAGTAATAGTTAACTTGTCTGATGATATAAGCTTAGTAAAATTAAAAGATGTGTGTAAGAGACATCTCCAAATTGGAATTCTCAGTTTAAAACAATAATAAAAGTTAACTTTTTCATTCTTTATACACGCAAGCAGCATATGCTCAGTTGTTTCAAGCAATTGACATTGAGAACACAGGTCTGTTTTGCTTTTACCTAACACTTTCAGCCACGTGTTATTAAGGACATGCCATATCCTTAGTCGGGTAATACGAACTTCTTTTTTTCTGATGGAGTCCATTAATTTTATATCAGTTGTGACGCTGGGTGTTGGCAATGTTTTTAAACACACAGTATAATGTTCGCAAACTATTCAACGTGGGACTAAATAACTATTGGTTAGAGCCTGGATTGCCCGGGAATTCATATCATTAGAAATATGAACTTCACCTGCTAAAGTTGTCTTTCTCTAGAACTCTACTGACGTGTGTGTTCATGCCCTAACGATTAAACATTGGGGTGGGAGACAAATGCATGGGCCGTCCCCCCAACGACTCCATTGGGGGGGACCGTCCCCCCTGCCCCTCTAGGTCTCCGCCCGTTGTTTCACGTGCTATCTGTGTGAGACGCCCGCACTGTGGAGTTAAGATGTTGGCCTGCATGCAGGATTAAAGCACTCTTGATTAAGCCTGAATGCTGGGAAGCTACGTTCTTAATATGCCAGTCTATATTGAAATGGCTATTAGCAGTAGTCGGTTGCAAAAGTCCCAAGCCTCTCGTCGAAAGTTGGAGGGGACCATTCGTCGAAAGCTGGGGAGGGGACCATTCGCCGAAATTTGGGGGGACCGTCCCAAGCCTCCAAAAAGTTGGGGGGGACGCGTCCCGTGGGTCCCATAGGGTGGTTGCGCCTATGGCAGCAGTGTATACGACCCGGACGCACATTTGACGGTCAATTGCTATAGGAGTGCCAGTGAAACAAATCCTGAATCTTGGTTCTGCTCTATAGCGACGATTTGAGTTCATCCTATATGTTGATACTACAGCATGCATTAGAAGCAATAGACTACTGTGTTATATCATGCGCTTGTGATACAGATAGGCTATATGCATAACATTGCATATAATAAATTGACACATTATTCATTTTAAATGAACTCCACGAAAAGAAGCAGAGATTCATTAGAACAACACAACTATATGTATATAGGCCCACAGATAAAATGCGGAAGACCAGAAGGAGTAGTAGGCTACATGAAAACAAAAGCATCCACTGCATGCATGCACCTTAAATTGGAAGCAGCCAGTTAGCTCCAAGCATTGTCAGTCATAATACATTCCCCCCATGCATGCAGAAACCAAAGCTATACTTTTCAAGTCAGGCAACGTTGAAGTGCACACCCAGTTTCGCTCAATCCTTTACCCTCTCACAATATTTCATTCAGGAGCAGTTAAATCAGCATTGCGCACATTATAAATAGGTTCTATATAATTTTTTTAAATGCGTCAAATGTTGCGTGTATGCTACGTCAATGTGACGTAATATCGATGACGTCGTTTGAGTAACGGTCGGTCGGTCGTCAGCTCAACCTTCCCAGCGACGAACAATTACGATGACGCGGCAATGCTTCCCTCTCGTTGACGTCATGATGATGTCACGAGGGGCGCAGACGACAGCGATGGGAGGGAGGGCGGGCGATCGGTGCATCATGCGACGATGACGACGCGACGGTTGCACGGCACTCCAGCGCGATGTCATGGGAAAGGTTCGATCCCGGTGACGCCTCCTACGGCGAACGGCACTGAAAGACTTGGGAAAATCAGAAAGACCGGCCGGTGATGGCGTCCCATTAAAAGATCGGGCGGACGATGGTGGGGAAGCGGACGTCAGCCGCGACGGGCGGCGGCGTCGGCGGCCGCGG
>CATKHU010000162.1:0-30880 GCA_949752735.1 Lumbricus terrestris
AATATTTCTTATTATTCACAATCACTTGAATCTTCAATTGACATCAATTATGCTCAAAGCAATCAAACATAAAAGTCAGTAAGTTCAATTATCAGTTCCTATCCTTTGTAAAGACATTCAATGAAAATCAAATGCAACAATTCAATGCAAACACCTATCAACCGGAGTATGCCTAACTTAAATCCCGATTGACTCTCAAGTCCCACAGCCAATTTCAGTTCAGCCCAAAATGTCTTAATAACCGATCGTATTAATTCCCCAATAAAGCGTACCTTATGTCCGAAGACAAGGGACAAAGCCGATCGTGTGCGAAGAACAGCGACGAAGACGATATCCAAGAGATGCGACGAAACACACAGAAAGGCGTCGAGTTTGAAACGCCCGAAAAGATCAGCTAAATCCGATGCTGATTTCTCGCAATGAACAACAATTTCGGCTATTTATCCAAGCCGTTTGAGAAAGACGCCCTTAGGCAACCATACGAACAACCGCTTCGCAACACAATTTCAGAACGCTGACGATTCGAAGCCCACGATAAATCACTCCGTGTGACAGGGCGAAGAGAGGCCTTGAATTAGTAATCCAGGAATATATCCGAAGCGAGAGCGAAGACAAAACTTGCAGCGACGCTGATGTATTTCTCGCAACAAACAAACTCTTTTATTAAATCGACTCCATGTCGAGAGAGAATGAATCGCCGACAGAATCCGTGTATGCGCAACTAGTGCAAGCAGGCGCTTATCCTGGCCATGCTTCACCAACTTGATCGAGCCTAAAACTACCAACCGCCGCAATACATCCGACCGCCCTGAGATCCTGTGCGCAACTGTCGATATAACCGATCACTCTGGGATTCGGTCAGCAACTCAGCCTCTCAGCGTTGCGCTGCTCTTTTATTACTGCCTGACAAGGAGAGCGTCCCCCTTTCTGCGCATGACCAGCAAGCGAGCCGCGCGCGCAAACCCAGCAGCAACGCAGCTGTTTCAAGGCGGCAAGAATTAGCTGCCAGCTGCGTCCTCTCCTGTGTATCTCCGCGTCCGTCTGTAGCTCACTGTCTTTCTCCTTCTATCTCTCCTTCTGAAAAGCGCCATCTGCCGCTGATCACGTAGGCATCAAATGCACCAGTTCAACCTTGAGAAAACACACGTACACAGACCCACACGCCAACGGTGTTTCCTTCTCAATCCGTGTCCCTGCCTGTGCTTGTCTGGCTGGCTGTATTCCTCGCTCACTCTGATCATCAGACCACCTCAGAGAGCGTGCGAAAGTTTAATTACCCTCATCGACTGCAAGCGGCGCGGCCTTTGAAGACGGCCGAGGCGTCGATTGCCTTATCGTGGGAATATACGCGAATCGGAGACGCAGCTGCAGCGGCTACGTCAGCGGTCGCTGTGACCCGTGTCAAGCGCAAATCAACATTAAAATATAGGTCACACAAGGCAGCTCAAAAATACAGAAATAAAACAAATATATCAGATCCCTGAAACCGATCAGAAATTAAATAAAATAATAATATAATAATATTATCGACCAGAAACCTGTAGCGTAGTTATACAATCGCTACAAGACAATAGAGAGAACCAAAGTTACCGTTGCGATAATAAATTTGGCTGAAATGCATTCAGCAAGAGACCTGAGCCAACGATTTTATTATTCAAAAGTTTTCGACATCTCATTGATACACTGCTCCCTTCTCAATTTTGTGCGATATTCGTCTTGGCAGTCCTACAGGAAAGCAGGACGGAGGGCGATCGCGGTAACACGAGCTTATGCGGTCGCTATGAAACCGCCCCTCACTAATGTGGTTGGCTGGTCGGGTCATTCTAGGCAAAGCCCATAATCTGAACACTTTTTGACAGTTGCAAGGGGTGAACTTAATGAAGCATTGCAAAATCTTCATTCTGTTAGCATGCAGACAATTCTGCAAAAACAATAGGTAAAAATAAAGCCACCATAGGTGCAATAACGTCCTAAAAGTTGGGGGGACCATAATGAATCACGTCCTAAAAGTTGGGGGACCACAATAATAAAGTTAGGGGACCACTCAAAAGTTGGGGGGACGCGTCTCGTGGGTCCCATAGGGTGGTTGCGCCTATGGTAACCACCGAATCAGGTATCCCCATTTGAAATGCATTTATGCTTTACCATCAGTTGCACAGCTCTGTTATCTGATCATCACTCTTGATTTCCTCGTCACTGTCGTGGGTATATAGATATTATCTAACACTATCACTTCTGCTTGTTTCAATTAAGGTGGAAAACCTAAAATCTTTACCACGAAAATTATTCGGTAGTCAGTTCTGCCACTAAACGGAAATTCACTTTTTATGTTTTCGAAGGGTCTCTGTACCATTTACTCGGTCTTATCATTTATTATTCAGCAGTTTAACGTCGTCCTATGACATCAATGGACGTTGACGACAATACAGAAAATATACAATACAATGAAAACAAAATTTATAGTGTCCTAGAATACACCATAAAAATGCGTCTAACTGAAGCTTCACAATTTCAGCAATGTTCAATCTCTAATACCTTTAAAAAAGTTCATCTTGAAAATAAATGTATAAATAATTTACATAACACCGAGATAAAGGTGTTTAAAAATAGAATTACCGTATTTCATCGCATTAAAGTGTTTAAGGACATTATCGGCAGTATAGGCTTAGTACCGCAAAAAGACTTAATTAACTGAAGAGCCTTAATTTAACCATTAAAGGTCTATTTTTGTGATCTTAAGCTGCACATCGACAAGTACAATTACTTTGCTCGTTGTCGTCTTCAGGGATTATATTTGTATTGCTGTTTTTGTTATATTTGGAAGATTATATTGATGGTGATATTTGGAAGTATTTTGGGGCGGTGATATGTTGGTGATCTTTAAGGTGGCGACATTTTGGAATGCGACAAAGCGGTGACCCTTGTGGTGTTCTAAGTTCGTGACAACTTCAATCGTTTGGGTTGTGATTTTTATTAATAGTTGATGCAACTAGAGCTGACATTTTATACACCACTAAAATTATATTTGTATAATTATATAAAGAGTAATGGCTAAAAGACTAGGAATCATTCGAAGTTGGTAAAATCGTTCGCAATCGATTCTATCATGAAACGGTCAACGTGATGTGAAGGACCTTTGAAGAAGTCATTCAATAACGTTTCCTTAGCGCCATCAACTCATGCTTCTCCATTGGTTAGTGCGGATTAATAAATAGAAAACACGGCGTTGGTAAACAGGGGCGAATCCAGGGGGGGGGGCCAATCCGGCCATGGCCCCCCCATTTCAAATCACCATAGGACGTGGCCCCCCCATCCATGGCGGTCCAACAAAATTTTCAGGGTGTCAGTCATGCACAGGAGAATAAACGCATAAATGTAATTAAAATCTATAATAAAAATAATGTATAAATGTAATTAAAATCCAATCTAAGTCTCTCACGCAATTGCATTGTCTTAATATAAAGCAACGAAATGAAACAATTTTTCAACAGTATCCAACTATGATATATGGCATGCAATGTATGTTATTCGTGTATATATTCGGAGTAAATTGTAAAAACATTAACACCAATAAACACAATTATAACTAAGTACAACTAACTATTAAATACAAATCAAGTTAACACTAACAACAGTGTTTGGGATGTAATTTATTTTTTGCAGATGCCAAAAAATTTCAGGCCGAAACATGTTAAGTTTTGAGTTTAGTCTATATGTGCAAGAAAATGCGGTGAATGATAACACATGTTTACTCCTTGTTTTTATTTATATCTTGTGAAGCGAAATTGAACACTTTTTTTGAAATTTCACACGGAAGACTAAAAAGTCATCACTCTTTTTAGACGAAAAATCAAACACCTTTTTTCAAAATTTCGCACGGATGACTACAAAAAGTCATCAGTTTTTTGGGATGCTAAATTGCACACCTTTTTTAAAAAAATTCGCACGGAACACTAAAAAGTCTTCACTCTTTTTAGGCGAAAAATAAACACCTTTTTTAACATTTCGAACGGATGAGTACAAAAGTCATCAGTTTTTTGGGATGCTAAATTGCACACCTTTTTTTGAGAATTTCGCACGGAAGACTAAAAACTTATCACTCTTTTTAGACGAAAAATTATACACCTTTTTTAAGATTTCGCGCGGATGAGTACAAAAAGTCATCAGTGTTTTGGGATGCTAAATTGCACACCTTTTTTTGAAAATTTCGCACGGAAGCTAAAAAAGTCATCACTCTTTTTAGGCGAAAAATCAAACACCTTTTTTAAGATTTCTCACGGATGACTACAAAATTTATCAGTTTTTTGGGATGCGAAATTGAACACTCTTTTTTGAAAATTTCGCACGGAAAACTAAAAAGTCATCACTCTTTTTAGACGAAAAATTAAACACCTTTCTTAAGATTTCGCACGGATGACTACAAAAGTCATCAGTTTTTTGAGATGCGAAATTGAACACCCTTTTTTTAAAATTTAGCATGGAAAACTAAAAAGTCGTCACTTATTTTAGACGAAAAATTAAACTCCTTTTTTAAGATTTCGCACGGATGACCAAAACAGTCATCAATTTTTTGGGAAGAAAAACCACACCCCTCCCCTACAACTCTCGGCGCTGCGCGACTCATGATTGTCTTCCAGACGGTCAATTATCTACTCCTCCGGAAACCTCAACCCCCCCCATAGGAGGGACTAAATGAAACTCTGGTTTCAACCAAACGACTAAACAAATTCCGACCCAAGCCAAAAAAAATTGGCCCCCCCCTTCGAAAATTCCTGGATCCGCCCCTGTTGGTAAAGCTGCTGTTGTTCTTGTTGTTGTTGATGATGATGATGATGATGATGATGATGATGATGACGACGACGACGACGACGATGATGATGATGATGATGATGATGATGATGATGATGATGGTGGTGGTGGTGGTGGTGGTGGTGGTGGTGGTGGTGGTGGTGGTGGTGATGATGGTGATGATGATGATGATGATTATGATGATGGTGGTGGTGGTGGTGGTTGTGGTGGTGGTGGTGATGATGATGATGATGATGATGATGATGATGATGATGATGATGATGATGATGATGATGATGGTGGTGGTGGTGCTGGTGGTGGTGGTGGTGGTGGTGATGGTGGTGATGATGATGATGATGATGATGATTATGATGATGGTGGTGATGGTTGTGGTGGTGGTGGTGATGATGATGATGATGATGATGATGATGATTATGATGATGATGATGATGATGATGATGATGATGATGATGATGATGATGATGATGATGATGACCACGACGACGACGACGACGACGACGACGACGACGACGACGATTAGCACGATGATGAAACGTTGCAGTTCTTACCTTGTAATGTCCACAGCTCTCAAACGCACGCTAACGGATTAAATGCTAAGCATTTCACAACACCTTAAATATCAGTCCTTTTACGCTCTATATAAACATAGTTTTAATCATCGCGAATCACCTCATCTACCACCCAGATCCCATCTGACTAAATAATAGACTCGAAGTCTAATGGATGGATCCTTATTAATTTTTACCAGGGTATATGACAACAGAAACCGTTACACTGGTCAGAAATTGTGTTGGAATGCTACAGCACTTACTTTGAAGTCTAACGTTCAACATTACCTTATTATAAGATTCCGTAACTGCGCTACTAGTGGTAGTGCCAAATATAGGCAACTAGCTGAATTACCCGGCGTTGCCCGGGAAATTTCGGTTTTTAGTTCCCACTTCCCAGTCACGCCGCTCCCACGCCCGGGAAATTTCTGTTGTCGTCCCCCCGCCACGCCTGACCCCGCTCCCACGCCGCCCTTCTCACCTCGCCTTCTTCCATCGGCCACAGCCCAGTCCAACAACTTTTGGTGCCCGGCGTTGCCCGGGAAATTTAGGTTTTCGGTTCAACCCAGCACAGATATTAATTAACGGAATAACGCGTTATAATTATTTTAAAATCTGCCATGACGTCATTAATGTACTGGTTTCAATCACCAATATATCATCGATGGTCTCAAATTCTCAATGTTTGCTGAAGATGATGGTTGAAAGCAAATTTTAATGGCGTCTTAACAGTGTTAGGATTTGGATAGAAAAATTAAATTTTCAAGCTCGGCAAAAGGTAATATTTTTGGTTCGCGAATCCCGATAGTGTTGTCATGGGGTGGTTAGAAGTTGTTTTGTAATTATTTGGAAAAATCGGTCGCGTGGATGAGGAGTTTTTTTATCAAGCACACATTACAATCTGTGTTTTATAGGTTTAGATAATGAAGGAGGAGGGGTAATGTCAACCATCTTTGTCATGACCATGTGTCTTTAATTGAATGGCAACTAACGAACCCAACCAACATAGCTTACAATGCCATGTAGTCAACGGTGAAAAAACATCGTTCCTATTCTGTACTTAAGTAAATGTGCGTATATTTCGTTTTACCAACTGACAAAGAATACACATGAATGTATACGTAGCGCGGGACTGCCAACGTACGAGCGTAATCTTGGAAAGCTGAACCGACACCATGAACCCCAGCCACATATTTTCTCATCATCCTTAGTTAGAAAGGACCGTATATGAGATAGGGAATCAAAGTGGTCGACGAAACGGCCTTGACAATCGCAACATGTCGTTAAATAAACGCTTCAATGCTTGAAATAATTATCGACACCTTAGACACCCTTAAGTTATAGTTTCCGTTATTATAAATAGCTAACTTTAGAGACACGTTATTCTTAAATCACTTTAAGTTGAACACGCTGAATTGACACCATAAAACAGTTGATTCGTATCCTGTAAATAGTCTCAAGCCTGTTAATTTTGCAGTAAAATTTAGTACAAAGTTTTCTGTAAGGTACAATTTGTAAGATAGCAATAATAATTATTCTTTAAAACTCGAAACCGCGTGTTCTCTGACATTGCCAATCCTAGCTAGGCCTGCAATATGAAAGTGGACGACGCTAACGCTCTGTGTTATCATGCAGCGTCGTTATATTGAAAACAACCAGACAATAATTTGTCTGCAACAGTCGGGACCCAAAACCGTCGCCGCTTGCTGATAACGTTCAACGAATTCTGATGTATTGGAAGAAATGAGATTCGGTTGTTGATCCTTTTGCATCTGTGGAGAAAGCAATCTTGCATTCAATCCGGATTCTACGTCGTGGAGTGAAACAAGAAATGTCAAACAAGGAAGAAGAAAGCAAAACGGTGATCTTCGATTTGTGATTCATTCATTCATTCATTTAAAAGAAAAAAAATTTGACGTCGAATTAGTTTGACATAATATTTATTACAGTCTTTTAAAATTCTTGCTCAGACACACATTATGCGGAACTGCGATATATCTAATTTAGAAGTAACTGTCACAGTTATCTGAGCGATCTGATGATCACATCGTTTTAAAAACCGATCAAATACTAAATTATCGACGAACCAAGTTGCCAGATATGAAACAAATACAAGGGAAGAGATTAGAAATCTATTGTAACATGGACTGAAATACATCATTGTTGTCTTTAAAGAAGTCAACAGCAATATTGCAAATAACAAGACGTTGTTACAGTTTTGATAAATTATGTTGAAATGATCGTCTTCTTAAAATATTACCTAAAGTCGTTTATCCGCATTTCCAGTCTTGCCTGCTGCAGAATGTCGTGGAACACAATAATGCTTCGAAATAAAGCACTCAATTCACACACCTTTTAATCGGGGGCAACAGACCATATATTAGTCACAGAATTATTAATTTTTTACACTTTCGTATATGTCGATAACCTTCACAATTGTTGTATGATTGTAAGGAAACTGTAACTACTCCAATAAAAACGCCAATTATTTTAGCTACGCCATTGCTTGTTCTCCGACAGTGCCAGTCCCGAGTACGGATGAAGGAAGAGGGCGACGGAAATGATATTTGCTATCACACAAGTAGAGTAGCTAAACTCAAACTAATTCTACCAATCCAGAACGTCATCTCTGATTATCAACGGGAGTCAATAAACAACAATCGCTAACCTTTCGTTTCCCTCTGAATTCTGCATTATTCTATTTGTTATAGTTAATGAACTCAATGTGTTTAACGACAATTTATGACAACAATGACCGCTGTCGTCGATAGATATTATTTTGCCGATTTTAGTTGAAACTGACTTACAGTGGATCTGGCGCCTGACGCGTGGCGTGAAATAATTATCAGAAAGACACGAGAGGAGGTTTATTCTGAATTGGCTTTGCATGATTTCTAGGACTGCGGATTTAACGATAGACTAATAAACAGAAATTAAACGGTTAGTAAACGCGAGGCGAGTTGTAGTAATCGGTTGAATGGTTTAAGATAGCAATAATTATGATAATCGATATTTTGTGGGAGGGCAAACCAGTGTAAGAATTATCTGAAAAAATAACTGAGCCGTTGGACTATGGTCCACTTGGAGTCGGGGTGTAAAAAACAGAATTTACTATGGAGCTCTAAGCAAGGTGGGGTTTTGAGACTCCCCACCCCGGCAATTCTGACTTTGGGGCAAAGCAAGATGAACACCGATAAATTTCAGGGCAAGAACATTGAACATTGGACATGCAAAGCGGAAAGCTGGAAGCATGATTGCCTTTTCAAGAAGACTTTGTTTAGAAGCAGACGTGCGTTGATGTTAAAACCTGTTCTTTGCGTTATATAATGTAGATTAGTAAGTTTAGACACCTTAAAACAATTTATTATGGAATCTATATATAGTTGAGTTCAAAACTATTCAGTTGCATAACGAACTGTTCAAATAGCAAATGAGGAGATCAAAGAGAGATGGAAATCTTAATTTGAATGCAAGGGAACAACTAGAAGAAGAAAATCAAGTGGAAGGATCGGAAAGTGAAATCACGCAAAAGGAGATTGAACAAGTAATCGGACAAATGAAGAACAACAAAGCACCAGGACCATCGGGTATGACTGCGGAGATGCTCAAAATCCTCGACCAAGATGGCATCGTGTGGCTACACACCATCCTAAACGATTTCATGAGGCAGGAAAGGTTACCGGATAATAATATTTTCTTTTAATGATTCAATCTGACACACCGCAGAACGATTACAAGTACAGGTTATGCGAAATACGGCCCACTGTAGCACGACACGCAGATCGGCTTTACAGCAGTGGGTTCGGTAACTTAACTAATGGCCTAAATACTGGATCATTTCTGGTCGGCCAAGCCAGAAGTGGGAGGGGCTATCTTTATTTTTTAGCAGAACCCGAGTCAAGCAACACATCAGCAAAGCGCCAGCGGCAGCTAACAGAAAATTCAAATAAATTTTTGCCCTGAGCGAGGCTTGAACCCGGGTCCGCGCGGCTGACTCTCAGTTTAACGACCAGCGCTCTCGCCACTGAGCTACGTCCCGTAGCTCAGTGGCGAGAGCGCTGGTCGTTAAACTGAGAGTCAGCCGCGCGGACCCGGGTTCAAGCCTCGCTCAGGGCAAAAATTTAGATCTAAAAGCAAGTGAGATAATAACATTGTAGGCCTACAAACAAAAGGGTGATGTGTTGGAGTGTGGCAGCTATCAAGTTTTATACGAGAAGAACTGCACTGGTTGCCAATGCAAAAACGTATTGAGTTTAAGATTTTAATGTTCATGCGTAATTGCCTAGCAGGCCAAGCTCCGATCTATCTTATGGAACTCTGTGTACCTGTGCTGTCCATCCCAGGCCGTAGATTCCTTCACTCTGCTACGCATGGTGACCTGATTGTCCCTATGGCTCGATCTTCCACAGTGCTACATAGAAGCTTTGCTATGGTTGGTCCGTCTTTTTGGAATAAGTTACCTATTAGTCTCCGCAATGAATTTCTTTGTCTTTCTTTGCCCCTTTTCCGCAAGCGTTTGAATACCATTCTCTTTGATTGTGGTTTGGTGTCAGGTCGGGAGCGCCTCTGAGGAGTTCTCTTGAAGTGGCGCTATGTAAATGTACGATTACAATTACAATTACAGGGGGATCAATCTGCTAGAGATTGGTCTGAAGGTGTATGAAAGAGTGATCGAAAGGCGACTTAGACAACAGGTAAACGATTCATGACAACCAGTTCGGTTTTATGAAAGGCAGGGGTACGACGGACGCAATATTCATTATGAGACAGGTCCAGGAGAAAGTCTTGGAGGGTAACAGAAGGAATACTGGAACTTTGTGGACCTGGAGAAGGCCTTTGACAGAATCCACTAACTTATTGGCTATGTGGACAACAATAGTCGTACAAATATTCGTACTCACGTGTGTACAGGTATTAAGTGTCGTGGTATGTCGCGGGAGTAAGTGTCACCGGGATTAAATGTCGCCGGAATTAACTATCACGGAATTAACTGACGCGGGACTAAGTGTCCGGGATTAACTTTCGCGGTATGAAGTGTCGCGGGACTAAATGTCGTGCTACCGATGGCACAGAGCATTGGAAAGAAAGGGGCTTAAGATCAATACAAGCAAAACAGAAGCCATGGTCTGTTCCAAAACGGAGGAGGTGCTGGTGGTTAGAGATAGAGATGGACATGCCTTAAAACAAGTGGAAATCTTCAAGTACCTGGGGTCGATGTTGAACTCAAAGGTGGATGCGAAGTGGATGTTGGAAACAGGATAAAATCAGCCTGGCAGAAGTGGAAAGATTTGACGGGGGATGTGTGACCGAAAGATTTCTGTCCAGCTCAGGGGCAAGGTGTATAAGACAATGATAAGACCGGTGCTGATTTATGGAGCAGAGTCATGGGCGTTAAAGAGGAGGGAGGAGGAGAGGTTGGAGAGGACGGAGATGAAGATGCTGCGGTGGATACTGGGGGTGTCATTGCGGGACAGAAGAAGAAATGAATACATCCGGAAGACGTTGGGAGTGACATGTATTACAAACAAGGTACGGGAGGCCAGACTAAGATTGTATGGTTACGTGGAGAGGGCGTTGGAAGATGACAGCATCAAGAGAGTGATGAGGGAGGAGGTGGAGGGGCGACGAAGCCGAGGACGACAGAAGAATAGATGGATGGGTGCGATCAAACAGGACTTCGAACTACCCAACCTCAACAAGGAAGATACAGCACACAGAGCTGCGGAGAAAGCTGCATTTAACATTGGACCTTAACGTCCTTGTGCATGTACCTTGACGGTCCCTAGGTGTTGCCATAATTATGATTAAAAGTATAATCTTTACATTGCTTTCAATACCTTGCTGTTTGATTGAAATAGGGGACATTTTGAGAGGAAAGTTCCCTCTCTTAATAGACGTATCAGTGTTGGACAGGACGCTTAAATGGTAAAACGTTGGCTGAAAGATCAGCAGCACTGGTGTTCGACACCCGTAGGCCACAAACAGTTGACTCACATCTTGTGGTAACATTTTCATGCCTACAAATGAACCATTTACATTCTATCAAGAAATTAGTACGTTCATACAACATAAAGGTATAGAATAGAGAGAACGAAGTTTACCGCTGCGAGAATAAATTTGGCTGAAATACATTCAGCAAGAGACCTGAGTCAACGATTTTATTATTCAAAAGTTTTCGACATCTCATTGATACACTGCTCCCTTCTCAATTTTGTGCGATATTCGTCTTGGCAGTCCTACAGGAAAGCAGGGCTGAGAGCGATCGCGGTAGCACGAGCATATAGGCGATCGCTATGAAACCGCCCCTCACTAATGTGGTTCAATGGCAGGTCGAGTCATTCTTGCAAAGTCCATATTCTGAACAATTTATGACAGATGCAAACGGTGAACTTAATGAAGCATTGCAAAATATTCATTCTGGTAGCATGCACAACAGTCTGTAAACACAACAGGTAAAAATATGTAGCCAATAAATCAGGTATTGTTCACGCAAATGCGCAAGTAACCCATGCCATTTTGAAATACAATTAGGCAGCACTTATGCTTTACCGTCAGTTGTATAGCTCTGTTATCTGACCATCAGTCTTGATACCTGCGTCACTGTCGTGGGTACATTAATATTATCTAGCCCGATCACTTCTGCTTGTTTCAATTTAGGTGGATCAAAACCAAAAATCTTAACCACGAAAGTTATTTGGTTGACAGTTACTTCCACTAAACGGAAATTCACTTTTTATGTTTTTGAAAGGCGTCTTTTCCATATGCTCGATCTTAAGCAAAATAACTTTATAAATAGAATTCTTAATACATATTTAAAGGTGTTTAAACAATGAATTAGATTATTTCACCGCATTAAAGCGTTTAAGGACATTTTCGGGAGTATAGGCTTAGTGCCGCAAATAGACTTAATAATTATTAACTGTATGGCCTTAATTTAACGATTATAGGCCTATTCTTGTGATCTTAAGCTGCACAACGATAAGGACAATTACTTTGCTCGTTGTCGTCTTAAGGGATGATATTTGTGTTTTAGTTAATGTTATGTTTGGAAGATTATATTGATGGTGATATTTGGTAGTATTTTGGGGCGCTGATATGTCGGTGACTTTGAAGGTTGTGACATTTTGGAATGTGTGAAAGTGGTGACCTTTGTGGTGTTCTAAGTTCTTGACAACTGCAATCATTTGAGTGGTGATTTTTATTAATTGCTGAGGCAACTAGAGTTGGGATTTTAGACACCACTAAACCTTTGATGATGATGATGATGATGATGATGATGATGATGATGATGATGATGATGATGATGATGATGATGATGATGATGATGATGATGATGATGATGATGATGATGATGATGATGATGATGATGATGATGATGATGATGATGATGATGATGATGATGATGATGATGATGATGATGATGATGATGATGATGATGATGATGATGATGATGATGATGATGATGATGATGATGATGATGATGATGATGATGATGATGATGATGATGATGATGATGATGATGATGATGATGATGATGATGATGATGATGATGATGATGATGATGATGATATGATGATGATGATGATGACGATGACGATGACGATGACGATGACGATGACGATGACGGTGACGATGACGATGACGATGACGATGACGATGGCGACGGCGATGACGATGACGATGACGACGACGACGACGACGACGTTGACGTTGACGATGACGATGACGATGACAATGACGAAGACGACGACGGCAAAGGTTTGGTGATGATAATTAAGCAGAAGAAGAAAAATATGACAAAAGTTCTTTCCTTGTAATTTCCACAACTCTCAAAAACACGCTAGCGGATTAAATGCGCAGCACTTTATAACACCTTAAATATCAATCCTAATACTCTATAAAAATTATAATTCCAATTTAAACCCACAACGTGAAACACCTCTAGAGTTCCCCGGCTCATATCGGATTAAACATAGACTCAAAGTCCTACGTTCAACAAAACCATTCTATAATAAGATTCCGTAACTGCGTTACTAGTGGTAGTGTCAAATGAAATTATAGGCGAGGGTGAAGGAGGAGGGGTGATGCTGATGAATGTGGGACATTCCCCCACACATTTTCCCCCGGACATTTACCCCGAACGTTTTCCCCTCCGAAGTAGAACATTCCCACCCAAATAGACAAAGTTCATAAAATATAAATACATGCATACATGCGTGCCTATATACAAATCTACATACGTACAAACAGACAGATATATACACGTATCTGTGCGTATGACATCGTGGATCTGGGGTCTGGTGTGCGACGTAAATTAACAGAAAGACACGAGACGAGGTTTACTTTGAATTGCAGATTTTAACGAAAAACTTATATACAGAAATTATGCGGTTAGAAAACGCGAGGCGAGTTGTAGTAATCGGTTGCATGGGTTAAGATGGTAATTTTATGATGATCGATATTTTGTAGGAGTGGCAAGCCAGTGTGAGAACTATTTAAAAAATAAACTGGGGGTTGGGCTATGATCCACTTCGAGTCGGGGTGTAAAAAACATACTTTTATATAGGGCTCTAAGAAAGACGGGGTTTGAGACTCCACCCCGGCAATTCTGACTTTGTGGCAAATCACGATGATCACCGCTAAATTTAAGGGCAGGAACATTGAACATTGAACATTGAACATGCAAAGCGGAAAGCTGGAAATATATTTGTCTTTTCAAGAAGACTTTGTTTAGAAACCGAATTGGGCAAAATCATAACAGAGACTCCACCAACACATATTATAAATTATAATTTATACTATAATAAATTATAATTACTAGCATTGCTAAAGTTGGATAGGTAGGTCTACGCTGAAGAAATAAATTGTTACTTCTCAGTTCTAACTTAAAGTTAAATTTCGCACCCTCATTTTGTGCATCAGTAATAATATATAAATAGATCTTCATTGTGAAGCAATTTGATAAAAGCAAAATGGAGTAATTAAAAAATAAATGTCCTCTGGTTGTAAGCTTCCAGGGCTGCTGGGTCCACGTTCCCTCTCTTTCCCCCGATGCATGACATTGCACGTGCGTCCATGGATGTGGAACAGTCCGACCTATAATTATATCCATCGGTTTATGTGAAACCCTATCAGTTCATAAGTCGATTGAAAGACAGATCTGGAAACGTTAATGGAAACTTTTCCAGAATCGCTGAATTTCTATTGAATTAAAGTCGGACGGTGTCGTATTTCAACCGGGATGTACGTCGCCACATTATTGAATCATGTCAAACGAGTCCCTGTCGAAAGCGTGTCTCATATTTATACGCACCCACACAAACACACGCGCGCGCGCGCACACGCTCACACACACACATACACAAAGAAACATACACACACACACACACACACACACACAC
Source organism: Lumbricus terrestris (assembly GCA_949752735.1). Lineage (NCBI taxonomy): Eukaryota > Metazoa > Annelida > Clitellata > Crassiclitellata > Lumbricidae > Lumbricus > Lumbricus terrestris. The sequence goes on from CATKHU010000162.1 coordinate 14,759, forward strand.
ACACTATATATATATATATATATATATATATATATATATATATATATATATATGATAATTTGCCTGCACACGCAAACCCCTACGCATACGCATACGCACACGCACACGCACACGCACAATCCCCAGCCATTAACGCGTGAACACTGTTTGAAAAATCCAAGTTGGCGACAATTTTGGGGGTTTTAATTTCAACAAGCATATTAAATTGTATATTCGATAAAAGGACGAAGTCGACAGTGTGTAAGTGTGTCACCTCTTCTTTGCTTCTCCTTCCAAGTCACGTGAGCTCTCCACCGACCTTTCTACTATAAAGGAACTCGTGAATATCTTTCTAACTCTCCATACAGCCACAACGGGTTCTTCCGTTGGAGAGTAGCCTAATTGAAGGTGGATGAAGTGAACGAATTGGTAGGCTGCTTAACTTTTAATTTTTGTAAAATGAGCCATTTTAGATCAAGGAAACGGGACATTTCTATAGATAAAAGCAACAATTTAATGGTGTCTAAACAGATCTGATACAATTTTGCTATTTTAAATTCTTTTAATATTGAGCTTTTGAAAAAAAAGTAAGTCACCTAATTCAGTGACTACATTGCTGATAGTATTTCACTGTATACGCATCATAGACAAAATTAATGTGAAATAAAAGATTAATAAGGATTGAATTTTCAGATCAATATTTGATCTCTACCATCTCTAAATGGTTCATTGGCATTTGCTTTATTGCAAGTCGATGTAAGTTAAATGGATGGATGGATCCAGATTTGACGACGGATTATGACAACACAAAATTGTTTCTTTTCCATAGTACAGCTCAATATGGATGGATGGATGGATGGATGGATGGATTGATGGATGGATGGATGGATGGATGGATGGATGGATGGATGGATGGATGGATGGATGGATGGATGGATGGATGGATGGATGGATGGATGGATGGATGGATGGATGGATGGATGGATGGATGGATGGATGGATGGATGGATGGATGGATGGATGGATGGATGGATGGATGGATGGATGGATGGATGGATGGATGGATGGATGGATGGATGGATGGATGGATGGATGGATGGATGGATGGATGGATGGATGGATGGATGGATGGATGGATGGATGGATGGATGGATGGATGGATGGATGGATGGATGGATGGATGGATGGATGGATCCGATTTGACCAGGGTATATGACCACAGAGGTCGTTTCCCTGGACAGAAATTTGCTAGGCATAATTATTACAGCACTTGAGAGCTTTTTGTTTACTGACATTAGAAACTCACTCAATGTGAAATCTCGTGACAGCAAATTTGTACAGACATGAGAAACATTTTAAAGGTGTCTAAGTAGAGCTTTTCTATTTTACCAGTTTCTAATATTTAACGACGCCAATCTTGCCAACTTTGTGAATTTTGCGCCTGCCTTACATGTGAAGGGAACATTTGCAAGAAAGTAGGCAGGTAAGTATTCAAGTATGTTGATCTTTTACCATATGATTTACTGATCGTATTCTCTTTTTAAAGGAATGGCCAATAATTCAAGGAATATACGTCAGCTTCTTCTAAGTTGTCCTCGCAGGCCACAGAACATTGAAAGGGTTGAAAGCGGTAATTAAGTCATTTTAATTGTCAGCCATCAACTGATTGTCGTCAAAATCACCAATGCCTAATCCACCAACAGTAACCCACGTTCTCAGCTCGATACATAGGTTGCTGCAAGTATACGCTATAATCATAGGGCATAGCCATAACCGCTGATGGAGGACAGGGAGGATCAAATGCCCAGGGATAGGCGACATATTTTATAGCCCCCGTCTTGATAGATATGACTACAGTGCACAAAGTTAATGAGTTAATTATGGGGTTTTTTTCAAAATAATTATGGTACCAAGTAGAATAAATTTACATTTTCGAAATAACAGCTGAATAAATCCTATTGTATATTATTTTATAAATATAAAATCGTTGGTTGTACCTGCACTATCAACAACAACAACAACAACAACAACAACAACAACAACAACAACAATGCAAATACAGACACACAGACACAGACATACACGCAGTCTAAGAGTGATTCATCTGGCACACGATTACTCAACCTTAGTCATTATTTAAGGTATGCGATAATTTTCCAGTTAGTGTAGTTTTATGGGAGGTGTCTAGATGAAACACTGCTACACCGATTTCTCGTTCGACAAGCTAAATTATTCGTCAATTGTAGCATTCATTTACTTTACATCGCACACGGTACAAAGCAAACGAGATACTGCTGAATTTGTTTTGAAACGTAGAGCCTCATGAATTCGCACGTCGGCCAAAGTCGAACCATAACCGATGTTAGAATAATATTATTATGACATTGTTACCACCACAGTATGTTTTACAGAGATAGCTGCATCCAAAGGTAACGCAATTTTAACGTAGGCCTACCATCTTTCTATAGATCACGATATAACCATTATAAAGGTTTCTTACCGCATGGTCAAATTGACTGAAATTTTGTACTGCTATTACACTACAACTAATGTTGAAATGGTGGTTATGATGATGATGATGATGATGATGATGATGATGATGATGATGATGATGATGATGATGATGATGATGATGATGATGATGATGATGATGATGATGATGATGATGATGATGATGATGATGATGATGATGATGATGATGATGATGATGATGATGATGATGATGATGATGATGATGATGATGATGATGATGATGATGATGATGATGATGATGATGATGATGATGATGATGATGATGATGATGATGATGATGATGATGATGATGATGATGATGATGATGATGATGATGATGATGATGATGATGATGATGATGATGATGATGATGATGATGATGATGATGATGATGATGATGATGATGATGATGATGATGATGATGATGATGATGATGATGATGATGATGATGATGATGATGATGATGATGATGATGATGATGATGATGATGATGATGATGATGATGATGATGATGATGATGATGATGATGATGATGATGATGATGATGATGATGATGATGATGATGATGATGATGATGATGATGATGATGATGATGATGATGATGATGATGATGATGATGATGATGATGATGATGATGATGATGATGATTGATGATGATGATGATGATGATGATGATGATGATGATGATGGTGATGATGATGATAATAACAACAACAACAATAGCAACATCACTCAGGGCCGTGCTTAACATAGGTCCATTCGGTGCGGTGCACCGAATTCCTCTGAGCCGAGGTTTTGTTGCTATTGGCCAAAATTAATGTCTTATGCGAGCGCAGCGTTTCTCAGTTTTACTTAATTAGATATACATGTAGGCCTACTTATGTCTAAACCGTTTGTAAAACCAAATAAGTGTAAGAAAACATTCATTAAAAGTGTACCTGCCTTAAAAACCTTATAGGACGATATAAATTTCTTTATGATAAATTATACTTATTTACACGTGGTCGTAAATTTTGGCAAACCAATGGCCGCTCGAACGACACTATGCCCCTGCGGTAACACTTTGCACCGACACCTGAAGAACCATAATTAAACACGGCCCTGACATCCAGATAAGTACAGACAGACAGACAGATACAGACGCGACTAAGTTTGATTCCAATACAACACCATCGCGTAACCATAATTATGATTTAAGTCAGGAGAATTTTACACTTAATGCAGATGGAGCCACTTGAAATAATTTCAACATCGAGTTAACTGCGACCAATAATCACGTTCTGCATTGGTGGTGAGCGCCGCTCCTGTGACGGGCGGGTGAACTACTCACGCTTCAATGCAACTCAGTTCAGTTCTCATCTCAGCATTAAACGCTGACTCATATGTCTGGACGAGATGCGTTTTGTACAATTAAATGAGTAATCGCACTGAGGGAAGTAAGATTACATTCATGCATGGTTTACATTGGCTGTCAGCTCAAATTGCGATGCTTTTATTCGATCTGATGGACAAACAGAGAGACAGAATGAAACACTGACAGACATTAACGAATACATGGATGTAGAGAGATAAAGGACTAAAAGTGATAGATAAGAGTGGACAGCGATACGGTGAGAAAGGAGGCAGATAGTAATAACTTATTAGAAAAATTTAATGTTGTGGCAAACATTGGCGGAGTTTATCATGGGCTGGGGGGCTAAGCCCCTCAAGAAGACCCAGATTCATTCTCCCGGGCTTAGCCCCCCCCCCCCAAGAAGACTTTAGCCCCTCCAAGAACGGAAACCTAACTCCGTCAATGGTGGCAAATATGCTAAGCATAATAATTATTGTGGTATGAACGATTGGAAGAGCAGGACATGAATGTAAAGCATCAATTGTTGCAGAAAAGATGAGCATGTAGTCATTGTAGTGTCGATATCTTCTTTCATACGGAACATTGAGAAATTGGGACACGTTCAGTGTAAATGTCAAATTATGGGGGGGGACATGGGCGAATTGTTCCCCTGGATCCGCCCCTGCACATGGCTATTCAGGCAAGCAGACGGACACAGGAAAAGAGACGCAGATACAAGCATAGAAGTAGACAGACAGCAGTTACATAAGAAGCAGATGATATTATTAAACGAGAGAGAAATGTTTTTCCGGAGGTCGTCAACGAAATAAGATTTTCCAGGTTGAGATCGATCTGAAGAAACGATCAAAGCATCGGTTCCATCTCATCCGACAGCATCTACTTCCATCATCATTCATAGTATCCATCGATAAATCCATTCATCAACACAACACACTCATCCATCCATCTGCCCTTACTGACCTTACATCCATCCATCCCACCATTCACAAATCCATCCATCCACCCTTCATCCAGCCAATCACCATTTATTCATTCATTCATTCGTTCATTCAATCATCAATCCGTCCATCCATCCACCCATCCCTCCATCCATTCATCCTCTCATCCACCAATTCATCCATCCCCCATCAAACCAACCACTCTTATCTATTCGTTCAATCATTTATTCATTCATTCAGACATTCATTCATTCATTAATTTATTCATCCATCCATACATCCATCCACCAATCCACCAATCCCTCTCTTTATCCATCCATCCGTCCATCCATCCATCCGTCCATCCATCCATCTCTAGCGAAGACTGCTGCTGCAGTAAGAACCGCATCATTGGTCACCATGGTAATCAGATTCCGTTGGACGACTAATGGACCATTAGGAAGAGTGCTGCTTTTAGTCTCTTGGTCCGATCAGCTCAACCTTTCGCTTCTGCGAATCTCTCTCTCTCTCTCTCTGTCTGTCTGTCTGTCTGTCTGTCTCTCTGTCACTGTCTCTGTATCGACCTCTGGCTGTCTCTGTCGCGCGTTGTCTGTCAATCTGTATGGCTGTCTCTCTGTCACCGTCTCTGTATCTGTCAGTCTGTCTGCCCGTTTCTTTCTCTGCTTTCCTGCTATCTTTGATGTTTAGCTGATTTTCTGTCAGTATGTATCTCAGTTCTAATGACGGTCTTCGTCTGTCTATCTGTTTATCTGTCGGTCTGTATGTTTGTCTCTCTTTCTGCCTGTCTCGTGCACATACATTATGCAGTTCCCAGTTCCTTTATTTCCGATTTCGCATGATAGATAACTGCCCGTCGCTTTGATTTTTTCCCAGTGTCATGGACAGCAGCCAAAAATCGACTCATGTACAATGGGAAAAATGCATAGAACGATAAATCAAGATAGAAAAAAGACAAAGGGAAAGAACAAAGCTTAGAATATGTACTGAGAAAATCATACGCCAGATTTTTTGCAAGCGTTCCGTCTGTGCTCATCGAGCATCTACTCACCTGCTCACCAACCGCATGCTCACTTACTCACTCACTTACTCATTCACCAAATTATTCACACTAACCGATCCTTCGACTCGCCCATTCATTCATCCATTCATCCATCCAACCATCCACCCGTTCATCCATCCATCCCTCCATCCCTCCATTCATTCATTCATCCATCCATTCATCCACACATCCACCCATCAATCCCTCTATCCCTGTCTTCATCTATCCATCCATCCATCCCTCCCTCCATCCATCCATCCACCCCATCCATCCACTCATCCATCCATCCATTCATCCTATGATTGTTTAAAAGCGTCTACCTTTGTTCATCCTAAACTTTAGTTGGGCGCGGTGGTGTAGTTGGTATGTTCGTTGCCATGCAGCCGGAGGGTTGCAGGTTCGAAGCCACCTCAAGTCGCCGCGCAATAACCTCGAGCAAGTCTTTCACGCGCAATTGCTCAGCCCTTCGACTTGAAACTGCGATGTTGTCGGAATCGCCTCTGACTAGAAGGGCGCTATAACAAGTGCACATATAAACAATAACAGACTAGATTTTCCGAGTGGCGATCACTCAAATCCGAACACATCGGATCAAAGCTGATTCTGATAAATAAATAAATGGTTTCAGCTAATAAATGGACCGAATTATTAGACAAACGGACAGTTGTATTCGACTTTGTCACAACAAAGTCATAAATTATGGAAAAATCGAATCAAATGTTGTCTCTGCAATTATGACCGAACGAAAACGAGAATAATTATCATCTGAAATAATGTGAAAAATTAATCTGATGGATTCAGATAATTGGGCTGATTTTACGATGTCGTAAAACAAATGCTTTTGTTGATTATGTGCGGCGTACGATCTAGGCTGATATTATGGTCGGAGGATTTGATTGATGGGATGAGAGAGCGAGAAAGGGAGACAGACAGACAGAGAGACGAAGAGACAGACAGACAGACAAACACACGAATGCACAGACATGAACAGAAAAAGACGACAGAAATAGAGAGATAGAAAGATATAGACGGAGAAACAATGCAGGGGAAAGAATCAGGGACGAGAGTAACGAAATAAATGGTAGGGAAAGGAGGAGCAACAGAGGACAGACAGACACGGGGTCAAAGAGACAGACACGTCTATCAAGCGGGACAGATAGTGATGGATACAGAGATACAGCAATTATCGAAGGGCATACTGGTCGCCCGTTGGTCTGCATGAATCATAGAGACAAGCATACCGAGACAGACAGGCAGACAGACAGACAGATCGAAGAAGAAGGCTTTGTGGGGTCCGTAGCTCAGTGGAGAGAGCGTTGGCCGATAAACTGAGAGTCATTATCGCGACCCGGGTTCAAGCCTCGCTCAGGTCAAAAATTTATTTGAATTTTCTGTTAGCTGCCAGTAGCGCTTTCTGTTGTGTTGTTGGACTCGGGTCTGTTGAAAAATAAGTTAGCCCCTCCCACTCCTGGCTTGGCCGAATCAGGAGCGTTCCAACACTTAGGCCATTAGTGTTAAGTTACCGAACCTGTTGTAGCCGACCTGCGTGTCGTGCGAAGCTTGCCGTATTTCGTATAGCCTTGTACCTGTAATCGTTCTGCGGTTTGTCAGATTGAATGTCAATAAACGAATATTATATAAAAGGCTGCATCCAAGGTATTGACAGAAAACAAATTGTTCAGCCTCCGTCCATCATCATCAATTCCACCACCCTCTCTTTCCACTCACCATTTCGCTTTCTCTCCCTCCCGCTCTTTCCACTCACCCCATCTCTATATTCTCCTTCTCTCCCTCGATTCCTTCCATCAACTCTTCGTCCATTTCCATCCATTTATCTCCGCCATAATAACTGGAACAAATCGCAATAATTTGAAAACATCATCGTCTCAAACAATCTACCATCATGACAGCAGACACAGATGATCGAGATCGTGATCATCATCTACATCTACATTCATATGTAATATATATATTATTATATATATATATATATATGCAATATGAGCTATTAATAGACCTAGATGCAATGAATAAGATACAATAAAATAAAGTATATATATATATATATATAATCTATTTTTTGTATTGTATCTATAGCCCATATAGCGCAAGTGCGGGCATCAGTGTTAGTGTATGCTTAAGTGAGCTCGTTATTACTTCCGTCAGTGAGTGTGCATGTGCTTTCATGACTGTGTGTGTGTGTTCGTGCGCGTGCATGTGTGCTTGTATGTGTGTGTGTGTGCGTGTGTGTGTGTGTGTGTGTGTGTGTGTGTGTGTGTGTGTGTGTGTGTGTGTGTGTGTGTGTGTGTGTGTGTGTGTGTGTGTGTGTGTGTGTGTGTGTGTGTGTGTGTGTGTGTGTGTGTGTGTGTGTGTGTGTGTGTCATTGTTTATGTGTATGATTATCATGTACGTGCATGACTGTGTGCACGCAACCACACTTTAGTGCTGAATAGCATTTACATAAAACACATAAAAATATTCCTTCATCCATTTACCACCAAACAAACGCAAACGTGACTTGCTTCATAAACAATGCACATGCGGCCGGAAACAAGGACACACATAGGGAGAAACGTACAGATTGAGGCAGACAGACAGACAGACATCAATTATTGTCATCATCATCATCATCGTCTTCAGCAGCAGCAGCAGCAGCGGCAACAGCAGCCGAAGTCGAATACATCGCGATTGGAGTTCAATCCGGATATGAAAAAACCTTCCACGGATTCCAAATTCTACCACTATCATTACCGTGATCGATGGAAGAAAGAACAAATGCTCTTCCAGAGTCAATTATTTATCGTTTCTGGTGATGTTAAGTTCGAGGTGTTTAAGGAGCGCTTAACGCAATCCCAAAACAGGTTGACAAGACCGCAACTCAGTTACATGGAAGGGAAGTACTACCAGTGGCGGCGCTAGGGAGAGGCTGGAGGGGGCTAAGCCCCCCTAAAAAAGGCCATCCATTTTTTCTCCCATGTAAAAATAAAAAATTTGGACGATTTATCCCCTTTAGCCCCCCCAAAACTGAAATCCTGGCGCCGCCACTGAGTACTACGGGTTACACAGTCGCTTGTTGAGAAGGCACTTATAGAGGGCTCTTGGAATAAAGTTTTTATCGTCTTTCGGTGGCAACTCAAAGTTATGCGGACGTGCTCGAAGGCAGTATATTGACGCTGAATAATCGGAGGGAACAAGGTCCTCAGCACGTGATTCGGGTTTTTGACCACGGACTGTAATTATAGACTATCGTCGGCTTCTTTAGCCAAGTCCGATACGCTTGGAGAGTCTTCCGGCAGGTAGCCCATCCGCAACGTGCTGCGGAGAAACCGGTCAAGTCTGCTCCTGTCATCGGCGCTGGTGAAACCCCACCAGGCTAGAGCAGCGTAGAGGAGCCGCGACACAGTTGTGGCTCGAGCAACGTCGTGTAGCGCTGTTGACGGTAGGCCGTGAGACTTAAGAACACGGATGGCGTATAGGGAGCGGCAACAGGTCCCAAGAACCAGTGGCGTAACTAGGAACTCGGGGGCCCCTATACAAAATATGAAGGTGGGGCCCTTCCCTACGGTACTTATTGAATTTATTATTACTTAATAATTTACTGAAATGCTGATGTATATGAACAAGATACAAGTACAAATTACAGTAAACTGTAAGTTCCTAACAAGGCTGAAATGACAAGTCTTGCAAACTCGGGGGCCCTCTGGGGCCTCTACACTCGGGGGCCCCTAGACTTTGTCTACCCAGTCTACCCTATTGTTACGCCACTGCCCAGAACCCCAGCGATGTGCTTGGATACACTGAGGTCTTCTCGCAGTGTCACTCCAAGTATCTTTAAAGATGTAACTCGCATGTAACTCTGATGATTGCTGGCGGCAGAATGATGTTTCTGCGGTGATCGATCAGCACCTCACGTGATTTGGTATTATTTATTTATGCACACGTTGTTTTTATTTACCATAGAATATTAATGAATGCAACGATCTGCTATGAATATCATACACCGACCTGTTAGTAGATTGTCAAGAGCATAACAACATCTAATGGCAACAATTAATGGAGAACGCTTCTGACGTATTTTAGAGAATATTCTGATCTCCTTCTCTTAGAAGAGCTTAAAAAAACAACTTCTAATTGTGTTTTAATGGAACAGAGAAACGTAGGTAAATTCTAGAACTTCAAACAACTAGAGCGCCACCTGAACAATGTCCAGGGCACCAACTTATTCAGAAGGGTAGTCAACGCCGCGATGATTAAGTATTTCCCCTTCATCGCAACAACATCGCGTCTGAGGGGGTGAGAGTGCATCTGTGGTTTAAAGCTGTTGAAGTGAAATTGAAATCAGCTAAGCGTATAATTCCAGATTGACTCTACGCCTGCAGTTTAACGTGAACATGTCACATACTGTAACACCAGTCCTTGTTTCGGACAATAAAGAGCTATAAAGGGACTATAACAAACGATTAAAAGGTGACTAAGTAGAGCTTTACTATGCTAGTTGTGCGTGTGCTAAGGGACACATTATTGTGGCCACCATATTCTTGATATAAAATTATATCATAATCGTCGTTCAACGGTCGTTGTCGTCGTCGTTTTCATCATCATCGCCATCACCATCGTCGTCGTCGTCGTGATTGTCGCTATCATCATCAATGAAATCATTAATATCATCCTTATTAATAATTTAAAATTTCAGTGGGCGTGCTTTATTAATGTGAACATTATATACATACACCCACATACATATTATGTATACATGCATACGCACATGCACACATATTACATACAAAAGCCTAAAACCAATGCCAATTTGCGTCGATGTTTCTGGGTATTATAGTCTACAGTAATTTTGGTCTGCGTTGCGAATGAATTTAACAAATTGTGATATCTGTTAAGAAATGATTCAATTCGGAAGATATTTATAGCTCCTGAAATAAGTCGTTTCAAGGTGTTTAAGGTTAGCGTTCTAAATTAATCGGACTTAAGCGTCGCCTGACTCCGACCTCTTTCGGATTACTCTTATGAACAACCCTTCTGACGTAGACACAGCGCTCGTGAATATGCGTATGCCCTGTTTTTATCGTTTCCCTTGAAATGTTTACTAAGTAAGGATCGTAAAAAGCAGCACATCAAGCGCTATCACCTCCATAATCAACACTGCCAACGCAATAACCATTACCATCACCGCTACTACTACCAAGTACAATCACTATCACAAGAAAAAAACACCAATAGATCCAGTTCCACCAGCACAACAGCCGCCACAGCGACCACAACCAATGACACACATACATATGCATACATGCATACATGCATACTTACATGCATACATACTTACATACATAGGTCCAAAATCAATACCAATTTGCATCGATGTTTCTGGGTATAGTCTGCACTTATACAGTAAATTTGGTTTGTGTTGGGAATGAGTTTACAAATTTGTGATATATGCGAAGAAACGATTCAATTCGGAAGGTATTTATAGCTTTCGAAATAAGTCGTTTCAAGGTGTTTAAGATTAGCGTTCTAACCTAATCGGACTTAAACGTCGCCTGACTGTGACCTGACACAGCGCTTGTGAATGTGCTTTTGCCCTGTTTGTATCTTTTCTCTGTCGAAATGTTTACTAAGTAAAGATCTTAAAAAGCCAGCACATCAAGCGCTAACACCTCCATAATCAACACTGCCATGGTAACGCAATCACCATTCTCATCACCGCTACTACTACAAGTGCCAACACCATCACAAGCAAAAAACCACCAATAGAGCCAGTTCCACCAGTACCACCGCCTCCACAACCAATGAAAAATATACTACTGCAACAACACAACTAATACAACCCCTTACATTCCCCCATCACCAGCGGATGAAGCAACCGATTGTTTTGTGTGGACGATCCATTTACCATTTAAACACCTTTAAAACTATGTCCAAGATGTTACATAAACTTGAGACAATATGCACAACAAATGTGAATCCGCATTCAGTTGGAGATATTGGCCTTTCGTGAATAGCGCAATGATAATGCAAGAACTCTTTTAAAAAATAATTACAAGTACAAGTTGTTAACTGAACCTGAACCGCTTCGATTTGAGGTTGCTAAGGCAATGCTGCAAACTGCAGGTCACAAAGCATCAGGTCCAGATGTCCCAGTTGAGTGGTTCAAAAATGGAGGTGATACAATTAACAGTAGACAGGTTTTGCCCGGGGGGGGTGCCCTACGCTCAGACAGGGTGCATAATATGATATGTACGGCCATCTGGGAAACTGGTGAATGGCCGAAAGACTGGACACGCTCAATATTCATATCACTTCACTATGATTACCATAGCTTTTACTTATATTTATATCAATAAAGTTGTTTACTGCTACTACTACTACTGCTACTGCCGCTGCTACTGCTGCTGCAACTGCTACTGCTACTACAACAACAACTACTACTACTACTACTACTACTACTACTACTACTACTACTACTACTACTACTACTACTACTACTACTCCTCCTACTACTATCACTATCACTATCATTACTACTTCTACTACTGCTTTTATTATTGCTAAAACAATTTCTATTTCTTATAATTGCTATCGGAATTACTGAATTACTGTTACTATTACTGTTTTAATTTTCAAGACTATTATTATTGCTATCATTATTATTATAGTTATGATTATTATTATTATTATTACCATTATATAGTTATTTATTTATTATTATAATTATTATTATTATTTTTTGTTATTATATAAACAATCATTTATTAAACGAAACATTTTTACAAGAAAAAGCATAAAAAGTTCTTTGTTCATGAGTTAGCGACCTTCATCACAGGACAACTGTGGGAACGTGCCTCGAAATGCCACTGCATTAAATCGTTGCGTACAAATTGAGAGGCGTTGGAAAAGGTACGTGGTTTCGAGAGGGTTACCAGTTGCCACTGACAAACGCCGTCCAAGTTCAGTTAAAAATTCAATGCCTGATCTGTTTATGGGGCCAAGTGTTTCAAAGGCAATGGGGACGAAGTCATGTGTTGCGGGGAGGTTAGCATACTCAAGGGCGGATCCAGGAATTTTCGAAGGGGGGGGCCAAAAAATTTTTGGGCTGGGGTCGGAAATTTTTTCGTTGATCTTTCGCCGAAAAATCTGATGAACTTTTTTAGTGGTTTTTGGCCGAAACCAGAGTTTAATTTAGCCCCCACCTCTGGGGGAATTGAGGTTTTCGGAGGGGTAGATAATTGACCGTCTGAAGACAATCATGAGGCGCGCAGCGCCGATAGTGGTAGGGGAGGGGTGTGGGGAGGGGATATGCCCCTCCCCACCAGAAACTTTTTGAATTTTCACATTGCAATGGTAGCATTTTAAGCTGTTATCTTAACAAATTAGCTGTACTTTTCAGTGCTTGTAAGAGTGCCATAAGGTCTCAATAAATATAGACTTTACTTAAAAACTTCTTTCCCGAAAACTAGATGTTCTTTTTTAAGTAATCCGCCGGAAATCTTCAAAAAGGGTGTTCAATTTTCCTTCCCAAAACACTGATGAAATTTTTTGGTCATCCGTGCGAAATCTTAAAAAAGGTGTTTAATTTTTCGTCTAAAAAGAGTGAAGACTTTTTATTCATCCATGCGAAATTTTCAAAAAAGGTGTTTAATTTCGCATCCCAAAAAACTGATGACTTGTTGTAGTAATCCCTGCGAAATCTTAAAAAAGGTGTTTAATTTTTCGTCTAAAAGGAGTGATGACTTTTTAGTCTCCCGTGCGAAAGTTTCAAAAAAGGTGTTCAATTTAGCATCCCAAAAACTGATGACTTTTTAAGACTAGAATAAATAAAATACTTCCGGTGCGTGACTTTTTGGCGCCGCCGTTTGCTTGAACAATTGAAGCTGAAAGGAGATTTTTTTGCCGGTGAAATAGAAGCTGGATTTTTTAAACAAATGCTTTATTTAATAACAAATTATAAGACATGTGAGGTAGCAGACTAATAAAGTACAAGCGATCAAAGCAGAGGATGTCACATCGAATGATTGAAAAAACTGGCCCGCCAAAGAGAGAAAGTCCCGCTAAGACTGGGCCTATTTAGCTTAGTATAGAAATAAGAACTTTAAGATGACATAAGATTTTAGCACGATAGATCGAGGAAATACAGACTTTAGTGACAACAATGAATATGGTGTATTAAAGACAAAAGCGACAGTTCTTTTAAAAAGTCCATTGTTTTGAAATGTCCATAATTGCAATTATAATAAAAAGGTGTGCAACTGCAAATGTCTGCCAACACTAAAGAAGGTGTGCAATTGCCAATTTTTGCCAACACTAAAGAAGGTGTGCAAATGCCAATTTTTGCCAACACTTAAAAAGGTGTGTAATTGCCAATTTTTTAGAAACCTAAACAAATCCATTGGTTCGAATTGTTCATTATTGCAATTGTAATATAAAGGTGTCCCACTGCAAATGTGTGCCAACAGTAAAGAAGGTGTGCAATTGCCAATTTCTGCCAACACTAAAGAAGATGTGCTATGGCCAATTTTTTAGAAACCTAAAGAAATCCATTGGTTCGAATTGTTCATTATTGCAATTATAATATAAAGGTGTCCCACTGCAAATGTGTGCCAACAGTAAAGAAGGTGTGCAATTGCCAATTTCTGCCAACACTAAAGAAGATGTGCTATGGCCAATTTTTTAGAAACCTAAAGAAATCCATTGGTTCGAATTGTTCATTATTGCAATTATAATATAAAGGTGTCCCACTGCAAATGTGTGCCAACAGTAAAGAAGGTGTGCAATTGCCAATTTTTGCCAACACTAAAAAAGGTGTGTAATTGCCAATTTTTTAGAAACCTAAACAAATCCATTGGTTCGAATTGTTCATTATTGCAATTGTAATATAAAGGTGTGCAAGTAAAATAATGATGCTTTAAAGCACACTGCTGTTGTACAAAAAAGTTGTGCAATTGCACACCTTCTTTAGTGTTGGCACACATTTGCAGTGGGACACCTTTTTATTATAATTGCAATAATGAACAATTCGAACCATTGGATTTGTTTAGGTTTCGCAAAAATTGGCAATTACACACCTTCTTTAGTGTTGGCAAAAATTGGCAATTGCACACCTTCTTTAGTGTTGGCAAAAATTGGCCATAGCACACCTTCTTTAGTGTTGGCAAAAATTGGCAATTGCACACCTTCTTTAGTGTTGGCAAAAATTGGCCATAGCACACCTTCTTTAGTGTTGGCAAAAATTGGCCATAGCACACCTTCTTTAGTGTTGGCAAAAATTGGCCATAGCACACCTTCTTTAGTGTTGGCAAAAATTGGCAATTGCACACCTTCTTTAGTGTTGGCACACATTTGCAGTGGGACACCTTTTTATTATAATTGCAATAATGAACAATTCGAACCAATGGTAAATTACTTCTAAAGGGAGGACAATGATATTTTGGCTAGTTTTAACTGTACGTAAGTGCTTCTACAAATGCACAAATTCGATTACAAATGCACATTTTGTGTATAGCTGCACGTTAAAAAAGCCCTGCCGGGTACCCGGCTAATGTTCTAATATAGCGGCAGTTTTCTGATTTTATTGAATGCCAGATACGATTGCAACAATTATTATTCAAAAGCTTAACTACATGTACATCATGTGACCACATTGACTATAGGCCTACTCACTGCCATACCATATAACAATTAAGGAAGTTTTATTACATTTCGACAAAAAATACTTAACATCAGATTTTTGAACACAGACAAACATACTTTTGCTTAAATCGGAGTTGGATTGTTCATCAATGCAACCCCAGTTTAAGGAAGAACATTTTCAGCAATCCAGCTCCAATGAAATTTAATTGTGGTATTACCTAATACGAATAAAAACCAGCTTTGACCCTTTCAGATCAAGTGAGGAGTGTACGTCGAACATACATTCTGAGCTATTTCGGGCATAACTTTTGAACGGCGTGGAATATCATCACAAAATTTAACTCAAAATGTGCGTAAATGAACCGCCTAAAATTACCTACAATTTGATAATTTTTATACTTTAGAATGAGGGAGAAAAAAATTCCGGCGCCAAAACGTCCGGCGCCAAAACGGCGGTGCCAAAACGGCGGCGCCAAAAAGTCCGGCGCCAAAACGGCGGCGCCAAAACGTCCTGCTTCGCGAATAACATACATTCCATGCCATAAATCATAGTTGGACACTGTTGAAAGATTGTTTCATTTCGATGCTTTATATAAAGACAATGCAATTGCGTGAGAGACTTAGATTGGATTTTAATTACATTTACACAGTATTTTTATTATAGG
>CATKHU010000163.1:0-48250 GCA_949752735.1 Lumbricus terrestris
TGCTATGCACAGATCTGAAAACTGAAAACCAGATGTCTTTAGCTCCTCTACATCAAAAGTTATTGACGTCTGAAAATGGGTGAAAATTTTGAAACGCAAATTCGCATGAAAAATCACGACTTTTGAAAAAATAGTTTAATAGCTTATTCTTAGGAGCACCAAAAAGAGATTGGTATCAGTAAAAAGGCTTTTCTTCAAGCTTTCCAATGATATGTGTTTGACTTGTTTTGGAGGTGATCCACACGCCCATTTGGTCAGTTGAAAGTGACCACTGTCACGGAGATGAAGGGTTTTTGGCAAAGTTCTATAGCATATCCTTTTAACCAAGACACAAATAAATTACACAATTAAGACTCCACTAATAGCTGAATAAAACCACACAAAAATTATTCCTGCAAACATGACAAAAATGGGCTCGGCAAGAAATATTTCGACACTTTTCAAAAATTATTATTAATTCCTCATATCAAAGACAGCAAATATTACCTGACCTTGCCAATCCATGCTATGCACAGATCTGAAAACTGAAAACCAGATGTATTTAGCTGCTCTACATCAAAAGTTATTGACGTCTGAAAATGGAAGAAATTCGCAAAAGCAAATTCGCGTTCAATTTTCGGCCTACCCCCACCAACTTGAGTACCCCATAACTCGGTCAGTTTTCACTCAGGACACCTGAAACTTTCCAGTTCTTCATACCAGATGATAATTGATTTTTGGTGAAAATATCAAGAAAATCTGGATCGGAGAGTGGGGAAAAGTTGGAAATTTGGTTGATTTGGCACGGAATGACCCAAATTTAGCCCTCCAATAGCACGAAAATGAAGGAAAATAATAAAGCAAGTCTGGAAACATTACATCACTTGAGACACAATAAGTAAAAAGTAAACTTCGAAGTGCAAAAATTAACAAATACATGGATAATATCACAAAACTGCTTGAAAATCTAAAATCGAGCAGTAAACCGAGTTTTTGTTTAAAACGTTTTCACGTGAACAAAAATGATCCTGAATAATACATAAGGAATTACACTTTAGTCTAACTGGGACTATAGCCCTGCAACAGCACCACAATGAATAAAACTAAAACAAGCTGGGAAACATTACATCACTTGAAAGACAATAAGACATACAACCCACATTAAAAATCTAAAACGTGCATAGATTCAGAGTTATTGCCTAAAAAGTTTATTTATTTCTCATATTTTCTAAAGCACCCTTTCAAACTCTCTACTCAGAGGCGGTCCCAACTACAGCACAAACACTGCATCAGAGTTTCACGCTGAAGCGCATGAGCAACTGAAAGAGAAGCACTTGTTCAAGGTCACTAACGTAGCAGCTTGAAGTGTATTCGAACCCAGAATCCTCCGGCTCCAAGGCACCGAACCCACCACTACACCAGTGCCCCACATAAACATTAATGATCACACTGCCTACTCGAACTGCCACCATATATTGAAAAGTGCTAAAATGAAGAAAAGTACTAAAAGAAATCTGCAGACTTAGATTTTTTGAATAAAATAAGACTAAGGCCATAATTGTCTTGGCCTGACATAAATGCAAGGGTTTTGCTGCCATTCCAGCACTGTACAGTACCGTAACGCAAATCAGACCATTAAAATGTAAACATTCGAGCATAAAATTATTGCTGTGACTGCTCAATATCCGTCAGCCATGCTAAACATATAGAGTCGAAAATGAATTCCAAGGTTTCCAGCAATCAGGGTCGCTTGAATCCTGCTACTTGTTGACCATACTACTCCTGGTTTCGAACTCTTCTGCAAATTCAGCACCTTGGGATTTGTGGCAGGATAGATTTCTCGTCCATCTTTGATCACCGGTCCGGATTAATTGGAAATATGCATCTAAAACAGACAAAGAAACAGAATACAATAAGATAATTCCGATCCAAATTTCTAACATTTTTGCAAAATTTGTGCCAAATGCTATGTTATGCAGTGTGAAACTAATTTTGCCAAAAATCTTTTTAAAAGCCACTGGGTAAAAAAATTCAGGATTTATTATGGAGATTTTTATAGCGTCCCTTCAATGTTACTACTCGGGAGCACTCCCTAACCAACGTCATGTGAAAAGTACTATGTTAAGGCTGCGATAAAACGCATCTGAGCAAACCCTCGGCATAAGGTGTAAAAACAGTGGAAGCCCATTACTTGTCATGAGGGCCAATAACAGAGAAAGCACGGTGCTGTCTAGGAGCTGTTCGTGCTCCGGAATGAGAAGTTCACCCTGAGCGGAGGAACAATGATTGATAATGACTGGTGGATGTTTAGCAAGCACTTCTGTAGGGCGCATCATGCTTTTATTGGTACACCATCTTCATTCATGACCAAAGGTTTGCGACTGGCACATATTAATGAATTTTCATTAATTAAAATATGCCAGTCGCAAACTTTTGGCCACAAAAATATGGGCAGGACAGCAATGGTCCTACTAAAAGCAATAAGACACAAACTCTTTGGACATATTGCCAGGATGGGAGATGACTTGAAGCTCTGGTATTTGGAATATTTGAGGAAGACAACAAGAGAGGCAGCATTATAGGGAATGGACGAACGACAGAGGATTTGTGCAGAAACCCAGGGCGCAAATCCGGCCTTGACCCTCCCCATTGAGAAATGCCTGTAGAACGTGGCCCCCCCGTCAGGTTTCAACAAGGCAAGTCGGACCAAACGACCAAAAAAATCAGCAGCTTTTTCAGGTGAAAGACAAAAAAATTCCTAAAATTTTGGCGCCATCTAAAAAATTTCTGTATCCGCCCCTGCAGAGGCCCACTACAAGAACTGTTCCACCCGGCACAGGACAACTATGGATGGAAAAAAGACGATGCCAACACTTGACACCTACGATCACACTGCTCATGGTGAATGATGATTTATTAAATACCGAAATACATTTAAACTACAAGATTTAATAAAGACAAATGATAAAATACCAAAATTAATGTAACGAAAAGAATTATATTGTGATGCCACCCACTTTGATGAATTTCTCCCATAGTGCTAATCCCATTTACTGACGGACCTGCTCATTTAACAAGGTATTCGTTGTTTAAATAACCACTTGGCAGGCAGAGTTGATTTGTGCTAAATGGTATACCAAGGAGCCACCAGGATACCTAAAATTGGTACAAATTTTAATCGCCAACTAAATCTTAACATTTTCAACTACAAAAAACAGAAAAACATTGTTTATGTAAGTTTTAGAACGAGTTACGCTTCTGCTTTGCATAACAATCTAAACTGATTTTGCCCCACTTTCAATACTTTGCACCATTAGAAAAAATCAATTTGCAAATTCATCATATTTGCAAAAATTGAAAACAACAACTGGCAAAGCCAGGCTAGCAATATAAGATATATAATATTATACAGGGTGGGAAAATACCCCCTACGGTTTTTGCCAATATCTGTGCCAAAGGTAAGAATTTTTAAATCAAATTTTACAGACTTGAAGGCAATTCTTATTTACTTACAATAGCCAAATCTTACTAAATGATTTCACACAGAACAAAAGTTATATCACTTATAGCAAGTCCACCCACTGTTTATTTGATGATTCAAAAACACAATGCAACAACAACAAAGCAAGAGTCTATTAAGTCACATCTCAATGTAATCGAATAACTTAACTGCCTTTAAACCTGTAAAAGTTGATTTACAAATTCACATTTTGGCAAAAACCGTAAGAGATACTCTATTGGCCTACACTGTACATTAATACACATCCTTAATTCATAAGAACAATTCGCAAACCCTTCATTTGTAGGTGGAAATAGCAATATTAATCTCACAAGATAAAAGGGCTATACCACATGAAAAGCAGATTAAACATAGCTAATTTGGAGGAGACATGCTGAATCAGGCAGTCTCCTGTCTCCAGGCACATGGAGTACATGATTGCCCAACTGGTTTGGCATTGTCACCATGGCTCTGTTCCAGCCTAAGTGAGCTCTGTTATCCAGTATGTTGTCTTAGCTTGCAAGCCCTTCACCCTGCCTCTAACAAGGAGTTTTTGGTCACTCATTTGTGTTAGAACCCTAACCTGTCTGCATCACACTTCTCACTTATAGGTTCTTCTGTTTGGCCTAGCATCCTGTTGGAGATCTGCCTATTACCAAGGATTAAGTGATCAGTGCTTTAGAGGATCCTTAAGTCGTATTTGTAACACTGTGGACTGGTAGCGACAATGAGTGGATTTCCTGAAGGAACGCTATAAAAATTCGTGAAATCATTGAACAGGTGAATTTCTGGATTTTTTATTCATGTGATGCCATTCATATGTAGTTGATACTATTTAAAATGCAAAACATACCACAAAAATCAAACATGGTGCAGCTGGGATGTCTGTAATAGGTTGAACTACAGCCGCTGTAGATGTTTCCTGTAACAATAAATAAATAAAGTGGGATATACTTCCTGACACCAGCCATTTTGCAGAGTTAAATTCCTATGTTAGAAACTATAAGTGCTTCAAATGAAAAGCCTCCTCATGTTAACCAGTCAGAAGATGTCTTCCTCATTGGTCTTTTATTATCATACATGGGTGTAATGAAGCTTGCATTCATGTAGTGCATAGTTCACAGTACCAACGTTACCAGCACTGTCAAATTGGTGTGCATGGTATCATCATTAAATAAAGCATAATTTTAGCAAGAGACAAGGGGCTTAAGTCTGCGACACCATATAGAATAGCTATAGTAAATCAAGTATACTTTAAATCATGTAAATTATTACGTTAAGAAAATTTGACTTACAAACTGTCACACATGTTCATTGTTCATCCCCAACAACTCTATAAGTCTCTAACCCCACACCCTGGAATAACTCAAGCACTTGGTCAAGCTGAAAACTATGTATTCCAATACACATCAAAAGTTATCAAGCAAAAGAGGTTGCAAACACTGCCTGACTGAAAAGCTGTCTGCGTGACCCAAATAATTGCCAACATTACATTACCAAACTGATTGCTCAAATTTAGGTCTGCGAAAAGTTGCGGGGTTCCAGGCTGTTTTAGATTATTTGGTAGTTTGGAAATTTAATTGGAAGTTCCTTCCCTAAAGCAAACAATTAACAACTGTATATTTACGAAAAGCTGCATTGATAAACAAAAATACTTCGCTTTAATTAAAAACTGCATTGGATCACATACCGAATCATTGCTTTGGTCTGGCGGTCCTTGCTTGGTGTGTCTCTTCTTCATTAGGACATTTATAATTACTGTCACGAAGGTCAAACTGCAAAGAAATAAAGAAATATTCCAACACCAGAAACATTTTCACAGTTTAATGTATTCAATGCTATTCATGAATGAACAACATAAAATTTTGCAACATAGAGAAACATGAGATGAAAATTAAGATTTTTTCTTTGCAAATGTTTTACAGTGCTTTATAAAAGGGCAGTCAATTGCATGTCCCGAATGTGCATGAGATTTCAAGTGTGGGTCATTCCAGGTCAAGTCATAACAGTGATCCAGCGTGACCATCTCCAATTTGATTAAATTTGGCAATACGGTAGAACCAATGAGAAACTCTAAGATTCAAAATATTAGAGAGCACGTGGGAAAATTACATACAAGATTTGTAGCATCATACTTTACAATGTTGCGAAAATTTACCACGGGCTTTCGTAAAACATCACTCGCAAATCATTGTGAACTAATAAGACAGTGTGGCAATGCGCAAAACAGAATTTAAAAGGAAAATCGCTACAATTCTAATTAATGTATACAGCTCGGACTATGCCAACACTCAAGCGCGAACAAATTGAGCAAAAGACATATCAAAATGATAAATAATCTCAGCGGATGTTATATTGCATCAAGGAATATTTTTAAAAATATGCCGTTGGTGAAAAGAAATTGGCTCAATGTCAATTGTTCTGGCTTTTCATTGAGAAGAACCAACGGTCCCAAATCTCTCGATTTGAACTCCAGGAATAATCACGTGGTGAAGACATGCTGGTGAGGAACTACCACAATAAGCGACCAAAACCAAAAGCGCTAATAGATTTGAAGGCTGCATTTAAGTTGGTTTGGCATGGGAAGGTTTACTTCTGGGACCCATTAACAAAGACATCAAAGACATCAAGAGACTCAGAATATGTCTGGATGGTGGAAGTGGACATATTGAAAACCAAAGTTGTAATGCAGCGTAAGACTTCATGACAGACTCATTTGAGATGAAACTTGCAAAAACGCTTTATTTTTATTGTGTCATCTTTTTTAATCGTCAACAAATAGGGGAATGGGCTCACTAGAAGTTACATAGCTTTTGTTCTGTTTGAAATATTTAGTCGAAATTTGGCTTAGTTACGTATATATTAACTGCCTTTAAAACTGTAAAAGTTGATTTTGATAAATTCCCACTTTTGGCCAACATATCAGCAAAAAATCGTAAGGGGTACTCTATTGGCCTACACTGTTAATAAACATCATTAATTCATAACAACAATTCATATACTCAGAGGTATTCCAAACACCTGCACAGCCAAACACAAGTTTTAAGATGAGAGAAGAAAGTCTGATCATAATCCTGGGAGGTGCCTAGGGGAGGCCATTACAAGTCGACCATCTATCACCCAGATGACTGAAATCTGCAGAAGAGAAAGTGATTTGAAGGAAAGCAATGGTAGGCTACATATATTTAACCTAGCCAGCTGCTAGTAGGTGCAAGCCAGATGAAATGGCGTTTGATTATATCCGTCAATTTAAATACTTTTACCTCTGCACAAGATCCATTGAAGCCGGTGTTGAAATTTCTGATGCTTTCGTTAACGACAAATTTATGGAAAGGATCCATCCGCTATCAACCAAGAATCTCCTAAATGTAAATTAAATCAGTGATTACTAACAACAGACAACTTTTGTGCTACAATTCAATTAATCCACATTAGCATTTCAAGTTAAATGAGTACAATAAAGAGATACTTAAAAAATAGTATTACCGGTAACAATTCAGGGAGAATGTAAGTAAACACACAAAGCTATAAAGAAGGTTGAGCTAATGTTTTTAACTTGATGAAAGTGACAACATGCACACAGTGTTAGGTTTAAAACAGTAAACTGCAAACTCCTGAAGAATAATTTCATTATTATGCTTTGTAAGTGCTCATGCTAATGGCAGTATCTTCAGTTATAGGCTCCCTTGTAACGGCATGACTGTGTTACGGCACCATAGAAATTGCCGCTACAACAGGGCTGTTTTTAAGGAATTTTTAGAACTGCACATCCTCTTCTCTCCTTTCTCAACCCCCATGGTAAATTACTCCCAATCTGAGGAAAATGACCTTTTTTACTGGTTTTAACTGTACAGAAGTGCTTCTACAACTGCACGAATCCATTTAGAACTGCACATTTTGTGTAGAACTGCACGTTAAAAAAATCCCTGCGCTACAATTATAATTCGTACCCTGAAAAGTTGACAAATCCTACATTTGTCGGTGGAAATAGTGCTCAACATTAATCTCACAAGATAAAAGGGCTATACCACATGAAAAGCAGATTAAACATAGCTAATTGGGTGAATCCAAGGTTTGTCTGATTCAGCCTTCATGAATGCACTTTCACTGTCTCCAGGCGCATGGAGTACATGATTGCCTAACTGGTATGGCATTGTCACCTTGTCTTTGCTCCAGCCTAAGCAAGTTCTGCTGTCCAGTATCTGCTGTGTTAGCTTGCAGACCCTTCGATCTGCCTCTAGTCTTTGGTCCCTTGCTTCTGTTAGAACCGCAACCTTTCTGCATCATGCTTCTCACTTATAGATCCTTCTGTTTGGAATATCCACCCATTGGAGATATTCCTGTTACGAAGGATTGAATAATCAGTGTTTTACAGGTTCCTTAAGTCCTGTTTATCACACTGTGGTTGGACTGGAAGCGACGCTGAGAGGGTTTAAAGGTGGGGCTCTATTTAAATTCTTGAAATCATCCAATATATGAATTTCTGGATTTGCTTAAATTCATGCGATACTATTCACTTATAGTTGATATTATTTAAAATGCGAAACATACCACAAAAATCAATCATGGTGTAGCTGGCACGTTTGGAACAGATTGAACTTCAGCTGCTGTAGATGTTTCCTACAGGTAACAAAATAATGTATTTGTTAATAAAGTGGGTTACGCTGTATGACGCCAGTCATTATACAGCAGCAGAGTTAAATTCTTGTGTTAGATGCTAGAAGTGCTCTAAGTGAGAAGCCATCTCATGTTAACCTGTCAGAAGATTGTCTTCCACCTAGCTGTCTCAATCATTGGCCTTTTACAATACACGTGGGTCCAAGGAGCTTGCATTCATGTAGTGCACAGCTCACAGAACCAACATTACCAGCAATGTCAAATTGGTGTGCAAGTTATCATCATAAAATAAAGCATAAATTTAGGAAGAGGAGAAAAGGGAGCAGTCAAGCAAATTATTATGTTCAGAAAGTTTTAATTACAAACTGTTACACATGTTCATCCACAACAACTCTTTAAGTCAAGAATCTAACCCCTCCCCGAAACAACTCGTGCACTCTGTCATAACCGAAAACAATGCATTCCAATACACAGCAAAAGTCACAATTATCAAGCACAAGAGGTTGCAAACACTGCCTGACTTGAAAAGCTGTCTGCGTGAACCAAAATAATATCCAACAATAAAATATCAAACTGATTGCTCAATTAAGGTCTGCGAGCAGTTGCGGGATTGCAACTTGTTTTAGAGTATTTGACAAGTTGGAAGCTTAGTTTTCAAAGTTATTTTCCTAAAGAAAACAATTAACAACTCTATAGTCAGGAAAAGCTGCATTGATACAAAATTCCAAATATCACACTATAATTAATCACTGCACTGGATTACATACCGGATCATTGCTTTGGTTAAGCGGTCCTTGTTGGATTCTTTTCTTCATTAGGACATTCATCACTACTCCGCAAAGGTCAAACTGCAAATAGAATATTCCAGCACCAGAAACATTTTCAGAGTTTGAGGTATTAATGAATGAACAATCAAAAAATTTAACATCAAGAAACATGAAGATTTTTCTTTGCAAATTTTTCACTGCTCACTTTTTAAAAGTCAGTCAATTGCATGTCCTGAACGTACATGGGATTTCAAGTGTTGGTCATTTCGGGTCATATCATAACAGTGACCCGGCATGACAAATTTTAATTAAATTTAAGAAGATGGTAGAACCCAATAAGAAACTCGCAGAAATAAAAAAAAATTAAATTATGGGTAAACCAATTTCCGAGATATGGGTCATTGAACCTCGACCCAAACGCCCTGGTTTACTATGACCGGACGAGATTTAAACTGCTGTATCTCAGCTACTATTGCACCTGGAAACAAAAGTGAGATACCATATAGAAGCTGAGTGAATGCTTTATTTGCCAAGGTTGCTAAAAATAGCAATTTTCAGCAGCATCAAAATTGTGTAAAACTGTAGCCTAGTAACCCTCATATATGTGAAACTCTATACTCTCATATTCTTATAAACTTTATCCCATTCAAAATACTAATCTAGATAGTCAGTGAAAAGTTGAGAAGGTGCGCTCCAAAGAGAACGAACATTAACTCCCCAAACAACTCCCCCAGACAAAACCCCCAGACTAGGACAAAAACCTCCGGGTAGAACATAAATGGCACACAGGCAGTAATCCTCCGAATGGGGGTACTAAGTTTAAAATACATATGTTTGTCGTACACAAGCTGGAAAGATGAAAAGAATTCTCGCTAAATAGAATTCGGATTGACACAAAATAATTTTCACCTTAATGGAAGCTGGATTGATGAAAATATTCTTGCTTAAACTGGAGCTGGATAGAATGATAATATTCTTGCCTAAATTAAAGCTGAATTGATGAAAATATTCTTGCTTAAACTGGAGCTGGATTGAATGATAATATTCTTGCTTAAATTAGAGCTGAATTGATTAAAATATTCTTGCTTAGATTGGAGCTTGATTAATGAAAATATTCTTGCTTAAATTGCAGCAGGATCGATGAAAAATAATTAACATTTAAATAGAACTTTAGAAGTTTGATTAATTAATGAAAGCAATTGTTGCTATGTAAATAGAAGCGGGACTGGTGACAGCGTTCTATCAATTAGGTTATTTGCACAGGTAGGGGTTTTGTCCAGTGGGGTCGATGTCCTAGGATAAAACTGGGAATTTTTTGTCTGAGGGCTTGTCCAGGGTTTTTTGGTCTGAGAGTTTTGTCTAGGAAGTTAATGTCCTAAACTGTCTCGGAAACGGGTTGACCCAAAAATCTAAAATTCTGACTTTGGGAGCTTCTCGTTAGCCTCTATAAACATGCAAAATTCAATCAAAGCTGGAGATGCTAAATTTTATTCAAAACTGTTGATTTGACTTGGACTAACATGTGTGCACGGTGAACATTTGGGTGTGGGACATTAACCCCTAGGCAAAACCACTGGACAAAACCCAGAACCCCACCCTCCTACCTATTTAGCCTAGGACAAAAAACCCGAACAAACCCCCATGCCTGCGAAATAGTCTATTTTGTAGTTAATTGATAAAATGTGTTTCATCTATCCAGCTTCTATTTAAAAAGCAACAATTGATTTCATCAATTTAATTATTTAATTAACAAATTTTGGTTTTCATCAATCCAGCTCCTATTTAAGCAAGAACATTTTCATCAATCCAGATCCAATTTAAGCGAGAACATTTTATTAGTTCAGCTTCCATATAAGTAAAAATGACTTGATATCAATCCGATTTCTATTTAGCAAGAATTATTTTCATCATTCACTTGTGTACGACCAACATATGCATTTTGAACTTAGGACCGCAATTGATGCACTACCAGAGTGGGCTTATGTCCTACTCTGGGTAGTGTCCTTTTCCTTTTCCCAAGCATTTCAATCGCCAGAAACAACGAGCACGTGGCAATATTACAAACAAGATTTGTACCGCATGCTTTAAAATGTTGTAAAATTTAGCCTGGGGTTTCGTAAAACGTGCATTAGCAAATCATCGTGAGGTAATAAAACAATGTGGCAATGCGCAAAACGGCATTTAAAAGAAACATGGCTAGAATTATAATGTTTGCGGCTATGATTATCCCAACACCGAAGGAAATGAGCGCGAAAAATGTGCAAACAGACATATAAAAACAACAAACAACCTCAGCGGATGTTAAATTGCATAGATGAATATGTCAAATGTCATTGGGTTTACCAGATTTTCGATTTTTGGCTGGAAAATGTACCAGATATAAATTTTGTACAAGTACGACCATAACTCGTCGGAATTTAGGAACGAAAGGAAGTCAAATACTCTCGACGGCTTTTA
This sequence comes from Lumbricus terrestris, assembly GCA_949752735.1. Classification (NCBI taxonomy): domain Eukaryota; kingdom Metazoa; phylum Annelida; class Clitellata; order Crassiclitellata; family Lumbricidae; genus Lumbricus; species Lumbricus terrestris. The sequence goes on from CATKHU010000163.1 coordinate 11,320, forward strand.
GCAGGGTCAGATAAATTTGTAGCGCATCAATAGCTGTACGTCTAACACGAAGTAACATTAATTTATTTATTTAACAATTTAACGAAGCTTACCAAGATAGAATCCAATCCGAAAAATTATAATAGAAAATGACTATGAACTGCAATTTAATCTCCCGCATGCATACGCAATATTTAACTCATTATTCTAAAGATTGCCACTTAGGCTAGTGTAGTGAATAAACAGATTAAACAATTGCTATCTGAAAGAAGATTATTTTTGATGACGCGACTTTCATCTTGAAATTCACAATGATTTTCTAAACTTCGGAAGTCTACATTGGACCCACTAACCTACGAGGTTTCCTGGACAGATGCTGCGCAGAAAGGTCTATGCGCCCTGTTTGTTGTCGTTTTCTTTTCTCACAAATATCCGAAAATTAGTCAACAGTACTGTTATTAATGTAATGTGACATTAAGCCAATATTACTTCTCCAGTGACGCTGATACTTGCCATTTCACCCTGTATGTTTGTCAACGCTCATTACTTACTTGTTTACTTACTTTAAACAATTTGCACTGTTTGTGATGGAGTCATTTATACCTCCATCTGTTCTGCCATTGTATTTTTAGCACTTGGAAAAAATTACGCGCTGACAAACAATAGCCTAATTAAAAATTTATTTGGCAGTTAAGACCAATAACCTATTAGATAGCCCAGTAATTATAGGCCTATTGATTCTCGTTGTAAATTATTCAGACCTGTAGGCCAATAGAACTTTTTGCTCATCTACTCTGCGCATAGCCTGCATAGCCTGCAATGATCTTCTGGAAGTAATTAAAATGATTACTATCGCTATATCAACCTAAAAATGCAGAAAATATTTTCTCATGTTGTGATTGTACATGCTATAATCTGTTCACATTTTATGTCCCCGCAGTGCGGTTGCAAGCGGTTCAGTAAAGTAGGCTACATACATACTTACATGCTACCTTACTTACTATAGTATTGGTAGATCTCGTAAAATTAGGCCTAATATAAGCGCGTGCATATAGGGTCTTACTAAATTCCAACAATTTAACAAATGACAATTTCCAAACTTTGTTTGAATTTAGCCTAAATTCAATAATTTATGGTAGATTTGGCCTAATCGACTAGCACTTCCGAATGCATAAAAACATTAATGAAAGCTTATTTGTCACGTGTAGGCGAAGCTTAATTGGAGGTCACATTATTCGCAGCGGACTTTACCTTGCGAGGTCTAAATACTGTCTGATGCCGTTTTATCAAGCGGCCGTGAAATTTACGGTGACGTCGGTGAGCTCGCCCAAAATAAACTGTGGGCCACCGTTTTATATTCCGACGATCGTAGACCGTCGTGGAATACTGTCCATGCACCGTTGTAATCACGGTGAAGGCTTAGAGTGTAGCCTATGTACATGTATGGACCCATAATTATTCGTAAAAACGGGGGTTTTCGTTTATTTATCTTATCACAAAGAAGCTCGTTTTATATTTTAAAAAGTTTTTGTCTTGTTTTAAGTATGTACTTTTTATATGAGACCAAATTTCTTTGCTTTTTTATTTTTTACCGCCTGGAACTAGCCTATATTCCCTAATAGACGAAATCGACATGTCGTGTTCGTATGCGCAGTGGGTCGCGGGCCACTGCTTCCCTAGCTATCTTACACTTAGGCCTATAGTCTACTGAGTCTACCAGAATTGTAAGCACACGAAAGTGGCGAATAAAAAACCCGTTTCCTTCCGATTTCATAGTTGCACGGATATGATCACAGAAATGGCCAGTTAGAGGACTCTCGGTTGCCTCGCAGTCGTTACCTGATTAAGGGCATCGATGAAAATGGCAATGCTTTGCTCGTCGTGGTTTCTCGACAGTTCACTGTTCACATCCGTCAGTGCTTTGTCCAAAGTCGAAGGAAGATTCTAGAAAACAATGCAGTCATGTGTGCAAAGTTAGTCCCGCGGGGTAACAACGGCGCGCGTCTCATAGTATGCATGTACTCTTAACATGATGATGAGTCTGCCCGAAGGCAGCTTCGTTGGCTTTTATGTCACTAGGGATGAGATGAGTGAGTGAGGTAGTTTCCCGTTGCCTTCATCCTCAGAGACAATTGTGGGTGGGACATTTGTAGAAGGTCGATACGCAGTGGCTTGAGGTGGATTCGAGCCTGCAACCCTTCGGTCATGGATGTGCTCCTGCTAACACACACTACTTGTGAAGAAACTTATTTTTATGCATTACAATTGTACATGTATGCTTCATAAACGTATCTTAAGACTTGTCCTCGGATCAACTGCTTGCGAAAATTCGAAACTTTCTAACAAAGTTAGACGAGATTTTTCCTAAGCTTATTAATAAACGCAAGCTTTCTTCATGAATTTACATTTTTCAGCAATAGTTGCATAGGCCAGTGGTTCTCAAAGTGGTGGTCCGCGGACCGGCGCCGGTCCGCGGAGACCTGATCACCGGTCCGTGAAGAAGTCTGAGAGTGAAAATAAATTATAAATATTAATTTATATATGTTTCAAACTGTGAAATTCTTTGAATTGTCATTCAAAATTTATTCAAACTTTTTCCTCGATTTAAAAAAATACATTACCAGTGCCTTATTTTCACTTGCCAACTGGCGTTTTAAAAAACTTGTATTCTTTAAAATTAATTTTCTACGTCTATTACTGCAGTCAGTTTCGTTTTATTTCTGTTGATTCGTTGGTGTGCGATAGTCAAGCAAGCGCTGATCAATCATTAAAGTTTTTCTTACTGGATGTACTTCTTTTAATTTTGTAATCTGATATAAAATTATATATATAAACAAATGTGTTTGTGGGATTTAAAAAAATTTGCAAAATGTAAACAAGCTTGTCTGAGCGCATAGCCTAAATGATAATTCTGAACTTGTTTCCTATGTGAACATCCAAGCTAAGAAATCGACCATTCACACAAAAATATGATCCACCATATTTAAAATGTATTGATATTCTGATTTAGGCCTATGTGTTTTATTTCGAGCAAATGTTTCCACCATTAGCGCAAAATTTTAGTCTATTTTTGCAGATCCTCTTATAGGCCAACATTTACAAACTTCTAATCTTGTGTGAAACTTTGGGTTCAAATTTTAGAAATGCAATTAAATAACAATTAAAGTGAGAAATAACTGAAATGCTATTAGGAATATGTCCCAATTAATGAAACAAAACCTTAATTACGAATAACCCTGTAATAGTATAAAAAAATTTAAATATAGTTTGTTTTTGTTTGCGCATGCCATTTAAGTTAGTGGTCCGCGAGCTTCCAACAAAATTATCGCCGGTCCGTGGCCTGCGGAAGTTTGAGAACCACTGGCATAGGCTATACATTAAGGAAGCCTACTCAGGCAATTAGGCTATATGTAAGCTTACAGGCTGCAAATAACTAACGTGCGCTTAATGAAGGAAAACTTATTTCGATTACGAAACGGGCAGTCGTCACATAATAATAAGCTTACATGTATAATTATACTCACTTCACCAAAGCCAATCTCATGCAGAAGACGGCGCAGCATCAGAAGGAGGCTGCCGGAGTTTGGAACAGCGCCAACAAAATGGTAGAAAAAGATCCAACGATCATCTCTGTACATGTGTAGAATACCAGTTGTTGCTATAGTGTTTACTGTCTTTTCACAGAAGCAGCTGTCTGTTAAAGGTAGAATAGGCCTACTTAAGAGGGATCTATCTTTAAATTAGTAGACTTATCTCAAATTTAGCTTTCGCAGAAGCAGATGTCTGTGGATTTACGTAGTTTTATTAGTGCACGCCTTCAAGGTATGATATTTTGAATCTGAAGCACGATATAAATTTGAGCAAACAACTTCTCCGAGTCATTTCAAGAAGTCCGATCAGCGACCTCAAACCAGCAATCGATTTTGTTTTGAGTAGGGAAGATATATTTAAGGCCACCAATGCCCAAAGGCTGCAAAGAATCTATGACGTGAACCCACCAGTTTGCCTGTAAGAATCTCTGCAAGTTATGAGATGCTGTTTTAGATCCATGGAAATTATCATCCATACCCGATGTTTTTCAGTCTTAACCTTAGCTGAGTTTCTGGTGCATGTAGTGAAATCGTTCGCTCGCTGTCCAACTACGCCTCCCACAAGGAAAGTATACGACTGTGTATAATAGGTGTTGCTGGAATTCTGCTTGCGATTTTGTCTTCCCTTCCCGCCCCCCGCAACAGCCTGGACTTGAACAATTGATTGCTTTCCCTTGGCTTACAGTAGTCTTACAAAAATTAATGTACTTTACATGAACTTACCTCAGCTTTCAATGTTCTGCAACTTCTGCTACAATTTCAGACTCTACGACTCTGCGACTTAGAGCTTACTGATAGACAAGCTCGAGTCAAAATGATTGTTATAAAAGTCTAACCCTTTATGGCGTTCCTTAAATTGACAGGCAGCCCTAGCCATGATGGATGATTTTCCGGTGCCAGCTTCACCAAGCAGCAAGTTTGGAACAGTCGTAGAGTTTTCACCAATGTGGTCGATTATCTAAGACAGCGTGTCAAGAAATTCAGTCAGATCGCATAATTAAATAATTCGATCCAAATTATTTCTATTGTTTTAATTAATCGACTTCTGTGACGCCGTTTACACAACGTACAAACCATCATCGATGGTCAACAACAGTTGCAGTAATCTTGACTAGCTGCTGAGTTGCCCTATGACTGCCTAAAATGTAGCAGCAGACCATGATAGGCCTATAAAATTACTGGATGGCTACAGCAAACCTTGCTTAAACGTAAACTTAAAAGTCATTTACTTTTACGCTGTCTCCTGTAAAAACTACCGAACACCATCTATGTTACTGCCTATATTCTTATTTTTAGCGACTTTCTTAATTGGTACACTCAACATAACCTTTAGATGTTTTCCCAGGATGTAGTTAATTAGTTGAGATAAAATTAATCTTCAATACTCTATAATTTGCATAACCTGTTGCTGTTTATTTGAACTCGTATTTGGGAAACAATGACAGTCCCTTAAGGGTTCTCTCCTTTTGCTTTTTGTTAGTTTCCATATCCGCTATTATGTAATAAAGATGTTTTGTCAACTGTCACTTAGAGCAATAAAAACTGTGGTTATGATTAACAATCTTGCACTTGTAAAAACTATTTAGAGATTGTTTTCTTAATAATCATCCGCATAATACATAATAAATCAAAATCTGATCGCTTGTTTTTGTTAGTCTGCTCGCGAGAACCGAAACCAATTTGTTCAAGTCGACGAGTTTTAAAATATGGATTTTCTGGAATTATCCTAAAACCAATATCTTAAGCAGTAACTCTATATCGTATTCTTTGTCCCAGGCTATCATTGACGAAATAAATCATTGATATCATTAGCCTATAATTATATTTATTTTTCTTATAAGTTACACGTGTGAAATTATACCTCGGTTAGAAGATTGTTTGACTTTCATAGGCTAATAACGCTCACCCCAAACGTAATATTCGTACACGTGCAGTAAAATATTATTGTTAAAATAAACCAGCTTTGACTTGGACTCCATTTACCTCAGTTATGATACTTTTTCTGCCCAAGACCATCTTCTCGCGGCTTTCCATAAACGCATCATGGTGATACTTGGCTTCTTCGAACTCGTTTAAGTTGCCTTTTGTTAGTGGATACTGCTCTTCAATTCGCTTTTTGAAGAAGTTCAGAATCTACATAGGAATGCATCGATGTCCTGAATAAGCTTGACAATAATATTCAGATCGTACTTTTACTTGTAGGCTGCAAGAATAGAGAAGGTCTACCGTCTAGTGCACCTCAGTGTAGGCCTACGAATAAGCCTGTTGTCGTCATAGCTCAACTTAAAAATTTCAGTCATTTTAGACCTTCTGGGTCTGAAGAAACGTAGGCCTATTATAGAGATCACTTTTGGCAGAGAATGAAATATAAGAAACAGGTTTTCAAGTCCATTAATAATAATTCGGATATAACCCCGGTCGCATCCTAAACACCAGCTAATGGCTTTCTACGGACTCCTTTCTTATAGAAAATCAAATAAATACATTAACAGTCAGTCTGCACACATTGTAGGGTATTCATAATTCGGCGCAATACTCCTTTGGTTGCTTTCGGTCACATCCGTTGTTGTTGTAGTAGAAAACGCGCTTCCTTTTTTATATTCTTCTAAGAAAATTCCGGGTTTTTTCTCGTTTTCCCGGTTTTTTTAAATTTCATGTGACTATTTTATTTGCTTACTGTCCAAAATCATTTTCTTTAATAATTCTTGCAGCTTGAAATTATCCAGTACATTGTCTCTGCAGGTTACTTTCAGCCAATTCATGTCACAATTTAACGGTCTAGCCTAAATGTCGTTCCAAAATAAAAATTGAGTGAACAATGTTTTTAATTACAAAATGCAGAATGAGAAAAATACATTTATTGAAAAGTAAGATGTAGGCCAGAGTAAAATTATTTATTTCCTTTTTTGCTTGAACAAAACGTCGTGTTATTCGGTTTTTTATTCCGTTTTTCAGTCGTTTTTAACAACTATGGCTTCATCGACTAAACCAAAAAAGACATTGAATTGCGAAAGCCATTGTTAAATTGTTTAACAACTAAAATGTTCTTAAAATCAAGATGCGACTGTAGCCTACTTTCGAAACGTACGTTATTTTTCTATAACGTAGGCTACACTAGTAGGCCTGGTAGGCTTACGCGTGCGTTCTTATGCCGAAAGTTAGCGTACGCTAACAATTTTTCATTCACTCGTAGGCCTATAAGCTTACATCACCCATCTGTATAGTATCGAACTGGAACAACTGCCACAATCAGCGCAAGCCTACACTCATAAATAATCCCATTCAACAGCAGATTTTTGATAAATTCACTCAATTTATTTTTTCACAAAGACGACCATTTGCATGGATGTAGCCTACAGTTTTGTACGTCAAATTTTCTATAAATACATTTTTCTCATTCTGCAACAATGCACCTCCAATTACATTTTTAGCGTACGCGTACGGTAGATATGCATGCGTGCTTTATTACGGTAGGTCTAGGAAACGAGAAAGCAAAGGTCAAAGCAATTTTTTCTTTTTTTTGCTTTGACAAAACGACGTTTTATTGCGTTTTTTATTTAGTTTTTCAGTCGTTTTTAATTCGTTTCTCATTCTGCAACAATGCAACTGCAACTACATTTTTATCGTACGCGCACGGTAGTTATGCGCGCTTTATTCCGTTGGGTCTAGGAAACGTACGGTACCGTAGGATTATGCTTAAAACCAGGACTTTTTAACGTGCAGTTGTACACAAAATGCGCAGTTCTAAATGGATTTGTGCTGTTCTAGAAGCACTTCTGTACTGTTAAAACTAGCAAAAAGGTCATTTTCTTTCGATTGGAAGTAATTTACCATGGAAGATGGGAAAGGAAAGGAGTTGTGCAGTTCTAAAAAATTCCTTAAAAACAGCCCTACTTAAAACGACTGGGAACATATGAAGCTCGCATTAAGGCATTCCTACGACGAAGCCGCTGAAGAAGTTCTTAAATCAGATTCAATTTTTGTTATATAGGCCTGTGTTACTTCTCAATTCTGGTGTGATTGGGAAATGTGTTACAGTGTAAGTGAAAGCAAGTGGACGATGATATGAAGAGGCAACACTCAACCGTCTGAGAGAATGATGGGTCAAGCTCGAGCGCGGGTCGCCCTTTCTCTCCATCACCGGCGCTGTAAACTGTCTTTCCTTCAATATATTTGCAGGTGTATCTCTTCACTCGCCCCTAAAACATCAATAACAGCCATATCGCGCTACAGCTAGTATTAGTACTACAACAACAACAACTACTGCTACTACTACTACTACTACTACTACTACTACTACTACTACTACTACTACTACTACTACTACTACTACTACTACTACTACTACTACTACTACTACTACTGCTACTGCTACTGCTACTGCTACTGCTACTGCTGCTGCTGCTGCTGCTGCTGCCGCTGCCGCTGCCGCTACCGCTACCGCTACCGCTACCGCTACCGCTACCGCTACTACTGCTACTACTACTACTACTACTACTACTACTACTACTACTACTACTACTACTACTACTACTATTCCTGCTGCTACTGCTTCCGCTTTTTCTGCCATTATTTTTCTTCTCCGAGGTGCATATATCCCCTCAGGAGTCTATAAAATTATGCTAGGGGTTGTTGCTTAAATGTCTGGAAATTCAGACCTCGACCACAACAACATTAATAAAAGTGCCGCACAGTATGCTATATCGTTGTAGCGCTGAATGCAGATGAAGGCTATGAAATTATCATTTTTTTCCCGAGGTACATATAATCCCTCAGGGACTTACACTCTATTATGTGCGGAAGCATCAAAAAAGGCAAATTCAACATTAGGCATGATAAAAAGGACAATAGTTACTAGAGACAAGGACACGTTACTGAGGTTGTATAAATCACTGGTTAGGCCACAGTTGGAATACTGCATTCAGGCATGGAACCCACACCTGAAACAGGACATTGAAAAATTGGAGAAAGTGCAAAGAAGAGCTACGAAGATGATTTGGGGCTACAAAGATTTGAGCTATGAAGAGAGGTTGGAGAGGTGTGGGCTAACAACACTGGAGAGACGGAGAAGCAGGGGAGACCTAATTGAAGCATACAAGATCATTACTGGAAAGGAAGCACTAGGTTGGGAGAAATTCTTTGAATTAGCACCAAACAAAGCAACTCGGGGTCATAGGTACAAATTGTTTAAGAAGCCGAGAGGAACATTGGGACAGAAATTCTTTAGTGCTAGAGTTGTAGACATGTGGAACGGCTTGGATGACAGCACTGTGTCGGTGGACACGGTCTCAGTATTCAAAAGGAAGCTAGGAAAATTGGGCTACTAGGTGTTCCAGGTTAATTTTCAGTGGTTCTAACACAGACCCGGTGTCTTCTGAACCACTTAAAACCCATGTTATGTTATGTTATGTTATGTTATTACTAAAATAGAAACATCTGGAACGGCACCTAGTCGTCGTTGAAATCCAGTGCAGGAAAAGAGCCGCGGAATGCCATTGCATTAAATCGCTGGATAGAAATAGAAAGACGCTGAAATAAGAAAGACGTCTCGTGTGCGTCTCCAGACATGGCGGTGAGGTTCTGTCCCAAAGATAAAAGAAACGTCATGCCTTCGTCATTCATGGTTTCGCAGGCCAAAGGAACAAAGTGATGGACGGCTGCGAGATGAGAGTACTTTGTGTTCTTCCGAGCAACCGCCATCTCCGCCGCTGCCCCGGCCGTTCGAGAAGTGTTTTTATTACTATTATTATTATTATTATTATTATTATTATTATTATTATTATTATTATTATTATTATTATTATTATTATTATTATTATTTTATTTTATTTTTTTATATATTTTTTATTAATTTTTATAATTATTATTATTATTATTATTTTATTATTTTTTTCAGCTTCAGTTTTATTATTATTATCATCAATATTATTTTTATAATTCCCGTTGCCCAATTCGATACTGATCCTATTCTCATTTTCTTATTTATTTTTCAGGTGCAACCCTTCTTCTCTGAATGTCATCTCACCTATTACTAATCTAATTACATTATGTCTTTTTCAGCCCTCTTCTCAATGTCTTCCTCTAACATTGATGTTAATTATTGCTCGATGTATAGGCCTAAATAGCCTACTACTCTCATATTCATCTTCACCACTCTTATTTCTCGCTCAATAATGTCCTTTGATTGAAAAATGATTCCTGTATGCCTAGTTTATATATTAACTGAATTCATTCCCTCTATTTCGCAAGGCATTCATGTTAGTATTCATATTGATTTTACTCGTTTGACCTAAAATGAGGACTCCCCTTTGCCTTCTGGGTTTGGTTACCAGCTGCCAGGGTGAAATTGCCGGGGAGACTCCACAATTCTCACACTGCCAGCTGCCTAAACTAGGATCCGTGACAGTGGCTTTTCTGTACATGTACAAGTTTTACTACATAATCCACACCGTGCTCATATATAACTGTACAAGTGTAGCCTACATGTGATCCATTGGCAACCATTGCGATTAGTTTACTGATAATTATCGCCAGCATCCATATACATGTACACGGACTAGGCCTACACTCATTACCAGCCAGGATGTTTGGCAGCTCGTGCACTGGAATGCGTAATAAGCCCCTGCTAGTAGCTGTACCAGTAGCTTCAGTTTTACGACGCAGTGTGATTGCAAAAGTCATTAGTGTCACCCTGTTTCTTTATCCAGGCTTGGGACTGGCACTGCTAAGATTTAATTTCAATACCACGATACTATCGGCTATTTGTCATGTCATGTCATAACGCCGACGTCGCTTCGCGACGGTTGGCTGCATGAGCGGACCAATGTACACCAGCAAGATCTGTCCTTTACAGTCCTCAATAGCGCCGCTCCCGATAGACCGGTCCACAACGTGATGTTATCGAGCCAGCATATTCTAGGTCTACCGCGGCTACGAAAACCTTCCACCAGCCCCATCATGACACTATTTTCAATATTGTCCGGCTGTCGAAGGATAGATCTATGACCAAAGTATCGTAATTTCCGGGTTTTGACATGGCCTAACAACTCGCATGTTGTCCCTGCTAATTTGTAAACTCGTTCATTAGTCAACATTTCTGTCCATGAAATACGTAGTAGTTTCCTAATGCATTTGTTTTCGACTATTTACATTTTATAATTGTCGCTACTATGGTACTACTGGTGCACCGTTTCTTCTCTACCTTGTTTAATCACCAAAATTCAAAATTCAAATATTTCTCATTTTAGTTGTGTTCTGTATAAACCAATGTAATGCCAGTCAATATAAAATATATTTTAAGCGGTTTAGATTACGTTAAACATTTTCTTACAAACAATCCAATAAATTATCGTCGTGGAGGAGCGGGGACAAAGTTAGGCGAGTGCAAAAGCAAAGGCCAAATTAAATGACTGTCTACCATGTGAAATGACTGACGGAAATTTGTGGGGGATTTACACCCCAGTTCATACTATAGCTTGACCTGCAGATGAAATTTACTTCATCATCTAGGGTGAGTAGTGAGTACCGTACTCTTATCAATTGATGCGTCAAGATCATGAACCACATTCAGAGGCTTCCATGCGGTTAGGAAATGCACTAATTGATACATCTTCTGTGGCGCATGCCGAATCGTGTATCTTGAATGTATCTTGAATGTATCTTGTATGCATCTTGTTTGTATCTTGAATGTACCTTGTATGTATCTTTAATGCATATTGTATGCATCTGGTATGTATCAGAGGCGGATCCAGGATTTCTGGTTAGGGGGGCGTAAATACTACCAATCCAATCCCGTATATATATATATATATATATATATATATATATATATATATGAAATTAGATCACGCAAAACTATAATGATCCTTTTTATAGAAAATGTTATGGAACTTTAAAAAAATATATAGTTTCCCATATAAAACCACTGGTCTCCACTGAAGGTTAACAGCGAAACGATTATAAATCAGTTATCGGTTTTGATCATGCAACCCTTGATCCAAAAAGGAAATAATTAAGTGTCACATGCCATTGGATTAAGCAGTGTCATTCTCCTTGGATCGTAATCGTAATCGTAATCTCGAAACTTCTACAGCGCCCACAAAAACCAAGTCGCGGGAACCAGCTTATTCACAGGCGCTCAATCAAAGCAAAATCGATAGGCAGCGGGTCAAGTCCGGAGAGTCAGGCAGGCAGATAGATGGACGGCTAAGGTGGGTGATGCTTAGAGTTGTAATGGCGAGGGATGTAAGGAGAAGAGGAAGAATCAGGATAGGATTTTTGAAAGAGCAATTTTTTCAGTTTTGAGTGAAAGACCTGTGGGGAGATAGCGAGAGGTGGAGTTTTGGTGAGTTCGTATGATGGGTCGGAAGTTTGCCGAAGTGCTGGCGGAAGTTTGTTCCAGAGAGGTGGAACGGCAATGGCTATGGAGCGGTTTGCGAATTTCAGTGATGAAGTGATGGGAGGGCGAAGCAGTGTAATGGAGGATGAGGAGCATGTTGAACGAGGTGGCTGGATGGTGAACAACTGACAAAGGTAGAACGGCTGGGATGATTGAAGTGTATTGTAAGTGAGTGAGAGGACTTTGTATTCGATGCGTTCAGGTATTTTGAGCCAGTGAAGTGATTTCAGGACAGGAGTGATGTGGTGACGTTTGGGGGTTTTCGTCACTGCACGGGCGAGGGCATTCTGGATAGCTTGGAGGCGGTTAATTTGGGTTGTATCAATGTTTAGGAAGAGAGAGTTGCAGTAATCAAGTTTCGCATGAACTATGGATGTGGCTATTGTGGATGCAGTTTTAAAGTCGAGCATATAGGTCGGATTCTGCGGAGATCTCGTATGTGCATGAAACAAGTGCGGGAAAGTTGGGTTATGTGGCTGGAGAAGCTAAGATGCTGGTCAAAGATTACACCTATAGGTTTCGGACAGAAGAATTTGCGGTGTCCGACAGGGTGCTTGGTGTGCTGTCAGCGTTTCTCCACATCTGCTGCCAAAGCTTTAACTCTTGATGAAAAGAATCCGGCGAAGGCAGGTCATCATGATAGTAATGAAGTATACCATCAGCAGTGAGTGCGTCGATGTTTGAAACATTAGATGGAATGAGACTTAGACCACGAATTGCTTGTTTTGCAAGATCTCCAAATCGTAGGCTAAACTGCTGAAGTAGACTGTCCAGAAATGGAAGATAAATGTTTCGTTTGAAATGTTCATCTGGCGTTGCAGCGGGTGTACGTGTTGCTTCGGTGAATCTGTTTTGAGCATATTCTTGGTGCAGTAATTGGTCCAGCGCTAGCTGTCTCTGCCATTTTAGTAGCTTTCTGGAAAACATGCTCCCATTCGCTGTCATCCTGTAGGGCATTGTTTAGTGCTGCTCTAACACTCGTCACCATTTTATATCCTTGGATCACGTCTAAAGATGAGCCCTGCAACTTTGCGCTGAGTCCTTTGACGTAGCAAAAGAAATGGCGAACGATATGAAAGCTTACGATAAATGCATGATCTGTAATGCTCTTCAAAAGTCCGTAAGCAGCAAGTTTAGGGGGGGCGTACGCCGGCTCCGCCCCCTCTAAATCCGCGCCTGTGTATGATGCATGTTTCTTGTATGTTTCTTGTATGTATCTTGTATGTATCTAGTATGTTTCTTGTATGTATCTTATATTTTTCTTGTATATTTCTTGTATGTATCTTGAATGTAACTTGTATGTATCTTGTATGTTTCTTGTATGTTTCTTGTATGTTTCTTGTATGTATCTTGTATGTGTGTTATTATGTGTCTTGTATGTATCTTGTGTGTGTGTCTTATATGTGCCTTGTATGTATCTTGTACATACGTTTTTTGCAAAGCGATCCCTGACGTGTTTCTTTAAGAATTCCAATTTCAACTTTTGCTTTGGATCCGTTTCAACGAAGTCCTTCGTCTGATTCGGTTGCATCTGCAGTAGAAACGATTCGTCACGGATGAGAAAGAGAGCTGCATATCAAATAGAGTCAGTATACTTCTAATATCATAATTACAAGGTAATAATAATACTCATAATCATCGTCATCACATCGTCATCGTCTTGAAGATGACGACGGCGATGATGATGATGATGATGATAATTACGACGACGATGATGAAGACGATGACGATGATGATGATGTTGTTTTTGATGATGATGATGATGACGATGATGATGATGACGACGACGACGACGACGATGATGATGATGATGATGATGATAATGATGACGATGGTGATGATGATGTTGTTGATGATATTGATGATGATGATGATGATGATGATGATGTTGTTGATGATGATGATGATGATGATGATGATGATGATGATGATGATGATGATGATGATGATGATGATGATGATGATGATGATAACAAGAATGATAATCATGATAATATAATGCCAAGACGTGGCACAAAATTAATGAGACAGCATCCTTGTTTAGTTGGGTCCCGAAATCAATGACACCGCTCAGTCGCAAATAATCACCGTAAGCAAAGCTAACGGAACATATTTATTGTCTGAAATAATATTAATTAGTTGATTTTCCACACTTACGTGAAAACGTGTTCATGCATGTATGTACTGTATTGTATTTAAACATTTATAAAGCGCCTCTAGTAGGGTGAACCGTTCAGAGGCGCTCCCAGTGCGCAAGGCCCCGCGAGAAGAAGCAGGTTTTGAGAAGAGACAGAGCAGAGGAGAGACTGACAGAAAGAAGTGTAGAGCGAACAGAAGGAGAAAGAGCATTCCAGAGAGAAGGACCAATTGAGACAAAAGATCGAGACTGAGCCATAGCAGTTCTAGACCGAGGAACCAATAGGTCAAGTCTGTTGGACGAATGAAGTGGATGATGGGAGGAAGCTGAGTGAGGACGAAGTAAAGCATTAGTCAGATATTTAGGGACAAGACCCCGTTGAGACTTTAGGATCAGAGTGAGGATCTTGAACTGTGTGCGAGAACTGTGTGTATGCATGTGTGTATTTATGCATTGCATGTGTATGTATGTATGTATGTAAGTATGTATGTATGTATGTATGTATGTATGTATGTATGTATGTATGTATGTATGTATGTATGTATGTATGTATGTATGTATGTATGTATGTATGTATGTATGCATGCATGCATGTATGTATGTATGTATGTATGAATGAATGCATGCATATAAGTCAGATATTATGTATCAGATATTAGTAAGTATGTGTTTGTTCGTATGTATGTATGTATGTATGTATGTATGTATGTATGTATGTATGTATGTATGTATGTATGTATGTATGTATGTATGTATGTATGTATGTATGTATGTATGTATGTATGTATGTATGTATGTATGTATGCATGCATGCATGCATGCATGCATGTATGTATGTATGTATGTATGTATGTATGTATGTATGTATGTATGTATGTATGTATGTATGTATGTATGTATTTTGTATGGGTATGAGTGTGTGTTTGCCTGTGAAGATATTAAGAGTGTTTATGCGAATGTGTGTATGTACATTAACGTAATAATGCGTATTTTTACCGTTGGGGTTGTTAACATGGTAGGCAGCGTACACAATCTCCATTTCGGTGATTGAGAAACCATGCACCACTTTGTGATCGTCTCTGAAGTCTTTATCCAGTTTGTCCAAATCAAGTTCTGTCGGAACGCAGCCAACTCTTTCACTAAACGATAGGATATTAGTTTTTATCATGACTGCTCGTATTAAACTGGTTCTAGAAGTCCACTGATTATTTAGAAGTAGAACTGAACTGAAGAGTCGTCGTTTTCAGCTTCTTTACCAAACTTGCAGAGTGGACTGTGGCCTTAAAGAGGGTTTCACGGAAACCAATCGTAGATGCACCCATAAATTCTCTTTTGTCGATTATTGATCAAGGTGACGAGACCGCAGCTTGTTACAATATAATCAGTCAAATCACCAGCTCGTGTCGTGCTGGTCAATCGTGTGCCTTGTGCACGCTATCACATGTGCTTGGACTAGAGTAAAGATCACTGATCATAAGAATGAATGAGTGATAAAGCTAATAAATCAATCAATCAATCATAATTGATACAGCGCCCCTTCAAGGTGCTTACTCAGAGGCGCTCCCGGCCGAGATCAAGCGATAAAAAACCAGTCTTCAACAGTTTGTGAAATTGAGAACAGCTTGGAAGGTGTCGCATAGTCAAGGGAAGTGTATTCCAGGTTGTTGGACCAACCACAGAGAACGAACGCCTCTGCATTGTTGCAGAGCGAGTGAAAGGAACCATTAAGTCACCATGGAAACAGCAGAGCCCTGGGCGCGGCGGTCTATGCAAGTGGAAAGTGGGAGGCAAGGCTCACTTAGACAAGAAGGTGTCCACGTCATAGAAGTTTTTTGATTAGTTTAGCCTAGATAAAGTAGGATATAAATTTACACAAGCATTCATCGGCCAATCAACCTTATTCAGTCAAATCTCTTCCCTTGACTATGCGACACCTCCCAAGCTGTTCGCAATTTCACAAACTGTCGAGGACTGTTTTTTATCGCTTGATCTCGGCCGGGAGCGCCTCTGAGTAAGTACCTTGAAGGGGCGCTATATAAATTACGATTGATTGGTCAATGGGCTACTATATAGTTGCTTACACCTGCCTATATGCATACTGGTGCTTTTCTACCTATTTTAATGTAGTTAGGCTCTAATTAAAACTCTTAGATCAATTTAAGTTAGTTAGAATGCTTGGGTGAAAGTCTGACCAAGTTAGATTAAGAAAATACGGTGCTTTATTCTCGTGGTAACATCGTTCAATCTCCTCCATGCAGGTTTTTATGTTCATGGCTGTGTCCGTATTTGCTGGGATACCCTGAAAGATGTCACAAATAAAACATTAGTCTGCAAATATATATACTAAATGTCGTATCAGTTTCACAGGCCAATTCGCAGCGCCTAATAGTTTACGGCGGTGACTTTACGACATAAGAACCTTGTCTATGTGTTTACCCATAGTAGATATTTGCTTAATGAATAATTGAATACCCTACTCAAAGTACAGGAGCACTTTGTCCATCTGGTTATCACATCCTGAGTCACGACGCGAAACTTACAATGGCATGGATCCATAGAAGTAAGTCGGCGACTTAATTCTCGTTCGACCAGCTGGCAGCTACTGAAAATTAATAGGCGAGAAATGGAAGCAGAGGCGACGAAATTGTCTACGAAGCCAATTGGTTGGAAGACAATGGCAGAGCTTTTTTAAACGTGCAGTTGTAGATCTACACAAAACGTGCAGTTCTACGTGTATTTGTGCAGTTGTAGAATGTAGAAGCACTTTTGTACAGTTAAAACCAGCAAAAAGGTCATTGTCCCCCAATTGGAAGTAATTTACCATTGAGGATGGGAAATAAAAGAAGGGGTTGTGCAGTTCTAAAAATTCCTTTAAAACAGCCCTGGGCAATGGAAGACATACCGTGTTCGTGTTTTTCTAAGGGCTGTCAACCTGTCATAAATGCCCACCATGAAAGTTCATGGAAACTAGGTACATTGCCTTTAAAGTTTAAACAGTAAGGGCAATGTACTTTACAGAACCTTGCAGCTTACTTTCTTTCAAGTCAACGTATTTATACTTTATGCTTATATAAATAAATCGTTGAGATTCTAAACTCATTTTATGTGTAAAGAAAACCGAGTTGCGTTTAGAGGCTCAAGAGCACACTAAAGAATCCGATAGTGATAATAATTATTTTAAATTGAAACTTAGTACAAGAGGAAATTCAAATTCAATTAAGCAAGTTTAATTCAAAAAAACTAGCGACACCGAAATGCAGTAAAATGGCTATGGATTCGGATATAGTAATTTTTTTATAAACTTCCGAAGATTTACACGAGACCTATCTCACCCATCTCAGGTCACATTCAATTAAATGAATGCGTCTTTCTTCACACCAGATGCGTAGCTCAGCAAAGACCTTGATGAACAAAATATAAAATATAAATAAAAATTCCAACTACTATTAGATCTAATAATTACTTCTAGTTCTAATGAAAATAATTACTGCTATTGCTGTTAAAACCGAGCTGTGTTTGTTGAAACCCATATGTGCGTAATGAACACAGGGCCGTGGCCAGAATTTGATTTCGGGTGGCGTTTCACCGATTTCTCTTCCAGAAAAACTGATGCCCTTTTTAAGTCATCAGGCCGAAATCTTGAAAAAAGCCACCAATTAATTAATTCTGTTTTTTCCATTTTGGGGGTGTTTTCATGGTTTTATTTCATGGTTTTTAGGCCTACATCATGTGCTCGTAAATGCATTCTATTATTTTTCACATTCTCCATTTCGGGGGTGTTCAAACACCAAAAACACCCCATAGCTACGGCCTTGGTTAAGTCTGAAAACTTTGTGATTTTTGATCTCAAGAAATATCTTCGATAATGTGAACCATCGTACATTGTTAAGCAGCAACTTGATTAGATATAATATTACAGGCTACACCATAGCCTATATGGCGGATCGACTCTTTTCTGATATTATTTGCGACTGGTATATATGGTAAGTTATTGTTGTAGTTAGATGGAATGGTAATTGTTTCCCACATTTCCATGATGGAAGTGGTTTCAGGCTGGTTAGCACTCTGTCCTCTTCCCTCTCTTCCTCTTTATGCTATTCCATCGGCCGACTCAGTGGATTCTTTTAAATCCTTAAAACATACTTGCCCGCTAGGGCTTATCCCGCATGTTTAGCGGCTTTGTAAGGCGCCTTTGTAACGGCATGGCTGCATTACACATATAAATTGTCGTAATTATTATTATTATTATTATTATTATTATTATTATTATTATTATTATCATCATCATCATCATCATCATTATTATTATCATCATTATTATTATTATGCGTGTATTTGTTTCCATTTTAAGGCGCACTAACATGGATTGTCACATAATTATCCCGGGCTCGGTGGCGTAGCGGTGGGTTCGGTGCCTTGGAACCCAAGGATTCCAGGTTCGAATGCACCTCAAGCCGCCGCGTAGGGACCGAGAACAAGTCATTCACTCGCAATTGCTCATGCGCTTCGGCGTGAAACTCCGATACACTGTCCTCGCTGTAGTCGAGAGTGCCTCTGAGTAGATAGCCTGAAGGGGCGCTATAGCAAATTCGAGAAACAAAAATAAATAAGTAAAACATTGCCCAATTAATTTTTGTCTCATTGTGATTTACTGCATTTGACTGTTAACCTATAATTCGGGTTGCTGAATCGTTAGATAAGATTTAGCTAAGATATATTTTTTGTTATCGAATATCTTAGCAGGATTGTTATCCTCATCCTGTGGATCCCTGTGTTGCCTATGTGTCAATAATTGTGATTTGATGACTTTTTAGCTGATTACAATAAATAACATTGCCAATGGGTTGTCCGGATAATTCGGAGACGGACAATTCGGAGACGGACAATTCGGAGCGCACAATTCGGAGCGGACAATTCGCACTGGACAATTCGGACCGAACAATTCTTAGCAACCAAAATTCGTGATGGGACTTCCACCTTTAGGTCAGATTTTCCTAACCTACCCATCTCCATTATCCAACATGTATTACCGTCCAAACTAATGAGAATCTGAAACCTGACAAGCGGGTATAAAAACCATGGGCCTATATAGGTTTGAAAATTACATTGCTGTATCTAAGATGCATATAGGTTGATAATTAACTAATAATTTCCGTTTATTATTTTCAGTTATTGAACCAATTTAAGAAGATCAGACAGCATTTGCTTGGTAACATATAATTATTTTCTGCCAATGATAAATAAAAGTTTTATCCTCGTAAGTGGTAAGTGTCTCTTAGGTGTGCAAGAGTTGTATATGCACTCCGAATTGTCCGTCTCCGAATTGGCCGGTCCGAATTGTCCGTCTCCGAATTGTCCGGGTTCAAATTGTCCGTCTCCGAATTGGCCGGTCCGAACTGTCCGTCTCCAAATTGTCCGGTCCGAATTTTTCGTCTCCGAATTGTCCGTCGACGAATTGTCCGGGAACCGCCAATGCTATGTGATTTTCTTTCTTTCTCATTTTCTCATTTTTGTATCCTTTACTTGCTGTGCCTTCTCTTTGACGTAATAAAAGTCCTATATTTTTGCAGTTCATAACGCAGTTATTAATAAAAAAAATTACAGCTTCCAGCAAGTCATAACTTTTACACGCGTCATAAAATTTATTGGCATAAAATAATTATGTGTTACCAAGCAATAAATTATTATTCAAGCAGTCATTCAATCTATTAATCATACTTTCGTGCAAGTAAATACGCCTAAGTGACTTTTGCAGAATGCAGAGTCATGTGATCTGCCAATATAATTCTGTCTCTACGACATAATGCGAGCATACAGACCACTAACTTTCTTAACAAGTTCTTCTCGCTCTTGATGAAAATCGGAGAGCGTTGAGGAGACGAAAATTCGAACGGTCTTCCAAATAGGTCGATCATCGACTTCTGGGTGAATCGGTGACTCGTCCTTACCACTCACAAGCTTCCAGAGCTTGTCCAGCTCTGCCTCAATGTCCGGCTGAGGATCCTCGCTTGGCGTAACAGACTGGTTTTGAGGAGGCTGTGCAGGATCAGTGTGAGGATCCTCGCATGGTGCATCAGGCTGATTTTGAGGGGACAGAGCAGTTTCAATGTGAGGCTCCTCGCATAGTGCAGCAGGCTGATTTTGAAGGGACAGAGCAGGATCAGTGTGAGGCTCCTCGCATGGTGCAACAGGCTGATTTTGAGGGGGCTGTGCAGGAGCAAAAGTCCTATAGATGCAACTGCAATAAAACAATTATGCTAGCAGCATCCGCTTTCAATAACACGAATGAAGACAGTTGTTGAGCTACCTCTAATTGTTAACCAAATCGTCTAAACTTTTGTACATTAATTCACTCATTGCAGCATGTATAGGGGTGAGACTTTGAGAAGTCCGAAGTTGAAAAATAAGGAACACCTCAGCATCTACGAATTATACCAAAATCTAATGTAACAGAACATATATAATTCTATTCAGCGCTGTCGAAGAGCAATTTAATCGATAATCCATCCATGCATAGGCAAAAGACCTTCGCATATACATAGGCTATGCAGACCTACATGCCTACGTACATCTAGCCTATACATGCATGAACAAATTTCACATCTACATATACGTTTGAAATATATTTAGGTCCTGCATGAACATGAATTCTGCTCTATGCAAAAACCGTAATCCGTATACCAGAATTATTCTCACTCTTTGCGCTATTGACTGACTATAGCCTTGATCTTTTCTTTTACATATAGGCTACAGCGCTCGCTTGATAAAATCTGATAGAATCAGACTTACTTCTGAGCGTTCCCCATGTTAGCTTGACTGAAATATAGAAATAGCAGATGTATCGTATAGGTTCGTGTGTTTAAACTAAACACTGACGAGAAGACTGCCTCGCATTTACAGTGCGGGCCAAAAAAGAAAACCCTAAGGATTTTCTAATACTTTGACAAAAAAGTGTTAACTTTAAAATCAAATTTTACAGGCTAATAATTATGTGGCTCATATTTCCGATCAGCAGCCAAAGTTATTCAAAACTTTGCAAAACACTTCAAACAGAACAAAAGTCACATCACTTTTATTGAGTCCATCTCTGCGTTTTGCCGAGCCAAAACATAACGCTGGTGGGGTGGAGGGGGAAATTTCTCGAAAACCCAAATTTCTCGGGTGGCGTACCGGTGGAGGTCGGAGTGTTGTGGTGTGGGGTGTAGTTGGGCTGTGGCCGGAGCGGGTCGAATCCTACATTTTCCGGGCAACGCCGGGTATCCCAGCTAGTAATTATAATAAAATGATCATCGGGCAACATGAAGTTAATTTCAAAGCGATTATATATTTGAGATGTCACTGAAAAAAATCGTTTTTTGCTACAGGTTGCCTTATTTTTGGATCGTTAGAAAAAAGTCGTGGACTCACTAAAAGTGATATAAGTTTTGTTCTGCTCGAAATGTTTGGGTGAAATTGAGTTGATGAATGGATTGAAATAGTTAAGCTTGATATTGATTGTGAAAGTTGGTTACAAAATTCATGCTCTTGGCCAAAAGAAGTGTTAGGCCTAACCTTTTATGGCCCACGCTGTACATAGTTGCTTGTTACAGTGGTTTTCTTGCGGAACTTTTGGCATATAGGCCTAACTGAAAGCTAAACCCTATCTCCGTGAACGACTACTTAATGTTAATAATTATGTCAACAATCCAATGATACACAAAGCGGGGGGTGTACCGCGTTTGGCTTCGAGTGGCGCTTTAGATGCTTGGACTTTACGATTGCGATAATTAAAATTTTTAAGTTAGATTTCAATCATATGATCATAATCTCATGATCAAGTAGATTGTATTTTAACCGAGCAGTCAAATTTAGATCTGGACTCTCATAATATTAATTATTAATTTCAGATAAAGGGAACGCCTGGCAATTATTAATAGCTGGAACAGAAATCGGGCGTATGTCATCAAACT
This sequence comes from Lumbricus terrestris, assembly GCA_949752735.1. Lineage (NCBI taxonomy): Eukaryota > Metazoa > Annelida > Clitellata > Crassiclitellata > Lumbricidae > Lumbricus > Lumbricus terrestris. The sequence goes on from CATKHU010000163.1 coordinate 33,373, forward strand.
TTTGGCTCTTGTGATCAAGGTAATGATTTGCAAATTTTTCTGTTCACTTTCTCCCTCTCGTTGCCTTTTGTCTGTCTGTCTGTTTGTCTGTCTCTCTCTCAAGCGTTGAGGGTTTTTACTCCCAGTTTGATGTGTAATAATTCTGCATGTGGATCAGATAACTTCTACACACTTTGTATCAGATAGGCCTATGATTATTATAGAGCTATAGTTGATCCAACGCCGGAACTTCGAAATAGGTTATACAAATATACACGCATTACATTTCAACATAGAATCTGGTGCATAGATTCCGACCAGTGGCATCCCCCCCATCGGTCGTCTCGTGGCAGGTCATCTGATGTTAGAGCGCAGTTTCTCTACAGAAGTTTGTCACGCGTTTGCCCAATTAGAAATTACGATAAAAAAATATAGGAGTAACTATACGGAGCACTTGCCCCTGAAAAACTGACATCTTTTGTTTTTCATTCATTTATTCATTCTCTGGACTTATTGCGCTCCTTCAGAAACCTACTTTTTAAATTACTACTTTTGAATTTTTTGCATAGTTATTCGCATTGAAGAAACCATTCATATTAAAATTTATCAAAAAATGAAACTAAGAAATTTACAATAAAAAATCTCTATGAAAAGCACCAAATGCATGATCTTAATTTCCTATTTAGAATTTTCCAACCTCTTGCTACAAAAAATAAACCAGTGACCAATTGACCATCGTGTTTTGCTCTCTCCTACAAAAAATTTCTGCAGGCGTCCTTGTTTAATTTAGGCTACATAATGTTCGCAGAGATAGGATATAAGCTTATAGGATAAAGGAACGTTAGGCAGGTTGAAGCCGTTGATCATTTATGGTGGTTGTAGCCTATCTGTAGGTAGGTCTATATAATTATGTAAATGATGATAATTTGTGTATATAGAACATCATAATTATGCTATCTATAGGAACAGACGCCCGCATAATAATTGTGCAAGGTTTCGACCAAAACGCTTAGGCTCGTGATAATTTTTATGTTCTAAACGCATGCTTCAGATGCAGTGTCAACTGAGGTCCTGAGAGACATCGAAACCAGGAAGAAAAAACGAGAATTATTCATGTAGATTTGCGCTGTGAATCAGACACATATGCGTGTACAACTGTACATGCACACACCGAAACAGTTCCATGATTAGGCCTTCACACGCATATCTATTTAGATCTATTAGTTATTATTTATTTATCGCAGTTGCCACAGAGCTTCTTCAAAGCTCGCTACTCACGGCGCTCCCTACTGCACTGTATGGGAGTTTCACGCTGAAGCGCACGAGCAAATGCGTGTGAAGGATAGCTCAAAACCTCTACACGGTGACTTCAGGTGAATTCGAACCAGCAAACCTCCGATTCCACGCATTGTCGCCCATCCCCACCCCGCATCACCCAAGAACCCGGACCCCATCCGCCCCTCGCTCCACCCATCCCGCCCGACCATACGTCCCAACTCCACGCGCAATCCACCCTACTCTACACAGCACCCCTGTCCCACTCCTCTCGGGTAGCTGTCGTTTTTCGCCTTCGCCCCACAACCTCCGTCACACCCCACCCCTACATAGACCCACTTCTCACCCGCTCATGGCCCTACGCGTTGCATTTCTCCTTTCCTGGGGTTTCTGCACTGAGACCGTCACTGAAACGACTGAATAGGCGCTTGATAAATGAAGAGACACGACATTAATTATTTGTTGTTATTGTGATAATTGCTTTTAAATTAAAGTAATGATATCATGAACTGATGACAGCAAGGTAATTAAAAGTTTTAATTACCTTGCTGTCATCAGTTCATGATATCATTACTTTAATTAATAATTATTATTTACTATTGCAAATCTTCTGGACACGTGCGGTGTTTAACGACGACGTGCGGTGTTTAATGAGTTAGTTAATTAATATGCGAGAGGTGATAATGACGTCAAGATAATATGACGTCGTGTTGTCTGATGAGTAATGGCGACGCGCTGGTTAATGTGTAGCGTTAAAATCGCTTCTTTAATCTGTAGACGCTAACTACCACACCGAAACTTTACAAGTTCATATGTCTGGGGTTTAAGGTGATTTGAGAGCTGAAAATAGTCGTGCTGACCTACAAATTCGCATAAGAAGAAAAAACAAAATGTCTCGTCGTGCGAAATGAAGCCGTTTCGGAGCCTTTCTTGGGACAGGATACACAGTTACACACAATGACACAAACAGACAGATAGACTTTCAGCTTTATGTATAATGTTTTAGATAGCAACCGCAAAGTTTAAGCTACAACCATCGGTAGGCTATTAGGCCTATTGAAAAAAATCGTTGTTCTAATTAAGTACACCCTTCCGTCTGTCATTTACTTATTCCTAGCCGCTCTGATTTCTGCGTACTCTTCCTCTTCCAGTGCCTTCTGGTAGTTGAGAGTATTTGCATGGCTTGGACCATAGACGATGAGAGCGAGGTCGTACGCTCTGCTGTAGTGTTCGTAAGCCATGTTGAGGTCGTCAGCGTCTTCGTAGGCGATGCCGAGGTTGTAGTTGAGACGGCACAGAACGTGGTGCTGCGGACCGAATATGCTGATGCATCGGGCAATGGCATTTGTGTAGATCTGCAATTGAAATTGTTGCTCTTCATTTTTATAGCGCAATTTCAAAAGGAAAAATAATGGAGTCGCTCTCTGCTCTAGCCTGCAGGGTGTTAAATGCCAGTAACGACTGGATTGTTATCATTTAGCGATACCCCGGTACACATTATATTCGATGGCAGGCTCATGCACACTATAGGCTTTTGGAGCAGAGCAGTGGCAGCAGTAACTGTTGAAAACAATAATAGGCCTAATAATAATATTTTCCACTTATTTAACAATCCGGTTGACAGACCACAACCGGTTACAGTGTACAATTATGCAGTTTAAACAATCGACAAGAACTCAGATCACAGAATACAAAAATCTTAACTATACTAACAGAACAGACAGCCTGCAATAATCGACGCTAATACATGTAGCAGCCTATAAAGCATGTCCGCCCAACGGGGCTCGAACTCGTTACCTCTCGCTCTCTACGCCAGCGTGTTATCCATTGCGCTTCCGCCCCCGCCACTCCCAGTTAGCCCTGATAGTGCAAAAAGCCCTAGTTTCGATGAGGAATGAGTCACGGAAAGTGATATACTGGTAGGTGACAGTATAGCGCTGCCATTGTTTAGAAACCATACAACCCATTTACACGTTACATTCACTGAATTGGAAAAGTGTTTCCGACATAGGTCTAGTACTAATCATTCTAGGGGAGGTGCTGCAAAAATACCGCTTCTCTTCAAGTTCGAATCATAATCTCTCATTTAGGTCTACTGAACTCAGTAGGCCTGCAACGCCCCTTCCTTCGACTTCGACTTGATCCGGGTTCTACATAATTACATCACCCCAGTATTTTTCTATTCCTATTTCTGTTTAACCAGTGCTTAAAGCATGGTAAAAGAAGCGCCTAGACAGTAGTATGTTAACTAAGAGTTCTATATCAAAAGGCAGTAAGAGTTCTATATCAACACCCCACCCATGATATAGAAACGCTCATTAATATTAATGGAAAAAGTCACGTGACTAATTAATATTCATGTAATGCTATGACATCATAATTGGAGTACCTTCTGGGTCATTCTGGAAGGCCTATGTGTGTTTGTATGTGTGTATGTCTGTTTCTATGTCTGTCTGCCTGTCTGTGTGTGTATGTGCCAATAGCATGCATTGCGCTCATTACTATTCATGTATGCAGTGACGTCACCTTCTGGAACCGTCTCGTACTTTCCAGTGTGTGTGTATGCTTGTTTGTATGTTTGTATGTTTGTGCCTGTGTTTGTGTGCATAACTAGATGATTAAGCATGCCTTATTGCTGCAGGGCTAATTAATATTCATGCTGTGACGTTATCTTCTGGAAGCTTCTTTGGAACTCAATGGCTAACACTGGAACAGTCCATAATTACATGCGTCTCTCTATTTACCCCTATGTCCTTCTGTCTGTGCCTGTGTGTGTGTGTCTGTGTGTATGACGTCATAGCCGTGGAACTTTCTGGTTAACACTGGAAGACTGTCGAACATCGAATAATTACATACACCCCCTCTGCCTACCTCACTCTGTACATGGCTATTGTATTAACAATGGCCTTATACAAAGACCGATGTCCTTTCTAAGCGCCTCCGGCCATCTGCACCACATGCCATTATATGAGGTGTCTCTGCGATAATTATGCCTACGCGACAACTCAGCCACGCGTCATTCAATTCGGTTTGCAGCGTGAGTGCATTTATTTAAACGATAATTTTTTCTTTCCATCACATTATACAAAAAGCGAAAACGGCACCCTCCCTTAATTCAGACCTGGGTCTGGTACCATCAGTGTATCTTAGGTTGGAAGAAATCAATGTACAAGCATTTGCATCGGCGTTGTAATAAAGACTATTACAGATATTCATTTCCTAAGTGCTACCTTGGCTCTGCATGGCATGGTCAGAATGCAGTCAAGTTCTTTGCATGTTTTGTATTATACTTCAACTCAGACATTATTGATGTACTACGTAATGCCAGACCAAAGCAAAATGTAAAGGAGGGGCACACTAACATACATACATGCATGCATGCATCAATGCATATAGACGCTGATTAAATTTGGAATTTTAGACTATGTTGTAGGCAGGCCCGCCGACAGAAATTTCGGGCCCCTAGGCTGAGCCGTCACGGGCCCCAAACTATCTCTAGGCTTTTTGAGCAAATTTATATGAAAATAACAATAATGTGAGTGTGAATGTACGCTAATGCTTACATTTATGATTTCAATGGTAAGAATTTTTATTTTCAAATGATGGTGATCAGCAAGCAACCCTTCTGGATTTAACTGCAGCAAAGTCGTTTAAAATATCCTGGTAGTTCTCCATCTTGTCTGCAAACCTAAGAGATGCACTTCGGAACAGTGGCGGCGCCAGGATTTCAGTTTTGGGGGGCTAAAAAGGGTAAATCGTCAAAAAAATTAATTTTTGCATGGGGAAAAAATGGATGGCCTTTTTTAGGAGGCTTAGCCCCCCCCCCTAGTCCCCCCGAGCGCCGCCACTGCTTCGGAAATGCTCTTTCTTCATCGCCTGGAAAGGCCTATCCTATACCGTCTCAATCGTTTTGTATAGGACTAAACGCAGGCCCTGGCGGCAGAGTGCCAACATCAAAACGGAGCCTTTTGACAGTTTCTACAATTTCAGCATTTCATATTTCTTATTTATAGTCTTCTTCACCACAAACTTCATTTTCATCCATCAGTTATACGATCATCATGCTTCGGAAATGCTCTTTCTTCATCGCCTGGAAAATTATCCGAATGTCTTGGAGTACCGTTTCTTATAAGCTTAATTAATAGCAGCTTATAATATATAGGCCTATCCTATACCGTCTCAATCGTTTTGTATAGGACTAAACGCAGGCCCTGGCGGCAGAGTGCCAACATCAAAACAGAGCCTTTTGACAGTTTCTACAATTTCAGCATTTCATAATTCTTATTTATAGTCTTCTTCACCACAAACTTCATTTTCATCCATCAGTTATACGATCATCATACAGGCACGTTTAATTCACTAGAATCAACCGATGTATGAGTAGGTCCTAGGCCAAATTACGGGCTGTGATTGCCTTCTTTTGAGATTCTGAATTGATATAGTAAGGTTACCAACTTTTGCCTTTTCAAACTTATTAGCTTTTTCTTTTCGTTTTTGTGCTCCAGGTTTGTGTTTATAAGATATTCCATCGTTGCAAGAGAAATTTATCATTATTTTAGAGTTGTTCACTTATGATTGAAATCTGACAACGCATAATTTAGCAGAAGAGCGTTCTGAGACAAATGTGAGCGTGTTTTTTTTGGGCAAAACACTGATAATTAGTAGGCCACAAGGTAGGCTAATGGACAGTTGCTTGAAGTTCAAAAGTTGTAGTTATGCAACAGTTATAGCCTATTAGGCTATATTATTAAAACAACATAAATCACAGACAATAAGCTAAGTAATATAAGTGATTAGCCTATAGGTAGGGCCCGCGCCCGTAATCAACATAATGGAACATATTTTAATCACTGTTGCCCGGGCCCCCTCCGGGCCCCTAAAAGTCGCCGGGCCCCTGGGCATTTGCCCCCCCTGCCCCCCCCTCTCGGCGGGCCTGGTTGTAGGCGTCATTTGCGATGTGTGGAATGTTACATTATTTGAACAGCGATGCTAGACGATGCCTAGGCTACTTGAAATATTATTCCTACAGGCCAATGTTTTACACGTAGGCCTATAGGAGTCCTTTGAGAAGCAGTTCATTGAAGCATTTTTCATTCCTATGCATTCAAATCCTTTACCGCTTGAACAAAAATAGGTCTTCAGCTCAACCAGTTGGTGCACTATGCAGAACCAGACTCATGTTTGTGTAAAGGAGGAGGGCAACGCTAATGTACTGACAGCGCTTCCAACATCTACAGAAGTCTAAAACGCGCATTATATTTTTGTACGTGCTGCTTTCACTGACTGTGACTGTCTGCCAATGTGCGTACGAGTACCGGTCATTGTACTTTGCACGTGTGGCTGTATCTCTGGCAGTGCACCGGCCTGTAATGTTGACGATAGATCTGTTACACGGTAAAAGTTATGCGTGGAGATGTAGTGGAAACTTCCCACTTAATGGTGGACTCTATTACTACACTGTTAAAGCTAAGGGTGGAGATGCAGTGGAAACTCCCACTTAATGGTGGACTCTATTACTACACTGTTAAAGCTAAGGGTGGAGATGCAGTGGAAACTCCCACTTAATGGTGGACTCTATTACTACACTGATAAAGCTAAGGGTGGAGATGCATTGGAATCTTACACATATAGGTGGATTCGATAACTACACTGTTAAACGTAAGGGTGAAGATGGGGTGGGAACTCCCACTTAATGGTGGACTCTATTACTACAATGTTAAAACGAACAACATAGCATTTTAGCTATAAGGCGCAATTTTTATCCTTCCATACCACATCCTCCCTTCCTCCATCACTCCCTTCCTCCCTCCTTTCTCATTCCATTGGAGTGTGAATTACTTGGTATTTTCAAACAGTGAAACGTTAAGTATTAATGAAAATGCGAACAATATAGCATTGTAACTATAAGATGTAATTTTATCCTTCCATGCCACATCCTCCCTTCCTCCATCACTCCCTTCCTCCCTCCTTTCTCATTCCATTGGAGTGTGAATTACTTGGTATTTTCAAACAGTGAAACGTTAAGTATTAATGAAAATGCGAACAATATAGCATTGTAACTATAAGATGTAATTTTATCCTTCCATACCACATCCTCCCTTCCTCCATCACTCCCTTCCTCCCTCCTTTCTCATTCCATTGGAGTGTGAATTACTTGGTATTTTCAAACAGTGAAACGTTAGGTATTAATGAAAATGCGAACAATATAGCATTGTAACTATAAGATGTAATTTTATCCTTCCATGCCACATCCTCCCTTCCTCCATCACTCCCTTCCCCCCTCCTTTCTCATTCCATTGGAGTGTGAATTACTTGGTATTTTCAAACAGTGAAACGTTAAGTATTAATGAAAATGCGAACAATATAGCATTGTAACTATAAGATGTAATTTTATCCTTCCATGCCACATCCTCCCGTCCTCCATCCCTCCATTTATTTCTCATTCCAATGAATCCTACACTATGAAGCGTTAAAAATAGAGGAAAATTTGATCATTTTAACTTTCAAACCTCAATTTTACCATTCCATACTACTATCCACCCCTCCTACTCCCAGTCTTCTTCCATTTTTCATTCCAGTATTCTTGCATTATTGTGCAGTCTCAAACACTGAAACGCTAAGAATTGAGGAAATTTGAATTATTGCAACTATGTTGGTTCAATTTTACCATTCCTTGCTCTTAATGCTTACACATTTCAACATCTCAACCATGCAAATTCCACAATTCCTGACCTGCTTACTTACTTACTTACAAAATCTCAGCACTTCAACAGCTTTACACATACACAACCCTGCGCCTGTCTCTCATTTCTTCACTCATTCAATTCTAAATACTTGCATCTTTCAACATCTCATCCATGCAAATTTTATCATTCCTAGTCTGCTTACTTACTTATTCACAAAATTTCAGCAATGCATCAGCTTTACACATGCACAATTCTGTACATGTTTCTCATTTCTTCTTCTTCTTCACTTCTTGAGCATTCAGTTCTAAATACTTGCATCTTTCAACATCTCATCCACGCAAATTTTATAATTCCTAGTCTGCTTACTTACTTATTCACAAAATTTCAACAATACATCAGCTTTACACAGGCACAATTCTGTACATGTTTCTCATTTCTTCTTCTTCTTCTTCTTCTTCTTCTTCTTCACTTCTTGAGTTCTTACTTCTTGCTTGTTTCAACACCTCAATCGCACAAATTCCGCAATTCCTATCATAGTTACTTATATTTGTAAGTAAGTAAGAAAATGAAATGACCATGACTACAATGCATATCAGCTGAAGGAGTGGATATAATTTTTAGTTACACAGTTTATAAAAATAGCCGGATGAGAGATGGAATGGCAGAAAAAGATTCTCACTTCATTTCAAATGGATTCTAAAATGGGCGACTGAACAAGTACATACAGTGTTGGTCGATTTATTATGTGAAGCGGTAGTGTGCAAGAAGCAACGAGGATGAGAAGGATGAGGATGAGGATGAGGATGAGGAGGAGAAGGAGGAGGAGGAGGAGGAGGAGAGGAGGAGGTGAAAGTATGAGTCTTAGAAGTATGAGTTCTTAGTTTTCCACCTTATGCGATGCGACATTCATTGAAATTGGCTTCAAATAGATTGCAGGACTTAGTAATTTTGAATGCTACATTGGCGAACTCACAATATGTAAGCCGATTATTTTGAAACTTGCATGTGCAAAGCAATGCTTGCACGGATTTTCTAGTTGGGAAATGCCAAATGTTGAAGGAAACGAGCGGCACTTAATGCTCTGCTCTGTTTCCGTTACAATACTTTACTCTACTTTGTACAGAATTGTAATTTTCGAATGCATGAAATGGTATGCGATGCGATATTCATTGAAATTGGCTTCAAATAGATTGCAGGACTTAGTAATTTTGAATGCTACATTAGCGAACTCACAATATGTAAGACGATTATTTTGAAACTTGCATATGCAAAGCAATGCTTGCATGGATTTTCTAGTTGTGAAATGACAAATGTTGAAGGAAACGAGTAACACTCAACGCTCTGTTCTGTTTCTGTTACAATACTTTACTCTACTCTGTACGAAATTGTAAATTTCGAATGCGTGAAAGGGTAAAGTACGCAAGTCTTAGACGCCACTTTTAATTCTTTTAGTTTGACAACATGTGTGTCAGTTGAGATGAGTCATCATGTTATGTAACAATGTCAGTTTCCTATAGTAAAGTCGTGTAGGAGGAGGGGGAGGGGTGTATTCACATAGTGGAACGCACTGCTTGAAATGAAGATGGGTAAGTTTATTGCACATAGAAATCAGCATTCGTATGTATTTTCGTTTCGTAAGACGACCGCAAGTTTAGCTGAGTCATCAATTTGTGCAAAAAGTGTGTGTTTGGTTGAATACATGCATGTTGTTGGAAGGTTCAGCGAGAAGAAGTATGTCGCACTTTGAGCTAAATACGCAGCATTGCAATCGCATGCACGGCCACCTTAGCAGAAATTCTTGTATCGTACAGCTAAAATTATAAGTCACTCAAATTTTTTTCACCAAGTCAAAGCGCATCCACCCCTGAAAATGCTGTGACGGGCGTCAAGGTGGACCGAGCGGCGCTTGTGGCGGCGGCGTTTCCTTCTCGGGGACGGCGGCGGTTCTTGCGATCTTGATCCGATCCACCTTGTGACGAGAAATCCATACGATTGCGCGCAGCCTCATCTCATACTCATCGTTTCACAGTTTTCACACACTTCCATTGCGCGCAATCGCGTGGATTTCTCGTCACAAGGTGGATCGGATCAAGATCGCAAGAACCGCCGCCGTCCCCGAGAAGGAAACGCCGCCGCCACAAGCGCCGCTCGGTCCACCTTGACGCCCGTCACAGCATTTTCAGGGGTGGATGCGCTTTGACTTGGTGAAAAAAATTTGAGTGACTTATAATTTTAGCTGTACGATACAAGAATTTCTGCTAAGGTGGCCGTGCATGCGATTGCAATGCTGCGTATTTAGCTCAAAGTGCGACATACTTCTTCTCGCTGAACCTTCCAACAACATGCATGTATTCAACCAAACACACACTTTTTGCACAAATTGATGACTCAGCTAAACTTGCGGTCGTCTTACGAAACGAAAATACATACGAATGCTGATTTCTATGTGCAATAAACTTACCCATCTTCATTTCAAGCAGTGCGTTCCACTATGTGAATACACCCCTCCCCCTCCTCCTACACGACTTTACTATAGGAAACTGACATTGTTACATAACATGATGACTCATCTCAACTGACACACATGTTGTCAAACTAAAAGAATTAAAAGTGGCGTCTAAGACTTGCGTACTTTACCCTTTCACGCATTCGAAATTTACAATTTCGTACAGAGTAGAGTAAAGTATTGTAACAGAAACAGAACAGAGCGTTGAGTGTTACTCGTTTCCTTCAACATTTGTCATTTCACAACTAGAAAATCCATGCAAGCATTGCTTTGCATATGCAAGTTTCAAAATAATCGTCTTACATATTGTGAGTTCGCTAATGTAGCATTCAAAATTACTAAGTCCTGCAATCTATTTGAAGCCAATTTCAATGAATATCGCATCGCATACCATTTCATGCATTCGAAAATTACAATTCTGTACAAAGTAGAGTAAAGTATTGTAACGGAAACAGAGCAGAGCATTAAGTGCCGCTCGTTTCCTTCAACATTTGGCATTTCCCAACTAGAAAATCCGTGCAAGCATTGCTTTGCACATGCAAGTTTCAAAATAATCGGCTTACATATTGTGAGTTCGCCAATGTAGCATTCAAAATTACTAAGTCCTGCAATCTATTTGAAGCCAATTTCAATGAATGTCGCATCGCATAAGGTGGAAAACTAAGAACTCATACTTCTAAGACTCATACTTTCACCTCCTCCTCTCCTCCTCCTCCTCCTCCTCCTCCTCATCCTCATCCTTCTCATCCTCGTTGCTTCTTGCACACTACCGCTTCACATAATAAATCGACCAACACTGTATGTACTTGTTCAGTCGCCCATTTTAGAATCCATTTGAAATGAAGTGAGAATCTTTTTCTGCCATTCCATCTCTCATCCGGCTATTTTTATAAACTGTGTAACTAAAAATTATATCCACTCCTTCAGCTGATATGCATTGTAGTCATGGTCATTTCATTTTCTTACTTACTTACAAATATAAGTAACTATGATAGGAATTGCGGAATTTGTGCGATTGAGGTGTTGAAACAAGCAAGAAGTAAGAACTCAAGAAGTGAAGAAGAAGAAGAAGAAGAAGAAGAAGAAGAAATGAGAAACATGTACAGAATTGTGCCTGTGTAAAGCTGATGTATTGTTGAAATTTTGTGAATAAGTAAGTAAGCAGACTAGGAATTATAAAATTTGCGTGGATGAGATGTTGAAAGATGCAAGTATTTAGAACTGAATGCTCAAGAAGTGAAGAAGAAGAAGAAATGAGAAACATGTACAGAATTGTGCATGTGTAAAGCTGATGCATTGCTGAAATTTTGTGAATAAGTAAGTAAGCAGACTAGGAATGATAAAATTTGCATGGATGAGATGTTGAAAGATGCAAGTATTTAGAATTGAATGAGTGAAGAAATGAGAGACAGGCGCAGGGTTGTGTATGTGTAAAGCTGTTGAAGTGCTGAGATTTTGTAAGTAAGTAAGTAAGCAGGTCAGGAATTGTGGAATTTGCATGGTTGAGATGTTGAAATGTGTAAGCATTAAGAGCAAGGAATGGTAAAATTGAACCAACATAGTTGCAATAATTCAAATTTCCTCAATTCTTAGCGTTTCAGTGTTTGAGACTGCACAATAATGCAAGAATACTGGAATGAAAAATGGAAGAAGACTGGGAGTAGGAGGGGTGGATAGTAGTATGGAATGGTAAAATTGAGGTTTGAAAGTTAAAATGATCAAATTTTCCTCTATTTTTAACGCTTCATAGTGTAGGATTCATTGGAATGAGAAATAAATGGAGGGATGGAGGACGGGAGGATGTGGCATGGAAGGATAAAATTACATCTTATAGTTACAATGCTATATTGTTCGCATTTTCATTAATACTTAACGTTTCACTGTTTGAAAATACCAAGTAATTCACACTCCAATGGAATGAGAAAGGAGGGGGGAAGGGAGTGATGGAGGAAGGGAGGATGTGGCATGGAAGGATAAAATTACATCTTATAGTTACAATGCTATATTGTTCGCATTTTCATTAATACTTAACGTTTCACTGTTTGAAAATACCAAGTAATTCACACTCCAATGGAATGAGAAAGGAGGGAGGAAGGGAGTGATGGAGGAAGGGAGGATGTGGTATGGAAGGATAAAATTACATCTTATAGTTACAATGCTATATTGTTCGCATTTTCATTAATACTTAACGTTTCACTGTTTGAAAATACCAAGTAATTCACACTCCAATGGAATGAGAAAGGAGGGAGGAAGGGAGTGATGGAGGAAGGGAGGATGTGGCATGGAAGGATAAAATTACATCTTATAGTTACAATGCTATATTGTTCGCATTTTCATTAATACTTAACGTTTCACTGTTTGAAAATACCAAGTAATTCACACTCCAATGGAATGAGAAAGGAGGGAGGAAGGGAGTGATGGAGGAAGGGAGGATGTGGTATGGAAGGATAAAAATTGCGCCTTATAGCTAAAATGCTATGTTGTTCGTTTTAACATTGTAGTAATAGAGTCCACCATTAAGTGGGAGTTCCCACCCCATCTTCACCCTTACGTTTAACAGTGTAGTTATCGAATCCACCTATATGTGTAAGATTCCAATGCATCTCCACCCTTAGCTTTATCATTGTAGTAATAGAGTCCACCATTAAGTGGGAGTTTCCACTGCATCTCCACCCTTAGCTTTAACAGTGTAGTAATAGAGTCCACCATTAAGTGGGAAGTTTCCACTACATCTCCACGCATAACTTTTACCGTGTAACAGATCTATCGTCAACATTACAGGCCGGTGCACTGCCAGAGATACAGCCACACGTGCAAAGTACAATGACCGGTACTCGTACGCACATTGGCAGACAGTCACAGTCAGTGAAAGCAGCACGTACAAAAATATAATGCGCGTTTTAGACTTCTGTAGATGTTGGAAGCGCTGTCAGTACATTAGCGTTGCCCTCCTCCTTTACACAAACATGAGTCTGGTTCTGCATAGTGCACCAACTGGTTGAGCTGAAGACCTATTTTTGTTCAAGCGGTAAAGGATTTGAATGCATAGGAATGAAAAATGCTTCAATGAACTGCTTCTCAAAGGACTCCTATAGGCCTACGTGTAAAACATTGGCCTGTAGGAATAATATTTCAAGTAGCCTAGGCATCGTCTAGCATCGCTGTTCAAATAATGTAACATTCCACACATCGCAAATGACGCCTACAACATAGTCTAAAATTCCAAATTTAATCAGCGTCTATATGCATTGATGCATGCATGCATGTATGTATGTTAGTGTGCCCCTCCTTTACATTTTGCTTTGGTCTGGCATTACGTAGTACATCAATAATGTCTGAGTTGAAGTATAATACAAAACATGCAAAGAACTTGACTGCATTCTGACCATGCCATGCAGAGCCAAGGTAGCACTTAGGAAATGAATATCTGTAATAGTCTTTATTACAACGCCGATGCAAATGCTTGTACATTGATTTCTTCCAACCTAAGATACACTGATGGTACCAGACCCAGGTCTGAATTAAGGGAGGGTGCCGTTTTCGCTTTTTGTATAATGTGATGGAAAGAAAAAATTATCGTTTAAATAAATGCACTCACGCTGCAAACCGAATTGAATGACGCGTGGCTGAGTTGTCGCGTAGGCATAATTATCGCAGAGACACCTCATATAATGGCATGTGGTGCAGATGGCCGGAGGCGCTTAGAAAGGACATCGGTCTTTGTATAAGGCCATTGTTAATACAATAGCCATGTACAGAGTGAGGTAGGCAGAGGGGGTGTATGTAATTATTCGATGTTCGACAGTCTTCCAGTGTTAACCAGAAAGTTCCACGGCTATGACGTCATACACACAGACACACACACACAGGCACAGACAGAAGGACATAGGGGTAAATAGAGAGACGCATGTAATTATGGACTGTTCCAGTGTTAGCCATTGAGTTCCAAAGAAGCTTCCAGAAGATAACGTCACAGCATGAATATTAATTAGCCCTGCAGCAATAAGGCATGCTTAATCATCTAGTTATGCACACAAACACAGGCACAAACATACAAACATACAAACAAGCATACACACACACTGGAAAGTACGAGACGGTTCCAGAAGGTGACGTCACTGCATACATGAATAGTAATGAGCGCAATGCATGCTATTGGCACATACACACACAGACAGGCAGACAGACATAGAAACAGACATACACACATACAAACACACATAGGCCTTCCAGAATGACCCAGAAGGTACTCCAATTATGATGTCATAGCATTACATGAATATTAATTAGTCACGTGACTTTTTCCATTAATATTAATGAGCGTTTCTATATCATGGGTGGGGTGTTGATATAGAACTCTTACTGCCTTTTGATATAGAACTCTTAGTTAACATACTACTCTAGACGCTCCATACATGTACCTTTCCCTGCT
>CATKHU010000164.1:0-10000 GCA_949752735.1 Lumbricus terrestris
TTATTATTATTATTATTATTATTATTATTATTATTATTATTATTATTATTATTATTATTATTATTATTATTATTATTATTATTATTATTAATATAAGCTGCTCGTCGCTGTGACATCATTCAGTATATAAGATGAAGTCCAATCAAGTTGGTAAATAAGGAATAATTTTTTCAGATCAATGATTTTGCCATTAAAACAATTAAGGAAAATGAAACAAAAAAATAAATGTCCAACGTGTCAATGACAGACAAAACATGTATTTAGACACTTTATGAGCAAGGTTATGGAGCTATATGGAGCTTTAATCACAGCTTACTCGATAAACAGTGTGTGCGGATTCATTAAAAGACAAACTGAGAGTCAATAAATTAATTATATGCCATTGATTAAAAGAGATCGGCTCAATGGCAATTGTCTAATTTTCATAACTTCATTGAGAAAAACCAATGACCCCAAATCTCCGGATTTGAACACGATGGATTACAAAGTGTGGAGAGCTATGTTTGAGAATACCAAAATCTGCGGAGAACACCAAGAACGATATGAGAATTGATGGTCACATTTGAGTTGATTATGGGAAGATTTATCTCTGAAATATAGGCCTACATCAACAAGGTCATCAAAACAGTTACAAAGACACTCAGAACAAGTGTGGTGGTGGACACATTGAACACAGGTTATGAAGCACTGTCAAGCTTACTTAATAACAATTGTTTGAGATGTGACTTGATAAAATTATTTTTTATTACTTTTTAAGCCAGGATTCGATGCCAGGCCCCTCCCCAGTCGTATGGTTTAAGCTCAACTGGCGCCCCACAGCCGACATCATGCAGTCGGCGATCTAAATAAACATAACCGATTGAATTGAACTAATTTCATACGAAGTTCGGCTATTAATAAGGAGACGACAACATAACCAGTTCCACAGCATACATACAGCTGCTATACATAATTATATACACAGCATATATGCTGACTCGCATACGTACAGAAGCATTGCATGTGAATACATATTTTGTTTAGGTTGCGCGGCTGCGATGGTGTTTTCGGGAGCGTACATGTATGTGTGCTCACGTTTGATTGTGTGCACGATCATGTGTGCATTGCAGGTGTGTGCATACATGTGCGTGGTGCGTACGTATTGACGCATTGATGCATTGATGTATGTACTGATGTATGTACTGATGTATGTACTGATGTATGTACTGATGTATGTACTGATGTATGTACTGATGTATGTACTGATGTATGTACTGATGTATGTACTGATGTATGTACTGATGTATGTATGTATGTATGTATGTATGTATGTATGTATGTATGTATGTATGTACGTATGTACGTATGTACGTATGTACGTACGTATGTACGTACGTACGTACGTACGTACGTACGTATGTATGTATGTATGTACGTATATACGTATGTACGTATGTATGTATCAATCCCGTACTTGTCAAACGGATTTCCCTTAATCCTTAATCTAATCAAAGTGAAAATAAGGTTTCGTTGAATTAAACGAAACGTCAGTTTAAGTTCAACATCGTAATTCGGACTCTTACAGAAACCGATCCTGGTCGGCCAAACTCAAAGCTTATATAAATCACTCACTCGATCCATCAGCTTGTTCTAGGCATATATACATATGCATGCCGACACGCTGGCCACCGTATATATGAATATATGATTTATGCAGCCGACGAAAGTGGGTTTTAATTTTTCCGCTGTCTTTCAGTGGCAAAATCTCGCGTAGACGTAAGCAAGCTGGAGGCGCCGCACCCGCAACTTGTATCAAAGTACTTGACGTCGGGCGGCCGGCACTCTGCTTGGACAAGTGCCTACCAGGTTCCGCGGGGGATGGAGGAGAGGCAGGGGAGGGGCTGGAGGGAGGAGGAAAGGGAGCGGGGATATGTCGTCGAGTCACATTTGTTCCCCATCAGTCGTGTAACCTTAGAAAAGGGAGAGAACGGATGAAGAGGGAGAGGGAGGGTTAGGGAGGGGAGAGAGAGGGAGAGGGGGAGAGGGAGAGGGGAGAGGCGGAGGGAAGAGTAACCTCGCTGAACTGGGGTCTAATACGTTGCAGATGTCAACGGATGGGATGAACCTTCCTCTTCTACGGATGCGGCGGCTGCAAGAGAGGCGTTCGTATGTGCCTGCATCAGCAGCCGGGCTTATTCAGCCGAAGACGAAGAAGAGGAGGAGGAATGAGTGCTCGGCAGCGTCCAGAGATGCTCTTCCGTCGGCATGGATCGACGGCTGCTGAGGCGGGGGCGGCATCATCATCTGCCGTCGGACGAAAAGGATGCACCGACCGTATCAGCTTCAGCAACCGTCGGCCACATCAAGCAGCTTTTATATCGTCCCAGACGATGCCGCCCCACAGTCGACCAAAGGAAAGGGAAGAGGGAGAGAGATGAAGAGATGGAGAGAGAGAGAGAGAGAGAAAGAGAGAGAGAGAGAGAGAGAGAGAGAGAGAGACAGAGAGAGAGAGAGAGAGAGAGACAGACAAAGAGAGAGAGAGAGACAGACAGACAGAGAGAGACAGAGAGAGACAGAAAGAGAGAGAGACAGAGATAGACAGAGAAAGACAGACAGAGAGACAGAGAGAGAGATGCAGCGGGGTGCAGAGGGAGACAGGAAGAGACAAGAGCAGAATGAAAGGAACAGGATGGCACAGGAAGAGACACACGAAGACATACACTGGTATACTTACGAAGGTATCCGTATAAAGATTCGGCGGATCATAGGAATATCTAGGAAGGGGCAGGAGGAGATGCATGTAGACACAGAAAGACAGAGAAAGAGACGGAGACAGAGACAGAGAGAGAGACAGACAGAGAGAGACAGACAGACAGAGAGAGACAGAGAGAGCGACATACAGACACACACAGAGAGAGGATATATATCGGAAGATATGGAAGAGAGGGAAGGATGGAGCGAAGAGTGGAAGAGACGAATTGGGAATCGGGAGGGACAGAGAAGGGGAGAAAGATGGAAAGATGGGGAGGAATGAGGAAGGTGGTAGGAGTGGAAGAGACGTCAGGAATTGCGGAATCTGATGCAAGTGCCTTCTGTACAAACACAGGATATAGAGCTATAGCATTATAGGACCTAATAGTGCACACACATACAGTGCATACATACATACATACATACATACATACATACATACATACATACATACGTACGTACGTACGTACGTACGTACGTACGTGCGTGCGTGCGTGCGTGCGTGCGTGCGTGCGTGCGTGCGTGCGTGCGTGCGTGCGTGCATGCATGCATGCATGCATACATACATACATACATACATACATACACACACTTGTCATGCTCAAGACTTAAGCCCTCCAACGAAAAATCATATAGTTACGGCGCTGTGTATACATGTATATATGTATGCATAGTTTTGCACGTGTCTATGTGCCATGAAAGCGCGTGCAACTTTTAGGTAAGAGAATGTTGGCGCCAGAGATCGTGCGATGCAGGTGTGGAAGGCGAAACAGATGAATGGGCGGAAGGTGGAAGTAGTCGCTATAGATTGGAGCGGCGTGCATGATGGGTATACACGGCGGGAAGGCAAAGGAATTAGTAAGGAAGGGAAGAGGAAAGGAGGGAAGTGAGGAAGGAAGGAAGGAAGGAAGAGAGGAAGATGGGAGGAAAATCAGGTTGGAACAAATGAAGGAAGGAAATAGAATGAATGGAAGGAGAAAACGTTGGAATGAAGGCGTACATGTCTCATAAGTATATATATTATAAGAATTGTAGGAAAGAGTATGGGATGGAAGGATGGGTGGTAATTTGGAAGAAGGAAAAGGAAGAAAGGAATGAGTATAGAGGAAGGAAGGAAGAAAGGGAGGAAGGAAGAAAGGGAGGAAGGAAGAAATGGAGGAAGGAAAGAAGAAAAGAGGATAGGAAGGAGGATAGAAAGAAAGTATAGGAGAGAAGAAAAAAGGCGGGACAGAAGGAATGGAGGACGAAAGAAGAAAATAAGGAATGGATGGAGAGATGGTTTTGTGATTAGAGATGGAGAGAATGAATGAAAGATGAAAGAATACATTTTTTATTTGGAACGGAGGGAAGAACGAAGGAATGAAAAACGGGAAATGAGTGGAAGGAAAGAAAGACGAAAAGGACGAGGAAAATGAAGAAAATGAAGAAAATGAAGAAAACAAAGAAAATGAAGAAAATAAGGAAAATGAAGAAAATGAAAAAAAGAAGAAAAATAAGAAAATGAAGAAAATAAAGAAAATTAAGAAAATTAAGAAAGTATATCGATGATGGATGACGACGGATGCATGGATAATAATGGATGGATCACTGGAATTTGGATGGAGGAGAGGGTGAGTTGGGTGGATGGAAAGGAATAGATAAGAGTATGTAATATATAGGGAGGAGTAACGATCGATGAGAGTTTATTAGATGAGGCGAGACGCATCAGCCGATTATATATATCCAACAGTATATCGTGCTGCTGAAACAGACGTGGGAGGGAAGATGCGCTCTGCGGCATCACCTCATTCATCTCTGCTGCTGCTGCTGCTGCTGCTGCTGCTACTGCTGCTGCTGCTGCTGCTGCTACTGCTGCTGCTGCTGCTGCTGCTGCTGCTGCTGCGTCTCCAGATGTTGACGGATGATTACTAAATGTTTCCAAGGAAACAAAGTTTATATACTCTGCTGCTGCTGCTGCAGCAGGTGCGTCATTGCCACAACAGACCCACCGTCAGCAACAGCAGCATCAACAGGACTCCACATCAACATCAACAGGATGCTCATCCAACGCATCCCCATCCCTCTGGTGCCATTCAGATGCGGCGGCGGCATAGGGTCTGATATAGGCTTGTAGCAATAGTGACCACGAGCGAGTATGATACACGACTGCGCCTATAGCGATTAATTACTGCGCTATATAAAAGTTCCGATGGCCACTCGTCGCTTGTATTCGGTTGGCAGGCGCCAGAGGCGGTGATGATGGCGGTGGTAATGTGGACAATACTAAAGTTTGTCGTTGTTGAATGTCTACCTGTGTGTCTGTCTGTATGTCTGCCTGTGTCTCTGTCTGTCTGTCTGTGTCTCTGTCTGTTAGTCTGTCTGTCTGTCTGTCTGTCTGTCTGTCTGTCTGTCTCTCTCTCTCACCTCCTGGAGTTTTAACTTGAGCAGAATTTAACCGTATATATTTTATGTAGTATACCATGCACATGTCACAGCTCAGCTTCCATACGCCCCTATATCTTTGATATGTATGGCAATCGAACTCTCATGTATGAATGACACAGCGCAGCGCTCGTGAATAAGCGCGTGCTCTAAGCTGCTATAAATATAAAAGCGCTGTAGAAAATCGGAGTTAAAATTAAGATTACGACGACCTGTCCATCAAATTTGTTTTGACTGCATGTATGATGTGAATAATCTGTTTAGCATGTTAAACCGCAATTCGCTTCTTTTCATGGGCGCTGCATAAATGGAATCTCGAGGTTACGATTACGATACGATTAGTCACGTGGTCTTGAAGAATGGAAGTTACTTTCCACGTTTAAAATTGGCCGTGCACGCATGACCATTCACAATACAAAGCTCATCTCTAATGACTGATGATTAATCAGTCTAAGATCTTCCAGATATGTAGAGAATTGAACCACCAATATTATTCCAGCAGTATGGTCTTATTACTGAATTAAATAAGATGCTCAAAATGTCCTCCTCCTGCTGCTTGCACGCAAGCCTGGAGGCGCTGGTGCCATTGAGCAACAGCATCGTCGATTATCCTCTGGTCCGCAGTGGTCCGGGCGATCCCAGACTTCAAACAAGCGTTGCTTCAGATCGTTTATATCGTGGATTGTTGTCTGGTAGACTCGGTCTTGCATCACGCTCCACAGTTTATAGTCAACAGGATTCAAATTTGGGCTGTTCGGATGTGGGAGAAATTAAGTCTGGCGTCTCTCTTGTCAGCATTTCGATGGCTTCCTTGGCTCTGTGGGCTGGGGCAGTCTGGGGCTGGATTTCTGATTACAATTTAGAAGATGCTGTGACAGCAGAACGTCGCAATAATAGGTTCCATTAATTTTTACTCCGGGATCAATGAAGACTAAAATTAATGGGAACGACCAAGCGCCGAAAGCGCAACGAATACCATAACAGACTTGCTGAAAACTGATATTTTGGAATATGAAGTTGAAATATCCATATCTTTCTATCCGTTCAAATTTATTAAATGATATTTTGGAATCCTATTCTTGGTTCAATTATCTAAATATTGGGAAAATTTTGATATGATTAATCATCAAACATTAGAGATGTAAGAAAAACAGTTTGGCTTACATTTTATTGAATCTAACAGAAAATTGCTTGTAAACTGAAATTTCGGCATATGAAGTTGAAAGATTCATATCTTTTTATCCGTTCAACCTTATCTCATGAAATTTTGGAATCATATTCTTGGTCCAATTCTCTAAATATTTGTACAATTTTAGCGTGATATGTCATCAGGTATCAAAGATATATGCAAAACAATTTGGCTTATTTTTTTGAACCACGGTGTAATTATATGTATACATAAAGGTTGTGGAGACGACTTATATGGGACTTTACGGATTCGATTCGATAATCTCATATGAATGCATGAGCGGAGACTTAGAGGGGACAGGTGGATCTCCTTGTCCCCCAAATGTCTGTGGTGGGGGGACCCTCCATTGTCATGTCCCCTCCAATATTTAAGAAAAGAAATTTTTTAAATAGCATCGTAAATTTCTACAATGGTGAATTGATTAATTCTGGTAATATTGCAAGAAGTAAAGTCTATAAAGAAGAGTAGAATATATAGGGCCTATGAAACGACTAAAAAGGTCATCAGCTCTTTTGACAGGGAAAAAAAGGTCAGAAATTTTGGTCGATGAAAATTTCTCGTCGACGCTCGGGCGTCCGCCCAAAACGTCGCACCTCGGCGATCGTCTTTCGGGCACTCGTTCGCCCTCCCCCCCCATCCCCACCCCCGAACTTCTAGACCATGTCTCCGGTCATGGATGAACGAAGGAAAGAAATAACGAATATCGAATGAACGAACTATTGCATAATCGCGGCGCCAGGGCTTCGCGTAGGCTATACATCAAAATTGCATCTTTATTTACAAGGTTAAAAATGGCGTCACATAAACCTATGATGCATATATATATATATATATACATATATATATCGCTGCTATATATAGTGGTGCCCTCTGTCGATTGCTAAGCGAGACACTTGAGACTTAGGGGGGTGGCTGTGTCTGCTGCATGTGTGCGGACGTGTCATGGTGTTCGTGAAGCGGAGAAAGGTCCAAGGACCCCAAGGATCCCAAGGACCCTCGGCTGCTGTTGCTTCTGCAGATGCTCTGCGGCTGCTGCATGGGGTCCGTCTCCTCTGCATGCGGAGGGCCATGCGCAGCTGTGCCATCAGCGGCGTCGACCCCCGCTGTCCATCCGTCCGGCTCTTGGGGTTGGCGTCTGCACGTCCCTCCGAAGAAAGGAAGAGATCCCTTGCTGTTCCGTTTCCGTGGAATGCTCTTGGCACGCCGAGTGGCTACACCTAGGGAGGATCCCCCCCCGGGGGAAGGTTTGACGGGAGTTAGACAGAGAAACAGAGACAGCCAAACGTGCAGATGGAAAGTTATGCAGAAAGAATTTAGAAAAGCGAGAAGCTCTGAGTGGCGCTATATATACGAAGAGTCACATTGAATTGGACTTCGATGCTGTGGAAAGGGGAAATTCCCATTGGTCTGAAGAAGGGAGGGTTGACCTCTGACTGTCGATGGGAGAAAGTCGACCCCAAGGACTCCATGCATGCATGGAGTACATTGACCGCCGGGTTGAAAGGTCAGCGATGCGTGGAAATCGACGAACGACGTCTGCGATGTCTGCAGAGAAATGAAGCAGACGACAGAAGGAAGGAATGAGAAAGAGATGATAGAATGCGTGGAAGACACGGTTGAGTGGATGAGAAAGGAGAGGAGACAAAAAGCGTCGAACGAACGAACTCAAAGTATAATATTGAATCGATGAACCGAACAGACAGACACACAGACAGACAGATAGTGGTTAAGATAGATCGAAATTTAGTTATTTATTTTGTAATTTATTTATTTATTCCTACATTTCCATAGCGCCCCTTCAAGCTCTTTAATCAGAGCCTCTCCCGACTATAGCGCGAGCACTGCATCGGAGTTTCACGCCGAAGCGCATCAGCAATTGCGAGTGAAGGACTTGCTCAAGGTCCTATACGCGGTGGCTTGAGATGGATTGAGATGGATTCGAACCTGGCTCCAAAGCACCGACGTCACTACTACACCACCACGCTCCACAAAATGATACAACCGACACGGAGAGAAAGACCTCTGTTCCTATGTCTCTTTGTCTGTCTATCTATCTGCAGGGTGTCTACATGTGGTTCTGTCTGTGTGTCACTGTGTCTGTCTGTAATGATCGATCGGTCAAATCATACGATTTATTATTACAATTATTAGCTATAGAATGCTCAGACTTCGCGCATCATGCACTTAGATAACAATAAGATAAACTGCAGTATATGTAGTGACATTTCAAGGGATCTGCAGAAATAATAGAGGATCATAAGTAGAGGAAGGAGTGAATTAATTTAGTGATAGAATGAATAAATGCACTAACATAATTATTAATTCTAGATGTTTTTATCTTAGCAATTAGGGTGTAAGTCTCTGAGGGATCATATGTACCTCGGGGCAATAAAATTATTAATTAGTGTAGGCATAACTATATATTCAGGCTATATCTATATATATAATGTCTTCAATAAATTGTGTCTTCCTTTGCAACAATTTCAGAGACATGAAGATGGCTAAGTGTACCCATGCATCGCTAGATGGCGAAAGTGATAAACCAATCGATAAGGCATTTGATAAACCAATCGATAAGGCATTTGATAAACCAATCGATAAGGCATTTGATAAACCAATCGATAAGGCATTTGATAAACCAATCGATAAGGCATTTGATAAACCAATCGATAAGGCATTTGATAAACCAATCGATAAGGCATTTGATAGACCAATCGATAAAGCATTTGATAAGCCAGTTAATGATGAGCTAACGGTGCTAACCAGTGGATAAGCCAGTTGACGAGCCGGTTGATAAGCCAGGGGATAAGCTATTGGGATAAGCTAGTTGATAAGCCAGTTGAGAAACCAGTTGATAAATTGGTTGATAACAATGATAAGCCTATGGCTAAACTTTGACCTACGATACGATGCGATTGTTCTTTCTATTGTCATTGTTTTTGTCATTCGAAACAACAAGTATACAATAATTACGGTATGACTAGTACAACTGTATACGTATTCCGGTATATACCTCGAATATCAGGCATCGTTCATCGCGAAATACCAGATAGATAGATCTAATGTAATTATTGAAGATTATTATATGCATGTTGAGAGCCATGGGTAAATTTTCTGCGGCGGAATATTCAGGCGCAGAAGTAACATTAATTGACGCAATTCCGCAGCGAAAGACCTTTGCGCATGCGCAACACTCGACGCATGCGCATTCTAAAATGGCTCTATATGTAAGCAATTCGCTATATCAACTGACGTCGGTAATTATAGGCGTCGTGAGGGTCGGTAAGGGTCAGGTTTTGGTTTGATTTATATACTGTTGTCAATAGAAAACATGCTAAAAACCTTCCGCAATATACGATGTATATGAGCAATTTCTTCGTGCGATGCATGGCAGAATCTTTCATTACAGAAGAACAAAAAAATACGTTTCAAATTATGAAACGTAAAATGACGAAAAACAAATTAAGAAAATGCCGCAAATAAAGCAACAGATAATAATAATAATAATAAAAATAATAATAATAATAATAATAATTATAATAATAAAAATAATAATAATAATAATAATAATAATAATAATAATAATAATAATAATAATAATAATAATAATTCGTTCAATGCGCGAATCTATAATAAAGGTGTATAAAATAATATGGTTAC